>CAJQUN010000037.1:5380107-5708537 GCA_907163345.1 Haberlea rhodopensis
GCACCCAACGGTACACGTATCTAATATACTCTTGTTTATGCATTATGGATGCGAGTATATATGGAATTATGTATTGTGGATGCAAATACATGTTGAATTATGCATGATGATTGTATATGCATATGATGGTTATTGGTGCACATCCCATGAGTCGTGGTCATCCCTTGATGATTTTAATGCTTGCCGCTATTTGATTTGTTGCCGCTAAATGTGAAGCGAGGGGTGGGAGCGCCGCATGTTACATTTAAGCGTGGTTATCATATGAGGCGAGGAAAGAATATTTGCCGCTCAATGTGAAGCGAGGGGTGGGAGCGCCGCATGTCCATTGAAGCGAGGTTATTCTATGCCGCCGATATGAAAAGCGAGGGGCATTAAAATACATTGTGATGAACAGACTAGGGATTGTTGATTGGTAATTGGTGATAATGGAATGGTATTATGTCATGACATGTGTGGACCATTGAATAATCTATTTGATTATACTCATGAGTTATGGTACAGGGACAACCAAAAAGGGAGCGTTTAAAATGCATGGGAAAAACAGGAAGTGTTTATTACGGTTTTTGCATTTACGCCTTAAATTCATATTGTGTTGTATATGAATTATTATATGCTCATGTTTGGGGGTTGTCCTTGTAGGTACACTTTTGGCATAATAAGAAGGGGCTAAGGCTGGTTGAGGCAGTGAGCTTGTGAAGAACACTTTTGGGAATGTGAAGGACGGGATTACTTTTGTATAGTGTCTACTCTAGGAGTAGTGTAAAGCTATAGTTGATAACATTCATTAGATTGGGAATGTAATTAATCCATTGATAGTCCTTATTTTTGGCATGTAACTCTTAAAGCTCATAGTCTGAACACGATCATTTTACTCTGGTAATTTATGTTAGCTCTAATTATGCCTTTAATCCGTACTTAAGGAACTAGGGTCCTTACATTAGTGGTATCAGAGCAGTGGTTAGAGAACCCGGGAATGAGTGAAGGGTAGCCTTAGCATGATTGGCTAGGTGCTTACGTTTGAAGCATGTTTATGCATGTGGTGCATATTATTGTATATACTGTTATACTAACATGCTTATTATCATTCCTGTTATCTAACGGCATAACATATATATTTGTTTTGGAATTGTTGTTAACCTTTGTGTTACAGCATGGCGGCTATGACTTGGGAAACCTCAATGAAGAGGTGGGTGTTGTTGGTAGTGTTAATGCGAGCATTGGTTAGGCAAACCCTTTACCTCCACCAGTTGTAGGCATGGAACCAGTGGCTCAGTTATTACTACCTGGTGAGATCAGTTTGACTCAGTTTCTGTCTTACCACCCACCCCGATTTGGGGGGACAGAATCAGGAGAGGAGGCCGAAGAGTGGCTAGAGAGACTTGAGCAGATATTTGTATCCGCTCCTTGTGCTGTTACAGCGTGGCTGAGGCTGACGGAGTTCCAGCTGGCAAAGAAACCTTCCATGTGGTGGAAGAGCACGGTAATGGAACTGAAAGCACAGGGTGCATTGATTGATTGGACGCTCTTCAGAACCCGGTTTCTGAATCGGTACTTCTCTGCGGCGGCGAGACAGATGAAGGAAGATGAGTTTGCAAGCTTGAAACAAGGGAACATGTCAGTATCAGACTATGCTATGCACTACTCTTCGTTGCTGAGGTATGTTCCACACATTGCCACCAATGGACATGCAAAGATGAGAAACTTTATGAAGGGGTTGCGACCGGAGCTTTTTGACCGGGTTATCACCAATAACCCCACTTCCTTTGATGATGCTCTCACGAGAGCAGAACTTGCGGAGATCGGAGTTGGGGCCTATCCTAATGCTGTACCCCCATACATGCCACAACAAAGGCAGGCTACTGATAGCTTGAGGCCCCGAGGGGAGTCGTTTAAGCCTCGTGGTGCCTCTTCATCCTCACGGTTCAGCGGAAAGAAATCATTTGGTCGGAAGCAAGAGAACAAGAAGAACAATTGGTCGACCAACCGGGGACCTATGCAAGGGACTAGATCGGGAGAGTCAAGGTGCGACAATTGTGGAGGGCCGCATTCTTTGAATAATTGCCCTGCTGGTTATAGTTGTGGCAAGATGGGTCACATCTCTCGGTATTGCCCCACTCGGGGAGGACAGTCAGATTTTCAAGGAAACAAGCCGAGATTTGATGACAGGACAGTGCATCAGAGGCAGCAGAATATGCCTCGACCATCGGGAGGTCAGACAGTGGGACCGTCCCAGGGGCAAGTGTATGCACTGACTAGAGAGCAGGCCCAGGCACCCCCGGAGGAGGTGATCGCCGGTACGTGCCATTTATTTACGTACCCTGCTTTTATATTGATAGATACAAGTGCCTCCCACTCTTTTGTATCTGTGGGCTTTGTGGAAAGACACCATATGCGCTCGTCTTCTTTACCCACGCCTCTCATGGTCTCGACACCCACTGGAAGAAATGTTGTTGCCGACCAGTTTCTGGCAGATTGCCTCATTTATTTTGAGGGCAACGAGTTAAAGGCAGATTTAATTGTATTGGGCATGTCAGACTTTGACTGCATAGTGGGTATTGACATTTTGAATAGATACCAGGCGGTGGTGAATTGTCGGCAGAGAACAGTGAGGTTCAGATCTGATTTGGGGATACAGTGGACTTTTTATGGCAACGGTTCTCGCGCGAAGATTCCGTTGATTTCAGCAATCAAGATGACCCAATTGTTGGAACGTGGTCACACGGGCTATCTCATCTATGCCGTGGACACGTCTGGGAAGAATAAAGAATTGAGAGTTGAGGATGTACCAGTGGTAGCAGAGTTTGCTGATGTATTTCCGGAAGAGATTCCCGGATTCCCACCGGCTAGAGAAGTCGAGTTCGGGATTGAGTTATTACCGGGGACGTCCGCTATTTCTCGTGCTCCTTACAGGATGGCACCAGCGGAGTTGAGAGAATTGAAGGAGCAGCTGCAGGATCTCCTTGACAAGGGATATATACGCCCGAGCGTATCGCCATGGGGCGCACCGGTTCTCTTTGTGAAAAAGAAGGATGGCTCGATGCGTTTGTGCATCGATTACCGGCAACTGAATAAGGCTACAGTGAAGAACAAGTATCCTCTCCCAAGGATTGATGATATGTTTGATCAATTGCAAGGTACCATACTTTATAGCAAGATTGATTTGAGGTCCGGGTATCACCAGATTCGAGTCAGGGAGGAGGATGTACAGAAGACCGCATTTCGGACTCGGTATGGACACTACAAGTTCTTAGTGATGCCGTTCGGTGTGACGAACGCCCCGGCTGTCTTTATGAGCTTGATGAATCGGGTGTTCCAACCCTATCTTGATCAGTTCGTCATTTTATTCATCGACGACATTCTTATCTACTCCCGGAGCGAGGAAGAGCACGTGAAACACTTGAGGACAGTGCTCCAGATTCTCAGAGATCACCAGTTGTATGCCAAGCTCAGCAAGTGTGAATTTTGGTTGAGCAGTGTAGTGTTTCTGGGGCATGTCATATCTAGCAGCGGAATATCTGTAGATCCCAGGAAGATTGAAGTTGTGTTGGAGTGGGCTGCACCCACTTCTGTGCCTGAGATACGGAGCTTTCTTGGTTTGGCAGGATACTACCGACGTTTCGTCGAGGGTTTTTCAAAGATCGCCAAGCCGTTGACACAGTTGACCCAGAAGGGAGTACCATTCTTTTGGTCAGAAGCTTGTGAGGAGAGCTTCCAGGAGTTGAAGCACCGGTTGACGACGGCACCGGTATTAGTGATTCCTACGGAAAACTCCATATTTTTTTTGTATACCGATGCATCACTTCAGGGCCTTGGGTGTGTACTGATGCAAGATAAGCATGTGGTGGCTTATGCGTCGAGGCAGTTGAAGCCGCATGAGACTAGATACCCAGTCCACGACTTGGAATTGGCGGCTATCATCTTCGCCCTGAAGATTTGGAGACATTATTTGTATGGTACTTCGTTTACCATTTACACGGATCACAAGAGCCTCAAGTTTTTATTCACTCAGGCGGAGCTGAACATGAGGCAGAGAAGGTGGATGGACTTGCTTAAGGACTACGATTGTGAGATTGAGTACCATCCCGGAAAATCTAACTTGACAGCAGACGCTTTGAGCCGGAAAGGAGGAGTACTGCTGAGGACATCATCCATTTGTCAACCATGATGACTTCCTATTGCCATCTGGGCTATGATTTTGACATAGATACATCGCCTGTGTATGTATCGACCTTGTTAGCTGGGCCGGATATCTATGAGAACATCAGGAGAGCTCAGAAGTCAGATGATGAGGTTCAGAGATGGTTATCTTTAGTACATCTTGGTCAGCCAACGAAGTTCAGAGTGGCCGAGGACGGATCCTTGAGATTGGGTAACCGTTGGGTGGTTCCGAGTACGCCGGAGTTGCGTAGAGGGATCTTGGAGCGAGCTCATAGTAGCAGACTTAGCATCCACCCAGGCGGGAAGAAGATGTATAAAGATCTACGTGATCAGTTTTGGTGGAAAAGAATGAAGTGTGATGTCGTCGCTTTTGTTAAGAGGTGCTTGATCTGCCAGCAAGTTAAGCCAGAGAGACAGAGACCTGGCGGCGAGTTGAAAAGCTTGGAGATACCGAAGTGGAAGTGGGAACACATTTCCATGGACTTCGTGACTCACCTGCCGAGGAGGGCTTCGGGTTTTGATGCTATTTGGGTGGTTGTGGATCGATTGACTAAGGTAGCTCATTTCATCCCCTATAGCATGACTTTCACCTTTTTGAGGATGGCGCAGTTGTATATTCGAGATGTGGTGAGATTGCATGGGATCCCCATTTCCATAGTGTCGGATCGAGATCCACGATTCACATCTCATTTTTGGGAGGGTCTTCAGTCAGCCTTGGGAACTGAAGTTAGATTGAGCACTGCTTATCATCCTCAGACGGATGGCCAGACTGAGCGTACTATCCAAACGCTCGAGGACATGTTGAGGGCTTGTGTATTGGAGTTCGATGTTTCTTGGCAAGATTCAGTGGCCTTGGTAGAGTTCTCTTATAATAATAGCTACCAGGCGAGCATTCAGATGGCTCCCTTTGAGGCTCTTTATGGCAGACGGTGTAGATCACCCTTGTGTTGGGATGACTTGGACCACAAATCGGTCGGAGGACCGGAATTGATTCGGGAAATGGAAGAGAAAATAAAGATGATAAGAAAATGAAAGCAGCCCAGGACAGACAGGCAGCGTATGCGAATAAACGGCGGAGACCGTTGGAATTTCAGTTGGGAGATAAGGTCTTCTTGAAGATCTCGCCTTTTAGAGGTGTTGTACGATTTGGGATGTGCGGAAAACTATCTCCGGGGTATTTTGGGCCGTACGAGATCTTACAGCGCATTGGCACTTTGGCTTACCGACTAGCTCTGCCACCTTCTTTGTCTGGTATACATGATGTGTTTCATGTATCTATGCTGCGGAAGTATGAGCCGGATCCATCTCATGTGTTGCAGCCTTCTGAGGTTCAGTTAGAATCCGATGTGTCCTATGTGAACGGCCTGTTAGAATTTTGGATCGAGCAGACCGCAGACTTCGGAACAAAGTGATACCTATGATCAAGGTTCAGTGGGATCGCAGGGGTGTCGAGGAGGCTACGTGGGAGACGGAGCGGCATATGGTGCAGCACTACCCGGAACTATTTTCTGGTATGTTATTTATGTTTTGTTTCATGCTGGGGTAAGTGCATGTGATTTCGAGGACGAAATCTTATAAGTAGGGGAGTATTGTGATATCCCCGAAATGATTAATTGTAATTTGGGCGTTAATTGTGCTTATATGATTATTTATGGCAATAATTGATTTATGTGCCTGAATTAATTATCATGTTGAAATGCTTAGTCACATGGTAGGCGTGATCGAGAATGCATTTCGGGTTGTATATTGTGCATATTGGGAGATTTGGGTGTTGGCATGATTTAATTGTAATGGTTGGCGATTAATTGGAAAGCATGAGTTTAATTGGTATTTTGGTACATTTTGGAATAACGCTTTTAAAATACCATGTTGGAGGATTTTGGACATCATGCTAATTGTTGGGGTACGATTTTTATTTGTCATATATTAACTTTTACCCCACCCTCACCCATCACTTTACCATTTACTCCTTAAATCCCCAAACACTCCTTCCAACCCTAACCCACTCTCATTTTCGTTTTTGGCTCCAAGGGGGAAAGGAAACCTTTGCAAAATCTCATTTGGTGTGATTCTTGGTAAGATTTGGAGTCTAGGGAGGGTATATAACCTTCCTTGTTGTTTTTGCAAAGATTTGTTTTGATTTGAGTTTGATATTTGAGTTTTTGAAATGGGTTTGTTGGGGTTGGTATTATTTTGGTTGGGTGTTGAATGTATGAGTGTATGAGGTTGTTTATTGAAGGTTTTTAGTGGTTTTATATTGTTGATGTATAAATGTTTGAGTTTGTTTGATTTGGGGAAGAAGAAGGATGAATAGTGCCCAAAAATCGAGCATACATGACTCGGCGATCGATCGGGACTTTCTACCGATCGATCGCGAGCTACAGGGTGGAAGGCAGTAGCCTTCAGCGATCGATCGCGAGTTTGGCGCGATTGATCGGCGAGGTCGCGATCGATGGCGCAAACTCGGCGATCGATCGCGAATTGAAAAATTTTGTTGGACGAGGCAGTGTAGTCTCGCGATCGATCGGGGCTATATGACGATCGATCGCGAGACACAAAATGGGTGTTTTTGATTATTTTTGTGGGATTTTTGGTATTGGACTATTATTGGGTTCTAATATTGATTTGTGTGAATGTGTAGAACCATCCCAGGTGGCAACACAGCCAAGGAAGTGAAGTCCTACCACATCCTACTTTTTGGAAAGGTACGTAGAAGACGTACGGGCACCCAACGATACATGTATCTAATATACTCATTGTTTATGCATTATGGATGCGAGTATATATGGAATTATGCATTGTGGATGCAAATACATGTTGAATTATGCATGATGATTGTATATGCATATGATGGTTATTGGTGCACATCACATGAGTCTTGGTCATCCCTTGATGATCTTAATGCTTGCCGCTATTTGATTTGTTGCCGCTAAATGTGAAGCGAGGGGTGGAAGCGCCGCATGTTACATTTAAGCGTGGTTATCATATGAGGCGAGGAAAGAATATTTGCCGCTCAATGTGAAGCGATGGGTGGGAGCGCCGCATGTCCATTGAAGCGAGGTTATTCTATGCCGCCGATATGAAAAGCGAGGGGCATTAAAATACATTGTGATGAACAGACTAGGGATTGTTGATTGGTAATTGGTGATAATGGAATGGTATTATGTCATGACATGTGTGGACCATTGAATAATCTATTTGATTATACTCATGAGTTATGGTACAGGGACAACCAAAAAGGGAGCGTTTAAAATGCATGGGAAAAACAGGAAGTGTTTATTACGGTTTCTGCATTTACGCCTTAAATTCATATTGTGTTGTATATGAATTATTATATGCTCATGTTTGGGGGTTGTCCTTGTAGGTACACTTTTGGCATGATAAGAAGGGGCTAAGGCGGGTTGAGGCAGTGAGCTTGTGAAGAACACTTTTGGGAATGTGATGGACGGGATTACTTTTGTATAGTGTCTACTCTAGGAGTAGTGTAAAGCTATAGTTGATAACATTCATTAGATTGGGAATGTAATTAATCCATTGATAGTCCTTACTTTTGGCATTTAACTCTTAAAGCTCATAGTCTCAACACGATCATTTTACTTTGATAATTTATGTTAGCTCTAATTATGCCTTTAATCCGTACTTAAGGAACTAGGGTCCTTACAGACTATGAGTCTTAAGAATTACATGCCAAAATAAGGACTATCAAGTGGATTAGTTACATCCCCAATCAAATGAATGTTTTCGCTATAGCTTTACACTACTCCTAGACTAGACACTATACAAAAGAAATCTTGTCCTTCATCTATCAAGAGTGTTCTTCACAAGCTCACCGCCTCAACCCGCTTTAGCCCCTTTCTATCATGCCAAAATGTACCTACAAGGACAACCCCAAAACATGAGCACATAATAATTCATATACAACACAATATGAATATAAGGCGTAAATGCATAAATCATAATAAAACACTTCCTGTTGTTCTCATGCATTTAAACGCTTCCTTTTGGGTTGTTCCTGTACCATAACTCATGAGCATAATCAATAGATTATTTAATGGTTTACACATGTCATGACATAACGCCGTTCCATATTCAACAATTTCCAGTCCCTAGTCTGTTCATCACAATGTATTTTAATGCCCCTCGCTTCACATATAGGCGGCATAGAATAACCTCGCTTTAATGGACATGCGGCGCTCCCACCCCTCGCTTCACATTTTAGCGGCAAATATTCTTTCCTCGCCTCATATGACAACCACGCTTCAATGTGACATGCGGCGCTCCCTGTGACATCCCTGAAATGGTTAATTGCTAATTGGTGCATTAATTGTGATTACATGATTAATTATGTGGTAATTGATTATGTGTTGGGATTTATTTACCTTATGGAAATGCATGGTCATATGGATAGGGTTGACCCGGGATTGCATTTTAGGGTGCATGTGGTGCATGTTGGGTAAATATTATTGGAAGCATGATTTATTTGCATTGGTTAGCAATTTATGAGGAATCATGTGTTAAATTGATATTTGGTGCATTTTGAGTAAATGCTTTGAAAAATATCATGTTGGGGTGTTTTATACACCATGGAATTGTTTGGTATGCATTTTAAATAACCAACACCTTTTTATTACCCAAACCCCACTTTACATCCCTCACTTTTCACTTTACCAAAACAAACACCCAAACCCTTCTCTTTTCTTCACATTTTCGTTCTTGAGCTTTAAGGTGAAGAGAAGTTCTTGCAAAATCTTGTTTTGAGGAGATTGTTGGGTGATTTGAGATCCCCAAGAGGTATGGGTACCTCATGTGTTAATTTTGCAAGGTTTTATTTGAGTTTAGTTTAGTTTTAAAGGGTTTAAAATGGGTTGTGTTGGGTGTTGTGATTTTGGTAGTGTTTTGGTTGGATGTTGTTTATTTGAGTTTATGTTGATGTTTATGGGTGGTTTTGAGTTGTTGGGTTTGATTTATGTTGGGGTATGTGGGTGTGTTTGAGAAGGGGTTGAAGATGGGTGAATAGTGCCCAAATCCCGCTTGACCACAGCTCGGCGATCGATCGGCGATTTTCTCGCGATCGATCGCGAGCATCAGGGCTGAGGCAGTGAGCCTCAGCGATCGATCGCGAGCTTGGCGCGATCGATCGGCGAGGCCGCGATCGATCGGCGCTAGCTCCGCGATCGATCGCGGATTGTGCAATTTTGTTGCCCGAGACAGTGTGTTCTCGCGATCGATCGGGGCTTGATGGCGATCGATCGCGAGACACCAAAAATGGTGTTTTTGGGTGTTTTTGTGGGATTTTTGGTATTGGACTATTATTGGGTTCTAATATTGGTATTTGTGAATATGTAGAACCAACCCAGGTGGCAACGCAGCCAAGGAATTGAGGTCCAACCACATTCCACATTTTGGAAAGGTACGTAGTGGACGTACGGGCACCCAACGGTAACATGTATTTTATATACTCATTGTTTATGCATTGTGGATGCGAGTATATATGTGGTATTGCATTGTGGATGCATATACATGTTGATTTATGCCATATGAGGTATTGCATTGTGGATGCATATACATGGTAATTTATGCATATTGATGTTAGATGCATATTATGATTATTGGATGCACATCCCATGAGTCGTGGTCATCCTTTGATGATTTTAATGCTTGCCGCTTTTTGTATTGGTTCCGCTAAATGTGAAGCGAGGGGTGGGAGCGCCGCATGTCACATTTGAGCGTGGTTGTCATATGGGGCGAGGAAAGGGTATTTGCCGCTCTCTGTGAAGCGAGGGGTGGGAGCGCCGCATGTCCACTGTAGCGAGGTTATCCTATGCCGCCCATATGAATATAAGCGAGGGGCATTAAAATACACTGTGATGGACAGACTAGGGAATGGTGACCAATATGTGGTACAGTTGAGATGGTATATGATATCATGACATGTTTTGGCCATTAAAAATAATCTGTTGATTATACTCATGAGTTATGGTACAGGGACAACCAAACGGGAAGCGTTTGAAATGCATGGAAAAACAGGAAGTGTTTTATATTGATTATGCATTACGCTTTATCTTCATATTGTGTTGAATATGAATGATTATTATTGCTCATGTTTGGGGGTTGTCCTTGTAGGTACCTTTTTGGCATGATAGACGGGCTTGAACGGGTTGAGACAGTGAGCTTCACGAGCATCTTTGGTAGATGAAAGGACAGGATTCTTTTGTATCGTGCCTACTCTAGGAGTAGCGTAAAACTATAGTGGACACATTCATTTGTTGGAATGTAATTAATCCTTTTGGTAGTCCTTTATTTTGGCATGTAAATGCTTAAGCTCATAGACTCAACTTGTTTACTCTACTCTGATCATTTATTTAGCTCTATTATGCCTTTATTCCGCACTTAAGGATTAGGGTCCTTACATTAGTGGTATCAGAGCAGTGGTTAGAGAACCCGGGAACGAGTGAAGGGTAGCCTTAGCATGGTTGGCTAGGTGCTTACATTTGGAGCATGTTTATGCATGTGGTGCATATTATTGTATATCCTGTTATACTAACATGCTTATATCACTCCTGTTATCTAACGACATGATATATATATTGCTTTGGATTGTTGTTAACATTTGTGTTACAGCATGGCTGCTAATGAGGAAGTCGGAGATGTTGGGAGTGTAAATGCGAGTATTGGACAGGCTAATCCTCTACCTCCACCGGCTGTAGGAATGGAACCAGTGGTCCAGTTATTGTTACCGGGTGAGATTAGCTTGACGCAGTTTCTGTCTTATCATCCGCCCCGGTTTGAGGGGACAGAGTCCGGAGAAGAAGCTGAAGAGTGGTTAGAGAGACTTGAACAGATCTTTGTATCGGCTCCGTGTGCTATTACTGCTTGGCTGAGGCTGGCGGAGTTCCAGTTGGCTAAGAAACCATTGATGTGGTGGAGGAGCACAGTGATGGAGATGAGAGCACTGGGTGCTGTGATTGACTGGACGCTCTTCAGGACCAGGTTCTTGAACCGATACTTCTCCGCGGCAGCGAGACAGACAAAGGAGGATGAATTTGCAAGTCTGAGGCAGGGAAACATGACAGTGGCAGACTATGCCACACAGTACTCGTCACTACTGAGGTATGTCCCCCATATTGCCTCTGATGGACGTGCCAAGATGAGAAATTTCATGAAAGGGCTGCGACCGGAGCTCTATGACCGGGTTATCATCAATAACCCAACTTCATTTGATGATGCTCTCACAAGAGCGGAGCTTGCTGAGCTTGGAGTGGGAGCTTATGCCATGCCACCACCGGTACCGCAACAGAGGCAGACTAGTGACAGTTTGAGGCCTCGGGGTGAGCCATTTAAACCCCGTGGTGCCTCTTCATCTTCGCGGTATGGTGGAAAGAAACACTTTGGACAGAAGCAGGATAACAAGAAGGGTAATTGGTCGGCCAATAGAGGATCTTCACAAGGGGATAGGCCGGGAGAGCCGAGGTGCAACAATTGTGGAGGACCACATTCTTCAAACAAGTGTCCTGCATGTTATGTTTGTGGCAAGATGGGCCACATTGCTCGGTATTGTCCCACCAGGGGAGGCCAGTCAGAGTATCAGGGCAGCAGGCCAAGGTTTGAGGACAGGACAGTGCAGCAGAGGCAGCAGTTTGGGCCTCGTCCGTCGGGAGGTCAGACAGTGGGACCACCCCAGGGACAGGTATATGCACTGACCAGAGAGCAGGCTCAGGCAGCTCCGGAGGAGGTGATTGCCGGTACGTGCCATTTATTTACGTACCCTGCTTTTGTTTTGATAGATACAGGTGCCTCCCATTCCTTTGTGTCTGTGGGATTTGTGGAAAGACACCATATGCGCACGTCTTCTTTACCCACGCCTCTCCTAGTCTCGACACCCACTGGAAGAAATGTTGTTGCTGATCAGTTTATGGCAGACTGCCTCATTTATTTTGAGGGCAACGAGTTGAGATCAGACTTGATTGTGCTGGGTATGTCAGATTTTGACTGCATCTTGGGTATTGATGTTCTGAACAGATATCAGGCAGTGGTAGATTGCCGACAGAGGACAGTGAAGTTCAGACCTGAGTTGGGCAGTCAGTGGACTTTCTTTGGCAACGGATCTCGTGCGAAGATTCCGTTGATTTCAGCGATCAAGATGTCTCAGCTGTTGGAACGTGGGCACACGGGCTATCTTATTTATGCCGTGGACACGTCTGGAAAGAGTAAAGAACTGAGGGTTAAGGATGTACCAGTTGTGGCAGAATTTGCTGATGTATTTCCAGAAGAGATCCCAGGATTTCCACCGGCCAGGGAAGTTGAATTTGGGATCGAGTTGCTACCAGGGACATCCGCTATCTCTCGTGCACCTTATAGGATGGCACCGGCTGAGTTGAGAGAATTGAAAGAACAGTTGCAGGATCTCTTGGACAAGGGGTATATACGCCCGAGCGTGTCGCCATGGGGCGCACCAGTCCTCTTTGTGAAGAAGAAGGACGGTTCGATGCGGTTGTGCATCGATTACCGGCAGCTGAATAAGGCTACAGTGAAGAACAAGTATCCTCTCCCAAGGATTGACGACTTGTTTGATCAGTTGCAAGGTACCAGGGTGTATAGCAAGATTGATTTGAGATCCGGGTATCATCAGATTCGGGTCAGAGAGGAAGATGTGCAAAAGACAGCGTTCCGGACTCGATACGGGCATTATGAGTTCTTAGTAATGCCGTTCGGTGTGACGAACGCCCCGGCCGTCTTTATGAGTCTGATGAACAGAGTGTTTCAGCCGTATCTTGATCAGTTCGTCATCGTGTTTATTGACGACATTCTTATCTACTCCCGGAGTGAGGAAGATCATGTGAAACACTTGAGGACAGTGCTTCAGATTCTTAGAGAGCATCAGTTGTATGCTAAGCTCAGTAAGTGCGAGTTTTGGCTGAGCAGTGTAGTGTTTCTGGGGCATGTCATTTCGAGCAGCGGGATATCAGTGGACCCGAAGAAGATTGAGGCTGTGATGGAGTGGGCTGCCCCCACTTCTGTGCCTGAGATCCGGAGTTTTCTTGGTTTGGCCGGGTATTATCGGCGCTTTGTTGAGGGCTTTTCGAAGATTGCCAAGCCGCTGACTCAGTTGACTCAGAAAGGAGTGCCTTTCTTTTGGTCAGAAGCTTGTGAGGAGAGCTTCCAGGAGTTGAAGCACCGGTTGACGACGGCGCCAGTGTTAGTGATCCCGACGGAGAACTCCAGATTTGTTTTATATACTGATGCATCACTGCAGGGCCTTGGGTGTGTTCTGATGCAAGATAAACATGTGGTAGCTTATGCATCAAGACAGTTGAAGCCGCATGAGACCCGATATCCAGTTCATGACTTGGAATTGGCGGCTATCATCTTCGCCCTGAAGATCTGGAGGCATTATTTGTATGGTACGTCGTTTACCATCTATACGGACCACAAGAGCCTCAAGTTTTTATTCACTCAGGCAGAGCTGAACATGAGGCAGAGGAGATGGATGGACCTACTCAAGGACTATGATTGCGAGATAGAGTACCATCCGGGGAAAGCCAATTTGACAGCAGACGCTTTGAGCCGGAAAGTGAGGAGTTCTGCTGAGGACGTCATTCATTTGTCGGCTATGATGACCTCCTATTGCCATCTGGGCTATGATTTTGATATAGATGCATCACCAGTGTATGTCTCTACCTTATGAGAACATCAGGAGAGCTCAGAGATCAGATACTGAGGTTCAGAGATGGTTGTCTATAGTGCATCTTGGTCAGCCGACGAAGTTCAGAGTGGCCGACGACGGATCTTTGAGATTGGGTAACCGCTGGGTAGTTCCGAGTACGCCGGAGTTGCGTAAGGGGATCTTGGAACGAGCTCACAGTAGCAGACTTAGCATCCACCCAGGCGGGAAGAAGATGTACAGAGATCTGCGTGGTCAGTTTTGGTGGAAGAGAATGAAGTCCGATGTCGTCGCTTTTGTGAAGAGGTGTTTGATCTGCCAGCAGGTTAAGGCAGAGAGACAGAGACCTGGCGGCGAGTTGAGAAGCTTGGAGATACCGAAGTGGAAGTGGGAGCACATTTCCATGGACTTCGTGACTCATTTGCCGAGGAGTGCTTCAGGCTTCGATGCTATTTGGGTGATTGTGGACAGATTGACTAAGGTAGCCCACTTTATCCCCTATAGCATGACATTTACATTCCTGAGGATGGCGCAGTTGTATATTAGAGATGTGGTGAGATTGCATGGGATCCCCGTTTCCATTGTGTCAGATCGAGATCCGCGATTCACGTCTCATTTCTGGGAAGGCCTTCAGTCAGCTTTGGGAACTGAGGTCAGATTGAGTACTGCTTATCATCCTCAGACGGATGGCCAGACCGAGCGCACTATTCAGACGCTCGAGGACATGTTAAGAGCTTGCGTTTTGGAGTTCGATGCCTCTTGGCAGGATTCAGTGCCTTTGGTAGAGTTTTCGTATAACAATAGCTACCAGGCAAGTATTCAGATGGCTCCGTTTGAAGCTCTTTATGGCAGACGATGTAGATCGCCCTTGTGTTGGGACGATTTGGACAGTAGATCAGTCGGAGGGCCTGAGTTGATCCGGGAAATGGAAGAGAAGATAAAGACTATAAGGCAGAAAATGAAAGCAGCCCAAGACAGACAGGCAGCTTATGCAAATAAACGGCGGAGACCGTTAGAGTTTCAGTTGGGAGATAAGGTCTTTTTGAAGATCTCGCCTTTCAGAGGCGTTGTGCGGTTTGGAATGCGCGGGAAACTGTCTCCGAGGTTTGTGGGACCGTACGAGATTTTGCAGCGCATTGGCACATTGGCTTACCGACTGGCTTTGCCGCCTTCTTTATCTGGTATACATGATGTATTTCATGTATCGATGCTGCGAAAGTATGAGCCGGATCCGTCTCACGTGTTACAGCCTTCCGAAGTTCAGTTGGAATCAGATGTATCTTATGTGGAACGGCCTGTTAGAATTCTGGACAGAGCAGACCGTAGACTTCGGAACAAAGTGATACCGATGATCAAAGTTCAGTGGGATCGCAGGGGTGTCGAGGAGGCTACGTGGGAGACGGAGCAGCATATGGTGCAGCACTACCCGGAACTATTCTCTGGTATGAGTTTATGTTTAGTTTCTGTTGGGGTAAGTGCATGTGATTTCGGGGACGAAATCTTATAAGTAGGGGAGTATTGTGACATCCCTGAAATGGTTAATTGCTAATTGGTGCATTAATTGTGATTACATGATTAATTATGTGGTAATTGATTATGTGTTGGGATTTATTTACCTTATGGAAATGCATGGTCATATGGATAGGGTTGACCCGGGATTGCATTTTAGGGTGCATGTGGTGCATGTTGGGTAAATATTATTGGAAGCATGATTTATTTGCATTGGTTAGCAATTTATGAGGAATCATGTGTTAAATTGATATTTGGTGCATTTTGAGTAAATGCTTTGAAAAATATCATGTTGGGGTGTTTTATACACCATGGAATTGTTTGGTATGCATTTTAAATAACCAACACCTTTTTATTACCCAAACCCCACTTTACATCCCTCACTTTTCACTTTACCAAAACAAACACCCAAACCCTTCTCTTTTCTTCACATTTTCGTTCTTGAGCTTTAAGGTGAAGAGAAGTTCTTGCAAAATCTTGTTTTGAGGAGATTGTTGGGTGATTTGAGATCCCCAAGAGGTATGGGTACCTCATGTGTTAATTTTGCAAGGTTTTATTTGAGTTTAGTTTAGTTTTAAAGGGTTTAAAATGGGTTGTGTTGGGTGTTGTGATTTTGGTAGTGTTTTGGTTGGATGTTGTTTATTTGAGTTTATGTTGATGTTTATGGGTGGTTTTGAGTTGTTGGGTTTGATTTATGTTGGGGTCTGTGGGTGTGTTTGAGAAGGGGTTGAAGATGGGTGAATAGTGCCCAAATCCCGCTTGACCACAGCTCGGCGATCGATCGGCGATTTTCTCGCGATCGATCGCGAGCATCAGGGCTGAGGCAGTGAGCCTCAGCGATCGATCGCGAGCTTGGCGCGATCGATCGGCGAGGCCGCGATCGATCGGCGCTAGCTCCGCGATCGATCGCGGATTGTGCAATTTTGTTGCCCGAGACAGTGTGTTCTCGCGATCGATCGGGGCTTGATGGCGATCGATCGCGAGACACCAAAAATGGTGTTTTTGGGTGTTTTTGTGGGATTTTTGGTATTGGACTATTATTGGGTTCTAATATTGGTATTTGTGAATATGTAGAACCAACCCAGGTGGCAACGCAGCCAAGGAATTGAGGTCCAACCACATTCCACATTTTGGAAAGGTACGTAGTGGACGTACGGGCACCCAACGGTAACATGTATTTTATATACTCATTGTTTATGCATTGTGGATGCGAGTATATATGTGGTATTGCATTGTGGATGCATATACATGTTGATTTATGCCATATGAGGTATTGCATTGTGGATGCATATACATGGTAATTTATGCATATTGATGTTAGATGCATATTATGATTATTGGATGCACGTCCCATGAGTCGTGGTCATCCTTTGATGATTTTAATGCTTGCCGCTTTTTGTATTGGTTCCGCTAAATGTGAAGCGAGGGGTGGGAGCGCCGCATGTCACATTTGAGCGTGGTTGTCATATGGGGCGAGGAAAGGGTATTTGCCGCTCTCTGTGAAGCGAGGGGTGGGAGCGCCGCATGTCCACTGTAGCGAGGTTATCCTATGCCGCCCATATGAATATAAGCGAGGGGCATTAAAATACACTGTGATGGACAGACTAGGGAATGGTGACCAATATGTGGTACAGTTGAGATGGTATATGATATCATGACATGTTTTGGCCATTAAAAATAATCTGTTGATTATACTCATGAGTTATGGTACAGGGACAACCAAACGGGAAGCGTTTGAAATGCATGGAAAAACAGGAAGTGTTTTATATTGATTATGCATTACGCTTTATCTTCATATTGTGTTGAATATGAATGATTATTATTGCTCATGTTTGGGGGTTGTCCTTGTAGGTACCTTTTTGGCATGATAGACGGGCTTGAACGGGTTGAGACAGTGAGCTTCACGAGCATCTTTGGTAGATGAAAGGACAGGATTCTTTTGTATAGTGCCTACTCTAGGAGTAGCGTAAAACTATAGTGGACACATTCATTTGTTGGAATGTAATTAATCCTTTTGGTAGTCCTTTATTTTGGCATGTAAATGCTTAAGCTCATAGACTCAACTTGTTTACTCTACTCTGATCATTTATTTAGCTCTATTATGCCTTTATTCCGCACTTAAGGATTAGGGTCCTTACACTCCCACCCCTCGCTTCACATTTTAGCGGAAAATATTCTTTCCTCGCCTCATATGACAACCACGCTTCAATGTGACATGCGGCGCTCCCACCCCTCGCTTCACATTGCGCGGCACCAAACAAATAGCGGCAATCATTAAAATCATCAAAGGATGACCATGACTCATGGGATATGCACCAACAATCATCATATGCATATATAGTCATTATGCATAAATCCAACATGTATTTGCATCTACAATGCACATTTCCACATATACTCGCATCCACAATGCATAATTCAATGAGTATAATAGATACATGTACCGTCGGGTGCCCGTACGTCCTCTACGTACCTTTCCAAAAAGTAGGATGTGGTAGGACTTCACTTCCTTGGCTGTGTTGCCACCTGGGATGGTCCTACACATTCACACAAACCAATATTAGAACCAAATAATAGTCCAATACCAAAAATCCCACAAAAATAATCAAAAACACCCATTTTGGTGTCTCGCGATCGATCGCCATATAGCCACGATCGATCGCGAGACTACACTGTCTCGTTCAACAAAAATTTTCAATCCGCGATCGATCGCCAAGTTTGCGCTCGCGATCGATCGCGGAAGGCTACTGCCTTCTCCCCTGTAGCTCGCGATCGATCGGGAGAATGTCCCGATCGATCGCCGAGTCCTGTACACCCGATTTTCGGGCACTATTCACCCTTCTTCTTCCCCAAATCAAACAAACTCAAATATTAATACATCAACAATACAAAACCACTATAAATCTTCAATAACATCCTCATACATCCATAAATCTAACACTCAACCAAAATAATATCAACCCCAACAAACCCATTTCAAAACTCCAATATATCAATCCAAAACCAAGTAAACCCATACAAAAACATCAAGGAATGATATATGCCCTTCCTAGGCCTCAAATCTTACCAAGAATCACACCAATGGAGTTTTTGTAAAGATTTCTCTTCTACCTTGAAGCAAAAATCGAAAATGGGGAAAGGGTTAGGGTTGGGAGAGTGTTTGGGGATTTTAAAGAGTAAATGGTAAAGTGGGGTGATAAAGTGGGGTAATAGTTTATATAAGTCAAATAAAAGTGTACCCAACAATTAACATGATGTACAAAATACCCCAACATGGTATTTTAAAAGCATTTTACCAACATGTACCCAAAACCTCAATTAAATCCATGCTTTCCAATTAATTGCCCACCATAACAAATAAATCATGCAAATACTCAATTTTCCAACAAGCACAATATACATCACGAAATGCATCCCCGAGCACGCCTACCATGTGACTAAGCATTTCAATATGATGATTAAATCTAGCACATAAATCAATTATCACTATAATTAACCATATAAACATAATTAATGCCCAAATTGCGATTAATTATTTCGGGGATATCACACTTTCCATGTGGATTTTAACTCAGTCTACACCAGCACCGGTGAGGAGATGACGGGTATTTTCCAATATTTGGAAAACTCTGGCCTGCTAGTTATGCTGAACCTCGCACACATTTTACAGAGAAACTCTCCAAGAGTTTTATGCTACAGAGAGGGTGGCTAACAACACCGTAGTGTTCTCCATCTCCGGCCAAACTGTTACAATCACATAGGAGGACTTTGCCACTCAACTGA
Source organism: Haberlea rhodopensis (assembly GCA_907163345.1). NCBI lineage: Eukaryota > Viridiplantae > Streptophyta > Magnoliopsida > Lamiales > Gesneriaceae > Haberlea > Haberlea rhodopensis. The sequence goes on from CAJQUN010000037.1 coordinate 5,399,219, forward strand.
GCCTTCCCACTATTGGGCTCATGAATCTTTCTACCATATCCATCACTGTGCGAGAAGAGATGCGTGCAGTGTTCTCAGAATCTACCCTACTACTGTGAATCCCTCCATATAAGAAGATTCTGATGAAGAACCATTTCCAACAACTTGCAGACATTATTGCCAAGGGGCTGCTATGCAAAGTTGGGGCATTCAATGTCATCACCAGTGAAAAGTTTGAGGTGATGTGTCCGGTTGTTAAGGGCATTGATGTCAACTGGTCAGTAGTACTCTTTCAAGTACTGATTGGCCTAGTTAAATCTGCAAAGGGCCATTCTGGATTCGCCTCCCTGCCAGCCGAATCCTAGAGAGCAAGGATGTACCAGTGGGGGCAATTTTCACTCTGCTCATAAATGCAAAATACTTGCACATTCACAGGAAGCCAACTAGTGGAGAGGTGGTCCGTCCAAAGTTGTTCCCACCAAGAGGAGGAAGCCTCAAGTGGTCGGTGATTCTGAGCAGACAATCTCATAATCTACTAACTCATCACCTCTTCCCCCACCGAAGAAGCCACGAACCAGAAAGGGGAACCCTATTGTCTCCAAGAAGCCAATCCCTGCTACCGCCACTGAAGTTCCAGCAGAGGTCACAGTTACTGATGAGAGTATCATCCCAGAGCTTATTCCAACCGTGGAAGCAATTGAGGTTGCTGCATCGTTGGCCATCATCCCTGTTGTGCCATCATCAATCACTTCCACCAACTCTTCTCTGAGTTCTCGCCGAGGGGTAGGCTCTTTTACCCTCAGCCTCAAATCACCAAAGATAGGATACTCTTATTGCCATCCTCCATTCACCCCTGCCGGAAGAAGCACAGCCGCAATGGAACGTGTCTCCACTCCAGTGGCTACTGAAATAGCACTGGCGATTGAAGAAGTGGAAGCCCAGCTGCAACCACACATGGAGATCTTTGACAGATGGGTGAAAGCTCGTCTGAAAATCAGATTTAATGACTTCTCCCATATTCTCAAACAGGCGAGGATTGATGAGAATCTCATCCTCGAGTATCTTCAGATCCAGGACATGGAGAAGGGTCTGAAACTGAGAGAAGTATTTCGGCTGATGTAGTATTTCAATGGACTTTAAACTCTTGTCCAGTTCCGCGTTAAGGAGTTTAAATCAGACTAGTGTACGGCCAATATGCGTTGGGACCCAAACTTACCCTAGTTGAGAAGACATTGCATGACCTCAAGGTCACCATGGGAATGAACTCATGCTCTGCACAACTGGGCTTAGCTCCAGTTGCAACTACTGACCCGAGAATGGTTTTTGTGGCCCCAACAACGGTCTCTCTGGTAAACCCCTCCCCTGATGCTTTAATAACTGAACCCTGCATCCGATCAATATCCAACTTTGCCGGATGTTGATTCTCTGAACATAGATACAGTAATTGAATCAGTGGTTCATCATGTTAACCTATCCTCAGATGATGACGAATCTACTGAGTCCTCACCTTCCTCATCAACTGCTCTAGCCATAATACCCTTTTCTTCTCCAACCGACCAAGCCCAACTGACCATTGAACCCACATTTCTCGTCCCATGATAGAACCATTAACCACTATTCCCTTTGCCTTCACCAACCTTCCTATCATCCCAACTACCCTAACCCCAGTACCATATATCCCAGAAGTACCTGATGCGGTGATAGTGCCGATTCGCATGACTGCTGAGTTCACGGTTCCAACGGTTTACGATCCGTCTGGTAATGAATCTGCCGAGGTATCTGCTGACAATTCCTCGCTTGCTGTTATACTTGCTGATGAATCTGTTGCAGCTGCTATTGCTATGGAAGTTTCTATCGCGAATGCTGACCTTGCTGTTGACCCTACTACTTCGTCTGTCGAAGTATCTGCGAAGGTTACTCCACCTGCTGATTTGACAGTTGCTGCTTTATCTTCTGATGAATCTGCTACTTACTAGTTCAGTCACTGCTCCTGAGAAGACTGATAGAGCTGGACTTCCGACTTTTTCCGAGGCTCTAGCAAGTGATCAACTGAATATCTATTTGACTTCCCTGAACTTCATGGAGAAGAAATGCCTCCGACTGTTACTGACCAGCTGAATCAGTTGTATGCTGTTATTTCCAATCTTGCAAGAGAAGTTCAAAAACTTAAGCATGAAGAAAGAGATGCCAGTACAAAAATTGGAAACTTAAAGTGACATATTGACTCCAAGTTCAGGGAAAACTATCGAGATGTTCATCACTTGACTGAGAAGGTCACAAGCTTTCAAAGATTTGTCACAAACGCCTTTTCAGACTCCTTGTAAGGCCTCATATACCTTAAGTATGCAATTGGACATAAGTGTACTCAATTTTAACAAAAAGAAATGAGGTTCTATAACAGAACAACAACATTCGATGGGTTTACAAAATTCATATTCAAACTGATTACATCTTTAATACAAGAACGTGATAATCTAATAGTTCATTCTACTAGTTTCAAAAGATTCTAATCAATTTATCATCGCTCTTCTATATTGACGCAGTCTTTACCCTCTATGTCCATCAGACTCTATCCTTGCCTCAAGTATTCCTTGCCAAACGTTCCTACAGGAATAACCCACCGTCCATGAGCAAATACATTGTTCATTAACAAAACTCAAGAGCAATAATATAAATAATTGCATAAGACATTGATCATGTATACTCCCTGAAAGGATGCATCAACACATTCTCGTTGGTCATTTCTGTTCCATAACTCATGTACATAATCATCAGCTCACAATATATGTGTTCAACTCTATAATTCATTCATATGTAACGGTACATATCTATATCCATACATCTCACGCAACTATTCCGGTCTTGTTATAACAGCGGTAATTTATTACCCCTCGCTTCGACATATATCGGCATTATATATATAATACCCCCTCGCTTCGACATGACAGCAGCAAGATCATCGCTTCGACATGACAGTGGCAAGTATCATATTTCCATCGCTTCGTATGACAGCGGCAAGTACCCTATTCCTCGCTCGAATATAACAACCACACGGAACATCCAAACATACTCAAACTCATATCAATGCACATTGCATAACTACAATAGCATATTTGCACCACCAATTGCTCGTACGTCATTCTACGTACCTGTTTGTCGTTTTCACAAAATATGAATTGAGATTATCCCCTTCGTTGTCCTTGTGCTTGGGAAGGCTCTACAACCCAACAATAACATATTAGAAGCCATAGTATAATCCAATACCAAAATCTTATCAATTTAAACACAATCCAACAATTCCACCATACTATGCTTCGCGATCGATCGGCCCTAGTCCTCGATCGATCGCGAGGCGATCGAACTAGGCACCAAAATGCTGCCTTTCTCGATCGATCGAGAAGATTCACCGATCGATCGAGAAGTCTCTCGATCGATCGGGAGCTGCGCTTGATCGATCGAGGAAGTGTTTTCTTCGCCTACAAGAACTCTGTTGTTCGCGATCGATCGAGGAGTTTTGCTCGATCGATCGCCGAGCTCTGTTCTTCCGAGAAATCCCCATTTTCCTGCACATCTAACCAAACCATGCACATATACATGTATAACTCAAGTATTTCAATTACAATGCACCAAAACATCATATAATACTTCATTTCTCAACATCCATCTTCATTTTCTAACAAGAACTTCCATCTAAGTTTCAAAATGAAAGTGGGGAGGTAAAGTGCTAAGCAAGAATATAAACAACACTAAACACATGATCTCATACCTCTACACTTCTTCAAATCCAAGTCATTGGGGAAGGAAGTTCAAAACCTCAGCTAGCAAGAAGGGAGGAGGAAAGTGTAGAGATTTTTAGGTGAAAGTGGTGTAGTGTGTGTGTGTGTGTGTGTGTGCATATTTGAGTGGATATAAAGGTGTTTCAAGTCCAATCCATTGCCATCAACTTTAATACACTAATGCTAGTTAATTAGGATTTAAATCCAAGTGCTTAACAACATGATTATATCAAGGATATGATTAGGCTTTAATTTATGTGATCATGTATAATTATTTCCAATCCCGTCCATATCAACACACTTCAAAATCATCAAGATTTTATTCATCTATTACTCAAGTTCTCATTTGACCAATAACAGGCAATCCATACTCGGTTACCTCCATATCGAGTGTACTTACAATTACGTAATTATTCCATAATTACCACAATTAAGTCATAGTTCATTTAGTTATTTTCGAGTATCACATTTCTTCCCCACTAATAAATTCCGTCCTCGAAATTATATAACTTACCGATACTTTCACATAAACAAAACACCAAATTTACATACCAGAAAATAGTTTTGGATAGTGATGCATCATATGCCGCTCTATCTCCCACGTGGCCTCCTCGAGACACCTCTTGTTCCACTGAACCTTTTGACCATTGGTATTACTTTATTCTGAAGTCTTCGATCTGCCCGATCCAAAACTTTAATTGGCCATTCTACATACGATACATCTGAATCTAACTGAATTTCTGAAGGCTGCAAAACATGAGATGGGTCTGATTCATACTTTATCAACATTGACACATGGAACACATCGTGAATGCCAGATAAGGATGGTGGTAAAGCCAAACGATAAGCCAAGGTGCCAATACGTGGTAAAATCTCATAAGGACCCACATATCTTGGTGACAACTTCCCTCGCACACCAAATCGTACTACACCCCTGAAAGGTGAGATCTTTAGAAACACTTTGTCACCAACTGAAACTCTAACGATCGTCTTCGTTTATTAGCATAGGCTGCTTGCCTATCTTGAGCCGCTTTCATCTTCTGTCGAATTACTTTCACTTTTTCTTCCATCTCCCTGATCAACTCCGGTCCTCCGACTGGGTTATGATCTATGTCATCCCAGTAAAGTGGCGATCTACAAAGTCGACCATATAAGGCTTCAAATGGAGCCATCTGAATGCTCGCCCGATAGCTATTGTTGTAAGAGAATTCCACCAAAGCTAATGAGTCCTGGCACGCAGTGTCAAACTCTAGTACACAAGCCCGCAACATATCTTTGATTGTTTTTATAGTATGCTCAGTCTGGCCATCAGTTTGGGGGTGGTATGCCGTACTAAATCTGGCTGCAGTTCCCAAAGCTGACTGAAGACCTTCCCAAAAATGCGAAGTAAATCGCGGATCTCGATCCGACATAATAGAAACCGGGATCCCATGCAATCTCACCACATCTCGAACGTACATCTGAGCCATCCTCAAATACGTGAAGGTCATGCTGTATGGAATAAAATGAGCTATTTTGGTCAGCCTATCAATAATTACCCAAATGGCGTCAAATCCCGAAGCAGTCCTCGGTAAGTGGGTCACAAAGTCCATGGATATGTGTTCCCACTTCCATTTAGGTACTTCTAAACTTCTCAATTCACCACCAGGCCTCTGCCTCTCGGCCTTCACCTGTTGACAGATCAAACACCTCTTAATGAATGCGACGACATCTCGTTTCATTCGTTTCCACCAGAACTGGTCACAGAGATCCTTATGCATTTTCCTTCCGCCTGGGTGAATTCTAAACCTGCTACTATGAGCTCGCTGTAATATTTCTTGACACAACTCCGACGTATTCGGAACTACACAGCGATTACCAAGCTTTAAAGAATCATCTTCAGCCACTCTGAATTTCGATGGCTGTCCAAGAAGTGACAATGCTAACCATCTCTGTATCTCATTGTCTGCCTTCTGAGCTATCCTGATAATCTCAAAAACATTCGGCCCAGATGGCAATAGGAAGTCAACATAGCTGATAAGTGCATGACGTCCTCTGCGGTACATTTCACTTTCCGACTCAAGGCGTCTGCTGTTAAGTTCGCCTTTCTGGGGTGGTACTCAATTTCACAATCATAGTCTTTTAGCAAGTCCATACATCTTATCTGCCTCATATTCAACTCCGCCTGAGTAAACAAGAACTTCAAGTTCTTATGATCTGTATAGATGGTAAACGAAGTACCATACAAGTAGTGCTGCGAAATCTTGAAGGCGAACACTATGGCTGCCAGTTCCAAATCATGAACTAGATATCTAGTCTCATGTGGTTTCAGCTATCTCGAAGCATAAGCTACCACATGCTTATCTTGCATCAGTACGCAACCCAAGCCCTGTAGCGATGCATCAGTATACAGCACAAACCTTTCGTTCTCCGTGGGAATCACCAACACGGGTGCTGCTGTCAACCGGTGTTTCAACTCTTGAAAGCTCTGCTAACAAGTCTCAGACCAGTAAAATGGTACTCCTTTCTGAGTCAATTGTGTCAATGGCTTGGCAATTTTTGAGAATACCTCGATAAAACGTCGATAATAACCGCCTAGACCAAGAAAGCTCTGTATCTCGGGTACGGAAGTAGGCACAGATCACTCCATCACTGCCTCTACTTTCCTGGGATCTATTGATATCCCATCGCTAGAGATGACATGCCCCAAAAACACTATGTTGTTCAACCAGAATTCACATTTACTGAGCTTTGCAAACAGTTGATTATCTCAGAGAATCTGGAGTACTATTCGCAAATGCCTCTCGTGTTCCTCCTCACTCCGGGAAGAAATAAAAATGTCGTCGATGAACACAATGACGAACTGATCAAGATATGGCTGGAACACCCGATTCATTAGACTCATAAAGGCAGTCGGGGCATTCGTCACTCCGAACGGCATGACCAAGAACTCATATTGTCTTTAACGAGTCCGAAAAGCTGTCTTCTGAACGTCCCCTCCTCTACCCCGTGATGATATCTGGATCTCAAATCAATCTTAGAATAAATCGTTGTGCCTTGTAACTGATCAAACAGGTCATCAATTCGTGGGAGAGGGTACTTGTTCTTTATCGTCACTTTGTTAACTGTCTGTAATCGATGCACAATGGCATCGAACCGTCTTTTTTTCCACAAATAAGACCGGTGCACCCCAAGGCGACACGCTGGGACATATGTATCCTCTATCAAGAAGCTCTTGCAATTGAATCTTCAATTCTCTCAATTCTGCCGATGTCATTCTATAAGGGCAAGGGAAATAGGAGTTGTACCCGGTATTATTTCAATCTCGAATTCGACCTCATGACACGGAGGGAAGCCTGGAATTTCTTCCGGAAAGACATCCACAAATTCAGCAACTACCGGTATCTCTTCAATCCTTACTTCCTTTTTCTTTTCAGCAGTATCAATCGCATAAATCAATTGAATGCCCTTGTTCTAACAGTTGCGACATTCGGACGACAGATATTAACGGAATCCTTGGACGAGACCCCTGCCCATAAAACATCCATCGTTTTCCCTGCTCAGATTGAAAGCGAACTGTTCTTTGACAACAATCTACAACTGCCAGATAATGGCTCAGCACATTAATTCCCACAATACAATCAAAATCTTTCATCTCTAAAACAATCAAGTACATCTTCAAGCCATCACGCTCAAAATAAATGAGGCAATCGGATACTACCCGGTTAGTGATCGTGTTCTCCCCAGTGGGTGTCGAGATGTAAGGGCCCCCGTGCCCTTAACCCACAATTAGTGCATTAAGCCATACATTTGGTGCATTCAATCACGTGTAAAGGGAAACTACATGTAAACGTGGCACACAATACCACCTATAAAATTTTCTTACTTCATCTATTCCATTCCATGCAATATCCGATTTCCAAGTTAAGACCATTCAACACATCATGCACCTATGTAATACACTAATCACAATCTCAATTCATCTAGCAATTCCCTAGTTGATTGCTCACACATATAATGAAAAGAGAAAGGCCCATACCTCTTTATACAACACATATACACATAATTATTGCTCACACACGAGCATCGAATAAACCTATGTGTACGTAATGTATAAAAAGGGCATACACAATATCCAGCTCGACATGAGCTCCGGTGTCTCGATCCTGGAATCACCTCCAATTCATAGCTCGATCACAGCTCCAGAGCTACCATCGTACCTATTTCACCTGCCCCAACAGAGACAGCCCCCACACGGGGTGAGCATACCAATACCATCAAACCAATAATCACAATTATATAATTCGTAAATTACAACAATGTAATTGCCAAGAATTTAAATGATACTCCCTGGATGGCATCATCCTCATCCGGGGTCCCACTGTATTGTTCATGTTCTCAAAACAACCAAAATCATCAAATACCAAATATCCAGTTAATCATTGTACTAGTTAACTATGTCCCTGATCCAGTTCAATATCAATAGGGGAATAAATACAAATATCCTAGATATCTAGTCAAAAGCCACATTTCCTCGCTCACTCAAAAGTAGCGGCATCACTTACCGATGTTCGCTCCATAGAGACCACATCACGACAATTGGTGGCTCCAAAGCGGCACCATACATTACATAAAACCAATCAACATAACACAAACCATTCCCGTTTCCATTAACCAATTTATGCAAGACACGATATACCAAGTCATCGACTAATAACCCTTACCATTCATCTATCTCATGCACAATAATTGCAATAATATAATTAAGGTCATGCTCTTACGTTACACGTACCTTAAGTTTCCGTAGTCCAAGCCAAACCTTGCTTGAGTTCCATGCTTCGAGAAATATGCTAAAACACATAAACAACTCACAATCAAGCATAAGCATGCAACCACGTGCACACGCACGTTCGCAACCTCAAAACCCATCGTCAATCCATGACGATTACCAAAATAAAAGCCCCCGGCTAGGCATTCATAAAACCCAAAAGTATTCCATTTAAAACGTTTAAAAGATAGCCAAAAAATCAACCGAGAGTTCCGTTTAATTTAACTTGGCTCCAACCAATCCATTTAAAAGTCTAGCATTCCCATTGGAATGTAAATATTACCCCGGGAGTCGACCATTTAAGTCGCAAATCCAAAATCCCACGAAAAAGCCAAGAAAACCAAAATTCATTTGCTGGCGATCGATCGCTATACCGGGCGATCGATCGCTAGCCCCTTGGCTATCGATCGCTCGATATAGCGATCGATCGCCAGACCTTACTGGCGCGAGGCGATCGATCGCTACCATGCTGAAAAGCCTACTGCTCGCATGCGATCGATCGCCTGCTTCGGGCGATCGATCGACATGCCCTGCAACTCGAAAAACACCATTTTTAGGAGCTTAAAACCTTCACCAATCATACCCCAACTCCTCCCAACTCAAATCCACAACAAATCTACACACAAGAACCTCCAACAAGGGTGTTAAACTCGAATTAAAACAAACCCAAAAGGTTTTTATGATTTTCACCAAAATCACCCAAACCAACCCAAACCCAAAACTCATAGGTTTTCCACCAAAATGAGAATACAATCTCAACTTTTGGATCCATCGATCCCAAATGCCCGATTTAACAACCTCGGGAGACCCAAAACCGCAATTAATTCCTAATTGCCACAATTAAAATCCATTAAGGATTATTACCACACCGGGATTAACACCATTAATCCCCGGGCATCACAATTATCCCCCACTAATAAAATTTTGTCCTCGAAATTTGCACGGTGTACTCCACGTAACACCAGGACTACACAAACAAGACACAACCACAACCCCGATTCTGGACCACATTAGAATCGAATTATCAACCGTGAGGACACCTACCTCGCACCAAGCTCTAAAATAAAGCAAACGCCAAAACCAACACAAAATCCAAAGGATAACAACATACCTCGATGCGAATCATCCCAGAAGTCAGTCTACTACGACTGCAAATTAACCATGTCCTCCTTGGTTATGACATAGATATCTCCCCATGATATCTCCATCACTTGCCCACGATGCTTAACACGCATCGTTATGATGGGGACTACTAGCATACAACAGTATACTCACAGTAAACCCGGTTTCCGCTTTCCACCCCCATCTCCTCCAAAGGAGTAGTTGCACCACTTGTAACACGGATCGGGTAACTCACGCTCACCGATCCACACAAAACACATCTCAGAAGATGTTTACCCGGTGTGTTCCAAGAATCACATCTTGGTCAAAACACACTATCGAGACTCCACAAGGTCTCAAGTTTCACAGAGGTCATGCCAGACAATCCATTGAATTCCCGCCACATGTGCCAACCATGACACTAAACAAATCCGAATCCTGGCCATCCCTCGCTTACCCTAGGATTCAACAATCCTAACAGAGGGAGGCTATCAAACTAACCAGTAAGAATTACCATGGTCCCAAAACACGACAATCCCTCCTCAGGGGAAGTCAACCGGACCTCACGATTATCCCTCAGAATACATCGTGCTATTGGGATTTCCAATCTCAAGGCGTCCCAAATCTCTCATAAGAGATTCATTCGTCCGAGCATAGTATATTAACCCGACGCTCGACGAGAACCAGTACACTGGCATCCGTATACACGCCAGTATACATGCCTAAGCACCTAAACATGATGCATACACAATATACCCGGCTAGGGTATCCTCAAATACACCCATGAGCCCCACATACAATTGTCAATCCCCAGCTATTCTCACTCAAAGGAGAACGATGATCGATGAACCAACCACACACAGTGTGATCCCAAAATCAACACTACACCACCAACCCATCGAATCTCTCAAAGATTCTCAATAGGTATACCAATACCTCTTTCCTCACAATGAAAGTGTCATGTTCCCATGACCCACCAACCTCGAACCACCGTTCGGAAAACATGGATATACCCACATCGACATGCATCCCGGAACCAGTAAACACACAAAGGTTCAGAATAGTTCGTTTTAGCCACTAATGCCGAAACAAAACCGCAAACACAACGATTACACATACCAACGATGCTAGGTACTAACACCAAAGAATTTCACAAACCCAAGCGTCTCCCTAGAGTCGTCTCTTCGTGCGTCACACAGAAATATAAAGCAATTACCTAGTTCAACACTAGTAATGCTCACCATGGCTGATCTGCGATCAACCTCCAAACAACATCAACTGTCTCCATGACAGTAAACACCACATCTCGCCGAGAGATACGAGCAACGAAGTAGTGCCAAACTGCTTACTATAATCCACAATTCGATCATGACTCCCAATGCATCCAAAATTCATGGATTCCCAGATCGAGATAACAATGACTTGTTGATACTCTTGTTGGTACCCCAACAAAATTGAGTTGTCCTCAGACAAGTCCCATAACAAAAGTGCACAACCATTCCGTGAGGTATTCCCAACCTCAACCTCAGGTATAGTGGTGACTGCTAGAGTCCACCATACACATCATCGTATCACCGTACGATTCACCCAGCTCAAAACCAACGAGTAGCATAATGGCTATCACAAGCACACCAAAGCATTGCAACAATACCTGGTTAACGATTCGTTGCCCCCCCCCCCCCCCCCCCTCCAGGATCATACCAACCTATCAACGTGACACACGTCCCATCTCGGTATACCATATCATACAAACCATTAGAGTTGTGGGTCATCACCCAACATATCTCTAAACACCCAAGCATAGTGGACATCCCGGTGTCCTTGCTCAACAACGGTGCAATCCTAATCCATTAGGACTTATTCCACACCCTCCGGATGGGTGTGCCCATGCCTAACACACATCACAACAACAAGCGAGTAGTTTCCTCAAAGACTACTCTTACCACCAATCACTTGGCCTTAGCCAATCCAGCGAGTATACCCAAAGGATATCATTACCCGAAAAATATTTACCTATATTACATGATGCGGTACCCTCACCTGTACAATGCATTCAATAATCCATCGAGCAATCTGCTCGGCATAATGGTCTCGTCAACTAGTGACCCAGACACCATCCTGTGCTCGCCATCAGTACTCAAACCCTATGGCTAAATACGTACACTCAGACGTATTATTCATCAAAACGACACTACATGTCTACATAGAATATCCGCTATGTCATTGTCATCCCGTGACGGTATATGCCAACACATGACATCCAAAATCCCATCGTCAACTCGTGACGGTACATGTCGATACACGACATCCATATTCCCATCGTCAAACATATGACAATATATAACCAATATGGTATTCACAATAATGCTAATAAAGCAGTAATATAACATACCTCATCGCTATCAAGATAGCGGTATACCTGTATCCCTCATCCACCAGCGGTACACCAGCAGCACCCGTCGCTCGTAGGCGGCATAATCCACTGCTACGCACATAGCGGTATAACCCATCGCTATAGAATCAGCGGCATGATCCCTCGCCATAGAGTCAGCGGCATAAAACATCGCTATAGATATCCGACGGTATGAAACATCGCCATAGATGTAGCGGAATGTACCATCGCTATATGATACCTGGTGGCATGAACCATCGCCATAGATGTAGCGGAATGTAGCTGAATGACCCGTCGCTATGTAATACCCGGCGGTATGAACCATCGCCAATAGAATACCCGACGGCATGAACCATCGCCAATAGAATGCCCGGAGGCATGAACCATTGCCAATAGAATGCCCGGCGGCATGAACCATCCCCAATAGAATACCCGGCGGTATGAACCATCCCCAATAGAATACCCGACGGCATGAACCATCTCCAATAGAATACCCGGCGGCATGAACCATCGCCAATAGAATGGCCGGCGGCATGAATCATCGCCAATGACATAGCGGAAAGAGACATCGCTATCAATATACCTGGCGGCATGAACCATCGCCAAATCAGCGGAACAGATCAAGGACTCAAGAGGTATTCACATGCATGTAGCACTTTGTTCCTTACCCAAGAGGTGGCTCACATTACACGCAGTACTTTGTTCCCGATCGCGTTGCTCAAATACAATAATGTGGTTGTTCCGGTCTTGTTATAACAGCTGAATTTTAGGACCCCTCGCTTCGACACATAGCGGCATCATATGATATCCCTCGCTTCGACAATGACAGCGGCATGTACATCGCTTCGACATGACAGCGGCAAATATCATATTACCATCGCTTCATATGACAGCGGCAAGTACCTCCCTCACTCGAATATAACAACCACCGGAACCTTCCACTAGCTCCATATGCCTGCATCCAGGTTAATACAACAGTTCACAAATCCTACTACGTCATATCGGTGGCTCAATAATATCCTCGCTTCGACAATGACAGCGGTATGTAAATCGCTTCGACATGACATCGACAAATATTATGATCCATCGCTGATGATATACCCAGTAGGACGCTAAAAATAACACATTGTATATTCGATAACAATTGAAATCATACCACAATATCCCACTGTCTGTTGTCAACCGTTCATGTCCTTAGACAGCATATCACATTTCCCATTTCCTGATTTTCCTACAAAATCAGATCCCTTAGCACATAATACATGGAGTGCCAGACATTACCATTAATGACATCCCATCGTATTCTACACGATTCCTGCAACCACAATGATCAGTAATACCACTTTCCATATCGTAAAAGCACATAAGCAATTAGTTGTGTCACACAACACTAATACCATCATGTATAAATATGTGCTACCAATTCCTATCAACAAGTTCCTAGGCCCTTAACAGCCCCAAAGAGCAACCACTGCTCTGATACCACTAATGTAAGGGCCCCCGTGCCCTTAACCCACAATTAGTACATTAAGCCATACATTTGGTGCATTCAATCACGTGTAAAGGGAAACTACATGTAAACGTGGCACACAATACCACCTATAAAATTTTCTTACTTCATCTATTCCATTCCATGCAATATCCGATTTCCAAGTTAAGACCATTCAACACATCATGCACCCATGTAATACACTAATCACAATATCAATTCATCTAGCAATTCCCTAGTTGATTGCTCACACATATAATGAAAAGAGAAAGGCCCATGCCTCTTTATACAACACATATACACATAATTATTGCTCACACACGAGCATCGAATAAACCTATATGTACGTAATGTATAAAAAGGGCATACACAATATCCAGCTCGACATGAGCTCCGGTGTCTCGATCCTGGAATCACCTCCAATTCATAGCTCGATCACAGCTCCAGAGCTACCATCGTACCTGTTTCACCTGCCACAACATAAACAGCTCCCACACGGGGTGAGCATACCAATACCATCAAACCAATAATCACAATTATATAATTCAAAAATTACAACAATGTAATTGCCAAGAATTTAAATGATACTCCCTGGATGGCATCATCCTCATCCGGGATCCCAGTGTATTGTTCATGTTCTCAAAACAACCAAAATCATCAATTACCAAATATCAAGTTAATCATTATACTGGTTAACTATGTCCCTGATCCAGTTCAATATCAATAGGGGAATAAATACAGATATCCTAGATATCTAGTCAAAAGCCACATTTCCTCGCTCACTCAAAAGTAGCGGCATCATTTACCGATGTTCGCTCCATGGCGACCACATCACGACAATTGCTTGCTCCAATGCGGCACCATACATTACATAAGACCAATCAACATAACACAACCCATTCCCGTTTCCATTAACCAATTTATGCAAGACACAATATACCAAGTCATCGACTAATAACCCTTACCATTCATCTATCTCATGCACAATAATTTCAATAATATAATTAAGGTCATGCTCGTACGTTACACGTACCTTAAGTTTCCGTAGTCCAAGCCAAACCTTGCTTGAGTTCCATGCCTCGAGAAATATGCTAAAACACATAAACAACTCACAATCAAGCATAAGCATGCAACCACGTGCCCACGCACATTCGCAACCTCAAAACCCATCGTCAATCCATGACGATTACCAAAATAAAAGCCCCCGGCTAGGCATGCATAAAACCCAAAAGTATTCCATTTAAAACGTTTAAAAGATAGCTAAAAACTCAACCAAGAGTTCCGTTTAATTTAACTTGGCTCCAACCAATCCATTTAAAAGTCTAGCATTCCCATTGGAATGTAAATATTTCCCCGGGAGTCGACCATTAAAGTCGCAAATCCAAAATCCCACGAAAAAGCCAAGAAAACCAAAATTCACTTGCTGGCGATCGATCGCTATACCGGGCGATCGATCGCTAGCCCCTTGGCGATCGATCGCTCGATATAACAATCGATCGCCAGACCTTACTGGCGCGAGGCGATCGATCGCTACCATGCTGAAAAGCCTACTGCTCGCATGCGATCGATCACCTGCTTCGGGCGATCGATCGCAGTGCCCTGCAACTCGAAAAACACCATTTTTAAGAGCTTAAAACCTTCACCAATCATACCCCAACTCCTCCCAACTCAAATCCACAACAAATCTACACACAAGAACCTCCAACAAAGGTGTTAAACTCGAATTAAAACAAACCCAAAAGGTTTTTATGATTTTCACCAAAATCACCCAAACCAACCCAAACCCAAAACTCATAGGTTTTCCACCAAAATGAGAATACAATCTCAACCTTTGGATCCAACGATCCCAAATGCCCGATTTAACAACCTCGGGAGACCCAAAATAACAATTAATTCCTAATTGCCACAATTAAAATCCATTAAGGATTATTACCACACTGGGATTAACACCATTAATCCACAGGCATCACACAAGACAAGGAGAGACGTGGGTAAAAGAGACGATCATATATGATACTTCTTAACAAATTCAAGAGAAATAAAGGAATGGAAAGCGTCCGTATCTATCAAGATAAAGGCGGGGTAAGTAAATAAAGAACACTTACCCGCAATAACTGTTCATGGAGCTACCTCTGCCTGCTCTCTAGTCAATGCAAAAACCTTGCCCGGAGGCGGCCCTGACATCTGACCTCCCAATGTCTCGGCATATACAATTGTCTTTATTGTACTGTCCTGTCTGAGAATGTGATGTCCGGGGATTTATGGTGTTAATCCCGGTGTGGTAATAATCCTTGATGAATTTTTAATTGTGGCAATTAGGAATTAATTACGGTTTTACGTCTCCCGAGGTTGTTTAATCGGGCATTTGGGATCGTTGAATCCAAAGGTTGAGATTGTATTCTCATTTTGGTGAAAACCTATGAGTTGGGTTTTTAGTGGGACTTGGAGTCCGGGGTACCTTATGTTGGGGCCAGTATGGGGATTTGAGGTAGGAGAGAGAGTTTTTGAAAACAGATGATTTTTATTGAATCATGATGTATTTGTGGAGGTATTGGTTTGTGGGGTATTTTGCTATATATACCCGTTGGACTCGAGATTTCCGTCATTTGGCATGGAATCACTTCTCTCCCACTTCTCTCCCTCTCTTATCGAGAAACCCCTATTTCCCCTAAACCCTTCCCCTCTTTCCCCTTCAACAAAATCGTTGGAAACACGATTTAGGGGCCGGATCTCTTGAAGAAAAGCTGGTAATCTCTTCCTCCTCTCTTGTAGCTTTGATTTGATAGTAGTTTTGTTGATTTTGGTTGAGTTTTGAGGTTGGTTTGGGTTGGGTGATTTTGATGAAAATCTTGAAATCTTTTGGGTTTGTTTTAATTCAAGTCTAACACCCTTCTTGGAGGTTCTTGGATGTTGTTTTGTTGTAGTTTTGAGTTGGGAGGAGTTGGGGTATGTATTGGGGAGGTTTCAAGCTTTTAAAAATGGTGGTTTTTGAGTTGCAGGGCATGGCGATCGATCGCCCGTAGCAGGAGACCGATCGCATGCAGGTAGTACGCTTTTCAGCATTGTGGCGATCGATCGCCACTTTTGGAGCGATCGATCGCCTCGCGCCAGTGAGGTCTGGCGATCGATCGCTATATCGAGCGATCTATCGCCAAGGGGCTAGCGATCGATCGCCCGGTATAACGATCGATCGCCAGCATGTGATTTGTGGTTTTCTTGGCTTTTTCGTGGGATTTTGGATTTACGACTTAAATGGTCGGCTTCCGGGGCAATGTTCTCATTCCAATGGGAATGCTAGACTTTTAAAATGGTTTGGTTGGAGCCAAGTAAATTAAATGGAATTCTCGGATGAATTCTTGGCTATCTTTTTAAACATATAAAATGAGATATTTTGGGTATTATTCATGCTTAGCCGGGGGGGCTTTTATTTTGGTAATCGTCATGGATTGACGATATGATTGGGAGTCTTGAACGTGCTTGGACACGTGGTTGCATGCTTATACTTGATTGTGAGTTGTTTATGTGTTTTAGCACATATTTCTCGAGGTATGGAACTTAAGCAAAGTTTGGACTCGAGCTACGGAATTATAAGGTACGTGTAACGTACGAGCCTAGCCCTTTATTTTAAATGCAATTGTTGAGTGCATGACACACTGTATTGCAATAAATGTATATGGAAATGCCTGATACATGGTTTTAGCAATAAACGGATATTAAAGGATATTGAAATACATGGTTAATGGTAATTGCTACAAAATGGATGTATATGCATTGGGAATTGCATAGTGCCGCTTTTGAGCGAGCAATGATTGGATGTGGTCGCCTTTGAGAGAACATCGGTTATGACGCCACTGTTGTTGAGCATGCGTGAGACTGAAATGCCGCTATTGTAGAGCGAGCAATTAAATAGAACTATGGAACCATAAAAGAGATATATGGGATATTTGTGATCATTGTTTAATGATTTGTTATCATTGTTATAATGTCGGTATGTGAAATGAATTCGTTAATCAATGTAATGATTAACTGGCATTTGGGAATTTGATGGTTTCAGTTATTTTGAGAACAGGGACAGTACAGGGGATCCCGGATGAGGGTGATGCCATCCAGGGAGTATCGCTTATATTTCATAGCATTTACATATTGTAAATTATGAATTGTATTATTATGATTATGGGATTTGGGATATTGGTATACTCACCCCGCGTGGGGGGCTGTCTCTGTTGGGGCAGGTTATTAGGTACATCGATGGCTTGGAATTGAGCTCGAGCGGTGGATTTGAGGTGCTCCCAGGATCGAGGTACCGGCGACGGTATTGAGCATGATACTTTATACATTAGATACACGCCTACTTATTCGACGCTCGCATGTGAGCAGTATTATGTGTATATGGAATGTATAAAGACGGCAATGGCCTTCCTCTTTTCATTTATGTGTTGCACGCAATTAATTATGAATTGCAAAATGAATTGAGGGCATGTTAGTGTATGTTTAAATGTGCATGGCATGTTTTATGGAATGTATTGGGAAAGTATAGACATTATACGGTTAATGTAAAGGAATTTTATAGATGGTATTCATGCTAGAGTCGCATGTAATCACTTTCTCCCTTAATAACATGATCGTATGCACTAATGATAGGGGTTAATACACTAATATCGGGTTAAGGGCACGAGGGTCCTTACATTAGTGGTATCAGAGTAGTGGTTAGCTCTTTGGGGCTGTTGAAGGCCTGGAACATGCTGATAGGGATGGGTAACACATATTTATGCATGATAGTAGTGAGTGTTGTGTGACACAACTATTTTGCTTATGTGCAATTGTGATATGTGATCATAGTGAAACGATTATATGTCATGACATCTATAGAATCATAATATAATCTGTTGATTATGATTGCGAGTTGTGACACAGGGACAACCAAATGGAGCATTTTGAAATGCATTGGGATACAGGAAGCACTTTGTACTCATAGTTTATGCATTTACTCATTATAATCATATTGTGGGGAATATGGATTATCGTATGCTCATGGTTTGAGATTGTTCCTGTAGGGACACTATGACGCGAAAGGCTAAGGCCAGGGTTGAAAGACACAAAACGGTAACCTGTGTTTTATATACATCATGGAATTATGCATTGTGGTTGCATGTGTACAATGGAGTGATGATTTTAATGCTCTGCCGCCGAATGTTGAAGCGAGGGGTGGGAGTGCCGCATGTCGCATTTGAGCGAGGTGCATTAAAATACACTCATGATGATGTATGTTGGAATATGGAATATGCTTTGTGTTGCAGGTATAGACGGAATACTTGGTGAATATCCCATGAGTCATTGTTATGGATGAGTGATGATTTTAAATGCTTGCCGCTATTTATTGATTTGTGCCGCTAAAATGTGAAGCGAGGGGTGGGAGCGCCGCATGTCACATTGAAGCGTGGTTATCATATGAGGCGAGGAAAGAATATTTTCCGATAAAATGTGAAGCCAGGGGTGGGAGCGCCGCATGTCCATTTAAGCGAGGTTATTCTATGCCGCCTATATGTGAAGCGAGGGGTGGGAGAACCACATGTTTTATTTGAGCGAGGGGCATTAAAATACACTACCGTGACAATGACTAGGGATCGGCTAATATATTGGCGATGGTTTATGCCGCCGGGTATTTATAGCGATGGTTCATTCCGCTATTCTATTGGCGATGGTTTATGCCGCCAGGTATTCATAGCGATGGTTCATTCCGCTATTCTATTGGCGATGGTTTATGCCGCCGGGTATTCATAGCGATGGTTCATTCCGCTATTCTATTGGCGATGGTTTATGCCGCCGGGTATTCATAGCGATGGTTCATTCCGCTATTCTATTGGCGATGGTTCGTGCCACCGAGTACTATATAGCGACGGGTTATTCCGCTACATCCATGGCGATGGTTCATGCCGCCGGATATCTATAGCAATGTTTTATGCTGCTGACTCTATGACGAGGGATTATGCCGTTGATTCTATAGCGACGGGTTATACCGCTATGTACATGACACTAGATTACGCCACCTACGAGCGATGGGTGCTGATTGCGTACCACTGTTGGATGACGGAGACAGGTATGCCGCTATATTGTTAGCAATGAGGTATGGCATATTACTGTTTATTTAGCACTATTGTGGATATCATGCGTTGATTTCTTATGTTGTCATGTGCTTGACGATGAGATTATGGACGTCGTGTACCGACATATATCGTCACGAGTCGACGATGTTATTTCAAAGTCATATGTGGACAGGTACCGTCACGGGATGACGATGACATAGTGGATGTTCTATGTAGACGTAGCGTCGTTTTGATGATTAATACATTTATGTTTATGTATTGAGTTGTATGGTTTGAGTGCCTTTGGTGGGCACATGGTAGTGTCTGGGTCACTAGTTGACGAGACCATTATGCCGAGCAAGTTGCTCGAAGAATTATTGGGTGCACCGTACAGGGATTGTACCACAGCACATATTTGGAGTATATATTGTTTGAGTAATGATACCCTTGGGTATACTCGCTAGTTTGGCTTAGGCCAAGTGATTGGTGGTAAGAGTAGTCATTGAAGAAACTACTCGCTTGTTGTTGTGATCTGCGGTAGGCGTGGTCACACCCACCCTGAGGGTGTGGGATGAGTCCTAATGGGTTAGGATTGCTTCGTGGTTGAGCAAGGACACTGGGATGTCCATTATGCTTGGTGTTTTAGAGATATGTGGGTGATGACCCACAACTCGAATGGTTTGTACGGTATGGTATACCAGAATAGGACGTGTGTCACGTTGATAGGTTGGTATGAACCTAAGGGACCAGAGAATTGTTAGCCAGGTATTGTTTCAGTGTTATAGTGTGCTTGTGATAGCCATTATACTGCTCGTGGGATTCGAGTTCAGCGAATCGTATGATGATACGATGAGGACTTTTGGTAGACTCTTGTAGTCTCTTTGTGGCATGATAATTGAGGTAGGGAATACCTCACGGAGACGTTTATACGTCAAATGTTTTAAGAGACTTGTTTTGGGACAACTCAATTTTGTTGGAAATACCAACGTGAGCGTCGACAAGTCGTTGTTAGCTCTGGTTGAGCATCTTTGCATATGGTATGCGACGGAAGTCACAATTGGAATTGTGTGGTATAGTTAGTGGAGTGACACTACTATATTGACTTTATCTCTTGGAGAGATTTGGATTGTACTGTCATGGAGACAGCTAGTATTGGTTGAAGGTTGATCGTGAATCAACCAGGGTAAGCCCTACTAGTGTTGGACTAGGTGATGGCTTCGTACTTCCAGTGAGACGTTCGAGGAGACGTCTCCGGGGTGATGCTCGAGTTGTGTAGTACTATGGCAATAGTACAGGGCATCGTTGGTTGGGTATACCTGGCGTATACGAGTTTCGATTTGATGATAGTGGCTTCGATGCACTATTCTGAACCAATTGCATATTTTGGTTCCGAGATATATGTTGGTATGTATATCCAGTTTTCCGGACGGTGGTTCGAGGTTGGAGGGTCATGGATTCATGACACTATCCTTTTGGGAAAGGCGGTATTGATATACCTGCCAGTTGAATCTTTTGGGAGATTCATTGCTTTGGTTGTGTGGTGTTGATGTTGAAATCACACCCTTTGGCTTTGGTCTGTCGACCACTATTCTCCGTGGAGTGAGAATAATCGAGGTTTGACAGCAGGTTTTGGGACTTTGGGTATGCTTGGAGATACCCGAGTCTATTGCTTCGAGTGTGCCTGTTGTGTTGGTGCTTAGACATGTATACCCGTGTGTGTATACGAATGCCAACTCTATTTAATTCCATGTTGAACGTCGGGTTAGTGTGCTTGGTTTGATGAATCTCCGGTGGGAGATTGTGGCAATTCGAGATCGGTAGTCTCGATGACACGATACATTCTGATGAATGATCGTGAGGGTTGTTTGACTTCCCCTGAGGAGGGATTGTCATGTTTTGGAACCATGGTAGTTCTTGTTGGATAATTCGATAGCCTTCCCAGGATAAATGAGGGATGGCCAGGATTCGGATTTGTTTAGTGTCACGGTCGACACGTGTTTGGGAATGCAATTGTTTGTCTTGCATGTCCCCTGTGGAACTTGAGACCTTGTAGAGTCTCGATAGTGTGTTTTGGACCAAAATGGGACTTCTTGGAACATATGGTTGTAGCCATCTGTAGTGATGTGTTTTGTGTGGATTAGTGACCGTGGTTTACCCGATCCGGGTTGCAAGGGGTACAACTACTCCATTGGAGGAGATGAACGGGAAAGCGAAACCGGATTTTCCGGGAGTATACTGACTTTATACTAGTGGTTCCCGTCATAACGATGTGTATTAAGCATCGTGGGCGAGTGGTGGATATCATGGAGAGATATCTATGTTAGAACCAATGGGGTTTTGATTGATTTGCAGTCATGGTGGACTGACTCCCGGGACAATTCACATCGAGGTATGTTGTTATCTTTCGGGTTTATATTGGTTTTGGCGTTTGCTTTATTGTAGAGCTTGGTGCGAGATTGGTGTTCTCGCAGTTGATGATTCGATTCTAATGTGGTCCAGAATCGGGGTTGTTGCTTTACTTTGTTTGTGTAGTCCTGGTGTTACGTAGAGTACGTCGGTGCAAATTTCGAGGACGAAATTTTATTAGTGGGGGATAATTGTGATGTCCGGGGATTTATGGTGTTAATCCCGGTGTGGTAATAATCCTTGATGAATTTTTAATTGTGGCAATTAGGAATTAATTGCGGTTTTACGTCTCCCGAGGTTGTTTAATCGGGCATTTGGGATCGTTGGATCCAAAGGTTGAGATTGTATTCTCATTTTGGTGAAAACCTATGAGTTGGGTTTTTAGTGGGACTTGGAGTCCGGGGTACCTTATGTTGGGGCCAATATGGGGATTTGAGGTAGGAGAGAGGGTTTTTGAAAACATATGATTTTTATTGAATCATGATGTATTTGTGGAGGTATTGGTTTGTTGGGGTATTTTGCTATATATACCCGTTGGACTCGAGATTTCCGTCATTTGGCACGGAATAACTTCTCTCCCACTTCTCTCCCTCTCTTATCGAGAAACCCCTCTTTCCCCTAAACCATTCCCCTATTTCCCCTTCAACAAAATCGTTGGAAACACGATTTAGGGGCCGGATCTCTTGAAGAAAAGCTGGTAATCTCTTCCTCCTCTCTTGTAGCTTTGATTTGATAGTAGTTTTGTTGATTTTGGTTGAGTTTTGAGGTTGGTTTGGGTTGGGTGATTTTGATGAAAATCTTGAAATCTTTTGGGTTTGTTTTAATTCAAGTCTAACACCCTTCTTGGAGGTTCTTGGATGTTGTTTTGTTGTGGTTTTGAGTTGGGAGGAGTTGGGGTATGTATTGGGGAGGTTTCAAGCTTTTAAAAATGGTGGTTTTCGAGTTGCAGGGCATGGCGATCGATCGCCCATAGCAGGCGACCGATCGCATGCATGCAGTACGCTTTTCAGCATTGTGGCTATCGATCGCCACTTTTGGAGCGATCGATCGCCTCGCGCCAGTAAGGTCTGGCGATCGATCGCTATATCGAGCGATCGATCGCCAAGGGGCTAGCGATCGATCGCATGTGATTTGTGGTTTTCTTGGCTTTTTCGTGGGATTTTGGATTTACGACTTAAATGGTCGGCTTCCGGGGCAATGTTCTCATTCCAATGGGAATGCTAAACTTTTAAAATGGTTTGGTTGGAGCCAAGTAAATTAAATGGAATTCTCGGATGAATTCTTGGCTATCTTTTTAAATATATAAAATGAGATATTTTGGGTATTATGCATGCTTAGCCGGGGGGCTTTTATTTTGGTAATCGTCATGGATTGACGATATGATTGGGAGTCTTGAACGTGCTTGGACACGTGGTTGCATGCTTATACTTGATTGTGAGTTGTTTATGTGTTTTAGCACATATTTCTCGAGGTATGGAACTCAAGCAAAGTTTGGACTCGAGCTACGGAATTATAAGGTACGTGTAACAACGAGCATAGCCCTTTATTTTAAATGCAATTGTTGAGTGCATGACACACTGTATTGCAATAAATGTATATGGAAATGCCTGATACATGGTTTTAGCAATAAACGGATATTAACGGATATTGAAATACATGGTTAATGGTAATTGCTACAAAATGGATGTATATGCATTGGGAATTGCATAGTGCCACTTTTGAGCGAGCAATGATTGGATGTGGTCGCCTTTGTGCGAACATCGGTTATGACGCCACTGCTGTTGAGCATGCGTGAGACTGAAATGCCGCTATTGTAGAGCGAGAAATTAAATAGAACTATGGAACCATAAAAGAGATATATGGGATATTTGTGATCATTGTTTAATGATTTGTTATCATTGTTATAATGTCGGTATGTGAAATGAATTCGTTAATCAATGTAATGATTAACTGACATTTGGGAATTTGATGGTTTCAGTTATTTTGAGAAAAGGGACAGTACAGGGGATCCCGGATGAGGGTGATGCCATCCAGGGAGTATCGCTTATATTTCATAGCATTTACATATTGTAAATTATGAATTGTATTATTATGATTATGGGATTTGGGATATTGGTATGCTCACCCCGCGTGGGGGCTGTCTCTGTTGTGGCAGGTTATTAGGTACATCGATGGCTTGGAATTGAGCTCGAGCGGTGGATTTGAGGTGCTCCCAGGATCGAGGTACCAGCGACGGTATTGAGCATGATACTTTATACATTAGATACACGCCTACTTATTCGACGCTCGCATGTGAGCAGTATTATGTGTATATGGAATGTATAAAGACGGCAATGGCCTTCCTCTTTTCATTTATGTGTTGCACGCAATTAATTATGAATTGCAAAATGAATTGAGGGCATGTTAGTGTATGTTTAAATGTGCATGGCATGTTTTATGGAATGTATTGGGAAAGTATAGACATTATACGGTTAATGTAAAGGAATTTTATAGATGGTATTCATGCTAGAGTCGCATGTAATCACTTTCTCCCTTAATAACATGATCGTATGCACTAATGATAGGGGTTAATACACTAATATCGGGTTAAGGGCACGGGGGTCCTTACAGAGAATCTCCTTATAGTGTCTTGTTGTCCTCCTCGGTTAGGACATTCCCGAGCAATGTGGCCTCTTTTTGCCCCATTCATAGCAAGCAGTGGATTCCCTTATCGAATGAGGTCCTCCACAATGGTAGCACTTAATTCCTCCGAACCTACTTACTTGCACCTCTATTTGATTGAGTATTACTCCTATGGTCTGCCATGCGATGAAAATCAGGTCGTCGACCACTGAATCTAGAAGATGATGAAGCTCCTCTTGACTTAAATTTGTCACCTCTTGGTTTTGTTATCGGGGGTTGACTTCTGTGGGGGCACTGGTGGTGGTTTTGAGTCTGCATATGCACCCACTCCCAACTCTGCTAATTCAGCTCTTGTGAGAGCGTCGACAAAGGAAGTAGGGCCATTAGTGATCACCCTGTCATATAGCTTGGGCCTCAAACCTTTCAAGAAATGCCTCATCTTTGCTTGAGTATTAGTGGCGATGTGAGGCACATATCTCAGTAGCAAAGAGTAGTGAAGAGCATAATCTGATATCGCCATGTTGCCAAGTTTCAAATTGGTGAATTCATCCTCTTTAATTTGTCGTGCAGCAGCTGAGAAGTATCGGGTTAGGAACAGATTCCTAAATAATCCCCAACTTATTTCATGTCTTGGGCCTCTTGTTCCATCACTGTTGTCTTCCACCACATTAACGCCTTCTTGGCAAGTTGGAACTCTGCTAATCTGATCCAAGCCGACTTAGCACAACTACAAAGATCTGTTCTATTCTTTCCAACCGTTCCTTAGCATGTTCCCCTGTCTTAGTCCCCTCAAACATCGGTGGTCGGAATCCGAGGAATTGGGTCAAACTCAATTCTCCTGGTAGTAATTATTGCTCAGTAGGTTCTTGACCCACAGCTAGCGGTGGTAGAGGATTGGTATGCCTTACTGCATCGTCTATCTCAATGTTTGCTGCCATGCTGTTTCACAATGGTTAACAATAGAAATCTACTATCAAGTTGCATAATCTAAACCACGTTAGTTAGCAAAACACAATCGATCATTCATTATCAAGCACGTCAGCATAACATAATTATCTTGGCATAACACGCATGAACATGCTCAAAAGTGGACATTTATTCAGCCTATCCACTAACACTACCCATTTCACAGTCCTGGTTATCTAACCACTGCTCTGATATCACTAATGTAAGGCCTCATATACCTTAAGTATGCAATTGGACATAAGTGTACTCGATTTTAACAAAAAGAAATGAGGTTCTATAACAGAACAACAGCATTCGATGGGTTTACAAAATTCATATTCAAACTGATTACATCTTTAATACAAGAATGTGATAATCTAGTAGTTCATTCTACTAGTTTCAAAAGATTATAATCAACTTATCATCGCTCTTCTATATTGACGCGGTCTTTACCATCTATGCCCATCAGACTCTATCCTTGCATCAAGTCTTCCTTGCCAAAAGTTCCTACAGGAATAACCCACCGTCCATGAGCAAATACATCGTTCATTAACAAAACTCAAGAGCAATAATATAAATAATTGCATAAAACATTTATCATGTATACTCCCTGAAAGGATGCATAAACATATTCTTGTTGGTCATTCATGTTCCATAACTCATGTACATAATCATCAGCTCACAATATAAGTGTTCAACTCTAATTCATTCATATGTAACGGTACATATCTATATCCTTACATCTCACGCAACTAGTCCGGTCTTGTTATAACAGCGGTAATTTAGTACCCCTCGCTTCGACATATAGCGGCATTATATATATAATACCCCTCGTTTCGACATGACAGCGGCATGATCATCTCTTCGACATGACAGCGGCAAGTATCATATTTCTATCGCTTCATATGACAGCGGCAAGTACCCTATTTCTCGCTCGAATATAACAACCACATGGAACATCCAAACATACTCAAACACATATCAATGCACATTGCATAACTCAATAGCATATTTTCACTACCAATTTCCCGTACGTCATTCTACGTACCTGTTTGTCGTTTTCACAAAATATGAGACAATTGAGATTATCCCCTTCTTTGTCCTTGTGCTTGGGAAGACTCTACACAACCCAACAATAACATATTAGAAGCCATAACATAATCCAATACCAAAATCTCAATTTAAACACAATCCAACAATTCTACCATACTATGCCTCGCGATCGATCGGCCCTAGTGCTCGATCGATCGCGAGGCGGTCGTACTAGGCACCAAAATGCTGCCTTCCTCGATCGATCGATAAGATTCACCGATCGATCTAGAAGTCTCCTTGATCGATCGAGGAAGTGTTTTCTTCACCTACAAAAACTCTGCTGCTCGCGATCGATCGAGGAGTTTTGCTCGATCGATCGTCGAGCTCTGTTCTTCCGAGAAATCCCCATTTTCCTGCACATTTAACCAATCCATGCACATATACATGTATTGTAATACCCCCGAAATGTGATATGATTATGTTCTACGATGATAAATTATGATGTGTTTAAGGGTTGTGGTGTATTTAAATTGGGGGCCACGATTTATGTTATGATGATATGATATGGGGAACATGTTGGGTGTTTTAAAGGATGTATTAATTAAATGAAGTTAGAAAATATCGAGTGACGATATTTTAATACATCGTACTATATACCGGGACACAATTAAACACCTCAAGGCACCCCAACCATACCACCCCCCAATCGGCCACCTCACCCCTTCCCCACTTGTTTAACCCATACCCCCCACTTGATCATGCCCATGCTTCCAATCACTTCTTGCAGCCAAATCATTCCCTTCTCCTTCTCTTTTTTTCCCCCCATTTTCGTTCCAGCTTAACAGCTGTAAGGCAAGGAAAAAGCTTGGTAAGAAGGTGTTCAAATCCTTGCAAAAAGAGGAGCAAAAAGAGAGGGGCAAGTGGGTACCCTGTTTTTCTGGGTTTGTGTTTGAGCTTGGGTTTGGTGGGTTGTTTTTAACGCATGCTAAGTGTAGGCTTGGGTGAAACCTTGGTAAGGATGCTTACATGGTAGTATTAAGTAACTACTAGCATGGTTGTTCGAGCTTTTTACATGATTTATGTGATAGATTTCTTGTTATGAAACTATATGCTCGAAAATCTGGGAAAAGATAAGTATACTCTGTTTCTGTTTAAAGTTGGTTGAGGATGAAGATTATGATGATGTTATGATGCATGTTAGCTTAGGTTTTGTTAAACCTTCTATTTAAGAGCTTACATGGATATTTTATGAAGTTCTTCACATGATTGTTTCAGCATGAAAGATGTGTTATGAAGTAGAAAAGATGGTGTGAAAAGAGGTGCTCAAAAATCTGGGGAAAATCCCGATTTTTCAGAGCTCTCGATCGATCGAGATTTGGTCCCGATCGATCGAGCGAGACAGAAAGTCTAAAGCATGTTTTGAAATTTTGATGCCGATCGATCGAAGGATTTCTCGATCGATCGGTGAAGCTCCTCGATCGATCGGTAAAATGTTTCGATCGATCGAGCGAGACAGAATGCTAAGGCACTGTTTGTGCACAGTGTCTCGATCTATCGAGACCTTGGGCCGATCGATCGAGAGAGGCAGAAATTTGAAAAATATAATGATGTTTTATTTTGTTAAGTTTATGATGTGAGATGGTTTTGAGGCATCTAATATGGTATTATGTGGTCTTGTAGAACCATCCCAGGTACCGGCACCATCAAGGAGATAAAGTCTGTTGACTCCTCCTCCTTTTGAAAAGGTACGTAAGAGGCGTACGGGCATCGGACGGTAACACACATCTTTATACTACAACTATGCTTTTATTGCATGAGTATTCACGATGAAATGATGATGTTTATACGATGTTTACACGATGATGTTTATACGATGTTTATACGATGAAGTTCATACGATGTTTATATGATGATGTTTACACGACGTAATTGTGGTAAGATGCCACGGGGTAAGATGCCCCACATGGTAAGAGGCCATGCGATGTATTGTGGTAAGATGCCACGGGGTAAGATGCCCCACATGGTAAGAGGCCATGCGATGATATTGTGGTAAGATGCCACGGGGTAAGATGCCCCATATGGTAAGAGGCCATACGATGATATTGTGGTAAGATGCCACGGGGGTAAGATGCCCCATATGCATGATTATAAATCAGGGACAACAATAAGAAGTTAATGAGAAATCCAGCATATTTACTTAACAAATATTTCATGCATTCGCTATGATGTTTTTATGATGCTAAGTAAGATTGTATATGCTCATGATGTGTTGTCCCTGTAGGTACACTTTTGGACGAAAGGACTAAGGGTCGCGTTGAGGCAGTGAGCTACGAGGGACACAGGAATGTATATGATTCAAGTTATGATTAGTATCTACTCTAGGAGTAGTGTAAATCTAAATGACATTCTTTTAGAATGTAATGAATTATTTTTGAAGTTTTGTATTTTGGCCTGTAATCCTGTTAGCTCGTGTAACAACCAAAACCTTAAGATGTTACCTTAATGCATGATTAGTCCTTCTTATGTCTATTAATCACTGTTAAGGTGGGAAGACCCCACATTAGTGGTATCAGAGCAGTGGTTAGATAACTCGGGGATGAGTGAAGGGTAGCCTTAGCAATAAGTTAGCTATGTGCTTACTTTTAGACATGTTTATATGTATGTTATTCATAAAGAAGAAGATGTTATACTAACATGTTCAATTATCTAATG
The DNA here is from genome assembly GCA_907163345.1 of Haberlea rhodopensis. Lineage (NCBI taxonomy): Eukaryota > Viridiplantae > Streptophyta > Magnoliopsida > Lamiales > Gesneriaceae > Haberlea > Haberlea rhodopensis. Next base: position 5,428,563 of record CAJQUN010000037.1, read on the forward strand.
ATGAGTTTTATGAACTGCTTTTGGTGTTGTTATTAACCCTTGTGTTGCAGCATGGCAGCAAACATAGAAGTGGGTGACGCCATTAGTGTAAATGCAAGTGCTGGGCGTACGAATCCATTGCCACCACCAGCCTTGGGAGAGGAACCCTCTGAACAGCAGTTGCTACCTGGGGAATTGAGCTTGGCTCAGTTTATGATGTATCGACCTCCGATGTTCGAGGGAACTGAATCAGGAGAGAAAGCTGAGGAATGGTTAGAGAGGATCGAACAGATATTTGTGGCAGCGCCTTGTGCAAAGACGGCCTGGATCAGATTAGCAGAATTTCAGCTGTCCAAGAAGGCACTGATGTGGTGGAAAACCACAGTGATTGAGCAAGAGGCTCTGGGACAGGAAGTGAATTGGAAGATGTTCCGAACGCGGTTTCTAAACCGCTATTTCTCAGCCGCTGCAAGACAGGCCAAGGAGGATGAGTTTACCAGTTTAAGACAAGGTACCATGCCTGTATCTGACTATGCTCTACATTACTGTTCCTTACTGCGATATGTGCCACACATTGCTGCAAGCACTCAAGCGAAGATGCGGAACTTCATGAAGGGCTTGAGGCCTGAACTATATGACAGAGTAATTACCTATGGCCCTACCTGTTTTGATGATGCACTCTCACGAGCTGAGTTAGCTGAATTGGGAGTTGGCGCATATCCCGATGCAGTGCCACCTCCAGCACCCCCTCAGAGATCCACTTCTGACAATTTGAAGCCCAGGGGTGATCAGTTTAAGCCTAGGGGGAACACTTCAGCATCGAGATTCAGTGGCAAGAGGCCCGAGAATCGATGGAAAGGGAAAGGTAGGAATGATGCTCCATCTGGGAGAGGACAGTCTCAGGGAGACAGATCTGGAAGAGTTCAGTGCACTCTTTGTGGGCAACCACATTTGGCAAAGGACTGTGTAGGATGTTATGTCTGTGGCGACAGAGGCCACTTTGCTCGGCAGTGTCCCAACAGGGGAAGACAGCAGAGCTCTACGGGGAGACCTGCGGACAGAGCGGCACAACACCGGCCACCTTTTGTGCCAAGACAGTATGGAGGTCAGCCCGCGGGGCCACCTCAGGGACAGGTGTATGCTTTGACGAGGGAGCATGCTACAGCGGCCCCGGAGGAAGTTATAGCGGGTACGTGTCTTTTATTTACGCACCCTGCTCTTATATTGATAGACACAGGTGCGTCACACTCTTTTGTGTCGACAAGTTTTGTTGAAAGGCACCACATATGCACTTCTCCGTCCCCCATGCCTCTTATGGTCTCGACCCCCGCTGGAAGAAGTTTGACTACGAATCAGATTGTCTACGATGGCCTCATTTATTTTGAGGATAATGAGCTAAGATCAGATTGTGCTGGAAATGACAGACTTCGATTGCATTGTGGGCATCGATGTTCTGAACAAGTATCAGGCAGTGGTAGACTGCAGGTAGAGGACTGTCCGATTTAGATCTGTATTGGGAGTCCAGTGGACATTTTATGGGGATGGTTCCCGTCCGAAGATTCCGTTAATATCTGCTATCAAGATGGCACAGCTATTGGAACGAGGTCATGCAGGATATCTTATCTATGCTGTTGATATGACGGATAAGAGGAAGGAATTAAAGGTTGAGGATGTGCCCGTAGTGGCGGAGTTTCCTGATGTCTTTCCGGAGGAGATTCCCGGATTCCCACCGACGAGAGAGGTCGAGTTTGGGATTGAGTTGCTACCAGGGACGTCTGCAATTTCTCGTGCCCCGTATAGGATGGCACCAGCGGAGCTAAGAGAGCTAAAGATTCAATTGCAAGAGCTCCTAGACAAAAGCTACATACGCCCTAGCGTATCGCCATGGGGTGCGCCTGTCTTATTTGTTAAGAAGAAAGATGGATCGATGCGTCTATGCATTGACTATAGGCAGTTGAACAAAGCTACAGTAAAGAACAAGTATCCACTTCCGAGGATCGATGACTTGTTCGATCAGTTGCAGGGTACTAGGCTCTACAGTAAGATCGATCTGAGGTCGGGGTACCATCAGATTCGAGTAAGAGAAGATGATGTTCAGAAGACGGCTTTCAGGACTAGATATGGGCACTATGAATTCCTGGTCATGCCTTTTGGGGTGACGAATGCCCCAGCTGTCTTCATGAGTTTGATGGACAGGGTGTTCCAGCCATATTTGGATCAGTTCGTCATAGTCTTCATTGACGACATACTTATTTACTCTCGGACTGAAGAAGAGCATGTAAGGCACTTGAGGACAGTGCTTCAGATCCTTAGGGATCATCAGTTATATGCAAAGCTTAGTAAGTGCGAGTTCTGGTAGGACAGCGTGGTATTCTTAGGCCATGTCATATCTAGCCATGGGATATATGTGGATCCCAAGAAGATTGAAGCTGTGATGGAGTGGGCTGCACCCACTTCTGTACCTGAGATAAGGAGTTTTCTCGGTTTGGCAGGATATTACCGACGTTTCGTCGAGGGTTTTTCGAAGATTGCCAAACCCCTGACACAGGTGACTCAGAAAGGAGTCCCCTTCTTTTGGTCTGAAGCTTGTGAGGAAAGCTTCCAAGAGCTGAAGCGTCGTTTGACTACAGCGCCTGTGCTGGTGATTCCGTCTGAAGATAAGAGATTCGCCTTGTATACGGATGCGTCATTACAGGGTTTGGGATGTGTGTTGATGCAAGATAAGCATGTAGTGGCTTATGCATCGAGGCAACTGAAGCCACACGAAGCCAGGTATCCAGTGCATGATTAGGAACTGGCGGCCATCATATTTGCCTTAAAAATATGGAGGCATTACTTGTATGGCACGTCCTTCACTATATATACGGATCATAAGAGCCTGAAGTTCTTATTCACTCAGGCAGAGTTGAATATGAGGCAAAGAAGGTGGATGGATTTGCTCAAAGACTATGATTGTGAAATTGAGTACCATCCAGGTAAAGCGAACCTGAGAGCAGATGCCTTAAGTCGGAAGGTGAAGAGTACTACAGAGGATGTCATGTGTTTGTCAGCTTTGATGACTTCTTACTGCCATCTGGGTTATGACTTCGATGTAGACACGTCGCCTGTGCGAGTGTCGACCTTATTGGCGGAGCCAGATATATTTGAGGCAATCAGGAAGGCCCAGAAGTTGGATAGTGAAATTCAGAGATGGACATCATTGATACTTCAGGGTCAGCCATCCAAGTTCAGAGTGGCTGAAGATGACTCCTTGAGACTGGGCAACCGATGGGTAGTCCCAGATACACCAGAACTGCGTAGAGGAATATTGGAGCGAGCCCACAGTAGTCGGTTCAGTATCCACCCAGGGGGAAAGAAGATGTACAAAGATCTATGCGATCAATTCTGGTGGAGACGCATGAAGCGTGAGGTGATCGTTTTTTGTTAAAAGATGTTTAATCTGCCAACAGGTAAAGGCAGAGAGGCAGAGGCCTGGTGGAGAACTGAAGAGCTTAGAGGTGCCTGAATGGAAGTGGGAGCATATATCTATGGACTTCGTGTACCCACTTGCCAAGGACGACCTCAGGATTTGATGCGATCTGGGTGATCGTAGATAGGCTGACGAAGCGGCTCATTTCATCCCTTACAGTATGTCGTATACATACTTAAAGATGGCCCAAATGTATATACAGGATGTGGTGAGATTGCATGGTATTCCAGTCTCGATAGTGTCTGATAGGGACCCGAGGTTCACTTCACATTTCTGGGAGGGTCTTCAGACAGCTTTGGGCACAGAGGTGAGACTGAGTACGGCCTATCACCCTCAGACCGACGGCCAAACAGAGCGTACCATTCAGACGCTCGAGGACATGTTGAGGGCATGTATTTTGGAGTTTGATACTCCGTGGCAGGATTCAGTGCCGCTGGTAGAGTTCTCCTATAACAACAGTTATCAAGCGAGCATTCAAATGGCCCCTTTTGAAGCTCTATATGGACGACGATGTAGATCACCGCTGTATTGGGAGGACTTGACTAGCAAAGCGGTCGGAGGACCGGATATGATCAAGGATATGGAAGGTAAGATTAAGATGATACGCCAAAAGATGAAAGCGGCCCAAGATAGGCAAGCGGCCTATGCCAATAAGCGGCGACGACCACTAGAATTCCAGTTAGGAGACAGGGTCTTCTTAAAGATCTCGCCCTTCAGGGGTGTGGTTCGTTTTGGAATGCGGGGAAAGTTATCTCCGAGGTATGTTGGGCCATATGAAGTTTTACAGCGTATCGGTACATTAGCTTATCGTTTGGCTCTACCGCCATCTTTATCTGGCATACACGATGTTTTCCATGTCTCTATGTTAAGGAAGTATGAGCCAGACCCGTCTCATGTCTTACAGCCTTCAAAAGTTCAGTTAGACTCAGATGTGTCCTACGTAGAACGACCAATCAGAATTCTGGACCGTGAGGATCGCAGACTACGAAGTAAAGTTATACCGATGGTCAAAGTTCAGTGGGATCGTCGGGGTGTCGAGGAGGCTACATGGGAGACGGAACGGCATATGGTGCAGCACTATCCGGAACTATTCTCTGGTATGTTTTTATGTTTAATTTCGATATGATGATGCATGTGGATTTCGAGGACGAAATCTTATAAGTAGGGGAGTAATGTAATACCCCCGAAATGTGATATGATTATGTTCTACGATGATAAATTATGATGTGTTTAAGGGTTCTGGTGTATTTAAATTGGGGGCCACGATTTATGTTATGATGATATGATATGGGGAACATGTTGGGTGTTTTAAAGGATGTATTAATTAAGTGAAGTTAGAAAATATCGAGTGAGGATATTTTAATACATCGTACTATATACTGGGACACAATTAAACACCTCAAGGCACCCCAACCATACCACCCCCCAATCGGCCACCTCACCCCTTCCCCACTTGTTTAACCCATACCTCCCACTTGATCATGCCCATGCTTCCAATCACTTCTTGCAGCCAAATCATTCCCTTCTCCTTCTCTTTTTTTCCCCCCATTTTCATTCCAGCTTAGCAGCTGTAAGGCAAGGAAAAAGCTTGGTAAGAAGGTGTTCAAATCCTTGCAAAAAGAGGAGCAAAAAGAGAGGGGTAAGTGGGTACCCTGTTTTTCTGGGTTTGTGTTTGAGCTTGGGTTTTGTGGGTTGTTTTTAACGCATGCTAAGTGTAGGCTTGGGTGAAACCTTGGTAAGGATGCTTACATGGTAGTATTAAGTAACTACTAGCATGGTTGTTCGAGCTTTTTACATGATTTATGTGATAGATTTCTTGTTATGAAACTATATGCTCGAAAATCTGGGAAAAGATAAGTATACTCTGTTTCTGTTTAAAGTTGGTTGAGGATGAAGATTATGATGATGTTATGATGCATGTTAGCTTAGGTTTTGTTAAACCTTCGATTTAAGAGCTTACATGGATATTTTATGAAGTTCTTCACATTTTTGTTTCAGCATGAAAGATGTGTTATGAAGTAGAAAAGATGGTGTGAAAAGAGGTGCTCAAAAATCTGGGGAAAATCCCGATTTTTCAGAGCTCTCGATCGATCGAGATTTGGTCCCGATCGATCGAGCGAGACAGAAAGTCAAAAGCATGTTTTGAAATTTTGATGCCGATCGATCGAAGGATTTCTCGATCGATCGGTGAAGCTCCTCGATCGATCGGTAAAATGTTTCGATCGATCGAGCGAGACAGAATGCTAAGGCACTGTTTGTGCACAGTGTCTCGATCGATCGAGACCTTGGGCCGATCGATCGAGAGAGGCAGAAAGTTGAAAAATATAATGATGTTTTATTTTGTTAAGTTTATGATGTGAGATGGTTTTGAGGCATCTAATATGGTATTATGTGGTCTTGTAGAACCATCCCAGGTACCGGCACCATCAAGGAGATAAAGTCTGTTGACTCCTCCTCCTTTTGAAAAGGTACGTAAGAGGCGTACGGGCATCGGACGGTAACACACATCTTTATACTACAACTATGCTTTTATTGCATGAGTATTCACGATGAAATGATGATGTTTATACGATGTTTACACGATGATGTTTATACGATGTTTATACGATGAAGTTCATACGATGTTTATATGATGATGTTTACACGACGTAATTGTGGTAAGATGCCACGGGGTAAGATGCCCCACATGGTAAGAGGCCATGCGATGTATTGTGGTAAGATGCCACGGGGTAAGATGCCCCACATGGTAAGAGGTCATGCGATGATATTGTGGTAAGATGCCACGGGGTAAGATGCCCCATATGGTAAGAGGCCATACGATGATATTGTGGTAAGATGCCACGGGGGTAAGATGCCCCATATGCATGATTATAAATCAGGGACAACAATAAGAAGTTAATGAGAAATCCAGCATATTTACTTAACAAATATTTCATGCATTCGCTATGATGTTTTTATGATGCTAAGTAAGATTGTATATGCTCATGATGTGTTGTCCCTGTAGGTACACTTTTGGACGAAAGGACTAAGGGTCGGGTTGAGGCAGTGAGCTACGAGGGACACAAGAATGTATAGGATTCAAGTTATGATTAGTATCTACTCTAGGAGTAGTGTAAATCTAAATGACATTCTTTTAGAATGTAATGAATTATTTTTGAAGTTTTGTATTTTGGCCTGTAATCCTGTTAGCTCGTGTAACAACCAAAACCTTAAGATGTTACCTTAATGCATGATTAGTCCTTCTTATGTCTATTAATCACTGTTAAGGTGGGAAGACCCCACATGTATAACTCAAGTATTTCAACTACAATGCACCAAAACATCATATAATACTTCATTTCTCAACATCCATCTTCATTTTCTAACAAGAACTTCCATCTAAGTTTCAAAATGAAAGTGGGGAGGGAAAGTGCTAAGCAAGAATACAAACAACACTAAACACATGATCTCATACCTCTACACTTCTTCAAATCCAAGTCCTTGGGGAAGGAAGTTCAAAACCTCAGCTAGCAAGAAGGGAGGAGGAAGATGGAGTGTAGAGATTTTTAGGTGAAAGTGGTGTGGTGTGTGTGAGAGTGCAGATTTGAGTGGATATAAAGGTGTTTCAAGTCCAATCCATTGTCATCAACTTTAATACACTAACGCTAGTTAATTAGGATTTAAATCCAAGTGCTTAGCAACATGATTATATCAAGGATATGATTAGGCTTTAATTTATGTGATCGTGTATAATTATTTCCAATCCCTTCCATTTCAACACACTTCAAAATCATCAAGATTTTATTCATCTGTTACTAAAGTTCTCATTTGATCAATACTAGCCAATCCATACTCGGTTTACCTACATAGCGAGTGTACTTACTATTACGTAATTATTCCAAAATTACCACAATCAAGTAATAGTTCATTTAGTTATTTTTGTGTATCACACTCCTTCTCCAAGCTGGGGCAAGCCAGACTTGAATTGAGCCAGCAGAATGAATCCCTTCATGCTGCTACTTCACTGGAGATTGGAGGAAAAATTGATGGCATTCATCAAAAGTTCTCAGTGTCGATGGCCGATCTGCAAGCAATTGTTGCCACGCAACTACAAGATTTAAGCAGCAGCCTACCAACTGTTACTCACACTGTTCGAAGGCTACCGGAGCACAGCAGGCCTCAACAGCCAAGCATACGAGAACCAGTCCAGGAAAGGCGATCATCTGCTGGCAGTGGAGAACAAGTCAGTCGAGATCTTCCTCCCAGCAGAGGACACAAAGATCAAGGCAACCACCTACTGACACGCCTCCTTCAGCTCGTGACTACTCAAAACATTGGTTGTGTAAGGACCCCAAATACTTAACCCTTGATTAGTGTATTAATCATTATGTGTGGCACATACTTTCCATAAAATCATTCGGGAACTCCGATGGTAATATACCATTGAATGGCAATTACAAAGTTTTCTTTTAACACTCAATGTTATAAGTTCATCAGCCTAACAACGAAATAGACTCACAAAGTTCGCCCAATACCATCCCTTTTTGCCACTTTTCACATTGTGGACTTTTATAAAAATTTGGGCAGAATCTCCCCATAAATAGAGCTATCCCGAAATAAAGCACAACACATAACATAATTCCCGGCCAGGGAAAACATAATACTCATCAGACAGCAGTAATACAAAGTAAATTCTTAGCCAGGGAAGACATCATACATATGACGACATAATGGGTCTCAACACCCATATAATACACTAACGACTCTCATATCATTAGCAATTCTACACAATTGCATGCAACATATAATGAAAGAGAGGAAGGCTCATGCCTTTATATACAACCCATATACAAGAATGTCCGTGCTCACATGCGAGCATCATAAATGTGTATATAAAGCTCGGGTGTATATAAGTACTCTATACGATACCGTGCTCCATCAAGCCCTGGTACCACGATCCTGTGAGTACATCCAATCAACAGCTCGAGCTCAGCTCCACAGCCATCGATGCACCTGTTCACCTGCCCCAACAGAGACAGCCCCCAACTTGGTGAGCATACCAATACACAAAATCTCATAATCACAATAATGAAATTCATAATTTACAACACAAGTAAATACTAATGAATTTAAATGATACTCCCTGGATGGCAACATCCTCATCCGGGATTCCGTGTACTGTCCCTGTTCTCACAATCATCAAACTCATCAAATCTCATAAATCAGTAAATCAACACATTGATTTAACTCATTGCATGCCTAGTTCTCGAATATCAATAATTATGATTCCAAGTTCATCATTCATGCAAAGCAGATATCTCAATATCTAGCACTGATTTCATAGCCTCGCTATTAATCATAAATAGATTAAATGCCTATCATTTAATTTACAAATTTTCCATTATACCTAGACATCTCAAATGTCTTATAATGAAAACATGATCCCACGATCATTCTCGGGCATCTCAAATGCCCAGGCATCTCAAATGCCCTACAATGGTCATATAAACCCAGTACCCCATATATCATGTAAGAGTCATCCTACTCTAGTGTTACGCTCGCTACAAGCGGCGATATTAAGATTTGGGTCATTCCTTGGCTATATCAACATATATATAAAATCCTCATGCACGATTATTCAATGAAATCAAATTCCATTATGCATTCACAAATGCCCTAATATATAGAAATGCTCGTACGTCGCACGTACCTTAAATCTCCGAAGTCCGAGCCAAACCTTGCTCGAGTTCCATGCCCCGAGGAACGATGTGCTAACACAATAAATAATTCACAATTATTTACGAACATGCAACCCATGCTCAAGCACACCCATATCCCTCAAAATATTGTCAACACACGACAATTAACCTCTCAAAAGACTCGGGGCAAGGTACATGCAGGGAGGGAAATAAATGAGACAATATCGAAATTTGTTCAAGAATACCCTACAAAAATCGAACCCGAATCTCACAATTTCGAACCCAAATAATTCCATAATTCATCTAAAATGTGAATTAAGCTATCAATAGCAAGAATCATCATCCTTGCCAAAAACCCCCAAATTTTCGAATTTCAAGCCCTAAATTCGAACTCAATTAAGCATCAACAATACATCTACTCATGTAATAAATGACCCATAACAAGAATCGTCACAACCCTGCCAAAACCCCCAAATTCGAACCCATTTCATGCACACATCCGAAATTCGAACCAACCCTCACGAATCGAGCTGACATTTCGAACCAATCCAACACAAAATAGCAGGGAAATACACAAAAGCATGAAAAAGGGGGTTAGGAAGGTTACCCAAACGAAATCGGAAGAAATCGGACGAAAAAATCGAAGAACCCTAGAAATTGGGGATCGGCGCATTCCAGCGAAATCCGACTTCCACACGCGACGAAACTTTGAATTGATGGAGGGGAAAGCTGCGTCTCGTCGAGACGAAGCCGGCGGCGGGTCGCACGCGCCGAACGGCGGCCGGACGGCGGCGGGCGCACGGCCTGAAGCCGCGGGGCAGGGGAGGCGACGGAAATCGCGCGGACGGGAAAGAGAGAGGAAGGAGAGGGCTGAAATGAAATTATTTCGGAAATTTTGGGTTCAAATGGTATTTATAGCAAAAATACCCCGAAAAAAATAATAGCCCCACAAATACATCATGATTCCTTAAAAATCATCTGTTTTCAAAAACTCTCTCTCTAACTCCAAAACCCCCTACCGGTGCTCACACAGCACCCGAGATCCCGAGACACATTAAAAACCCAACTCTTAGGTTTTACACCGTAATATGAATACAATCTCATCCTCGGGATCCAACGATCCCAACTACCCAAATAAACGAGCCCAGAAGGCCCAACATCGCGATTAAACTCCAAATCGCTACGTAAAACATCTTTAGGGGTTATTAACACTACGGGATTAACATCTATAATCCCTGGTCATCACAGGTTGGGACGCCCACAGTAACGTATCTTGTCTCAATCTGTTACATTTTGTCGTTATTGAAATAAAATCATATTTCTTTATTCAATGATTATCTTATTCAATTTCCTTTAATTCGGGATTGAATGCCACAGACTGTTGTGTCATATCAATCCACAATAGTGCACCTTGCCAATTTGTGGGTATAAATAGCATGCTCATTGCCTCTCACACTACAACATGCTTATCTTAAAATTTCACTTATTGTTCTTGCAACACTTCTGCAATTCTAATTCATGGGTTTATTACTTATCTATATCAACCCTACATGGGTTGATTACTTATCTAACCCATCTCTACTAGCTCCAGCTTCGCAGACCGGTCTTGGTGTTCATCCACCAGCCTGGTATTTGGAAAGCAGTTGTCTGGGTGCTGATAACAAAAAGGGGGAAGACAGAGACTATGATGAACAAAGGATTACTTTGAAGATAACACAGTTTATTTTCTATGTTTTCTTTTGTAACAATTTCTCTGTATGAACTCCCTCCCCCCCCCCCCCCCCCCCCCCTGCCTAAACCCCGAAACTGGCCAGCTCGGATCATTCCATACTGGCTGTGTTTTGAAGTTGTTTTTACCCACTTGAATTAGATTGTAAACATATGACTGTTGTAAGAATTGTAAGATATAAACAGAATTCATTTTAAATAAATTATATTCTTTTGTTTATGTTCAGCTTGATTACTACTTGTAATCTGCTTATTTATCTAACAATATTTGCTGCTTTCCACTGTTATGTTTTTAAGACCTAATAGGTATCTGTTTTTCATCGTTCAAGACAGAGTCTCCATTGCTGAGTTTTGTAATCATCAAAAAAGGGGAAATTGTTGAGAAAATATTTCTAAGTTTTCGTGATCACAAACATCTACTGCATAAAAAGGTGAAAAGCTTAAAAGACATCCACCGGGTGAAAAGCTGAAAGGACATCTACCGGGTGAAAAGCCTAAAAGACATCTACCGGGTGAAAACCTTAAAAGACATCCACCGGGTGAAAAACTGAAAAGACATCTACCGCGTGAAAAGCCTAAAAGACACCTACCGGGTGAAAATCTTAGAAGACATCCACCGGGTGAAAAGCTGCAAAGGCATCTACCGGGTCCAAAGACCAAGAGTTGTCATCCACAGAATGTAGAGAGTGAACGTTCACTGGAACAAGAGCACCAGCAGACGTTTAAGAAGTTATTAGCTGACTTCAGTCCATCAGACTAAGTAACTAGTAACTATACAGCAGATGATGGAAAGGACATCGGCTAACCATACAACCAGCAGATATATAGTGAAGGAGAAGTCAGCAGACATATAAAGCACAAGATAAAACAGGTACAAACACACTCTGACAAAGGTACAATAGAGCACCGCACTACTATATCAACGCCACCAATAGCGTCAGTTTGACGTAGCCGTTGATTAGCGAAATTGGAAAGAAGACAAAAAGAATTTGGAAGAAAATCAGGAAGCTGATTATACGCAGATATTTCCAATTAAAGAAAATTTGTCTTTAGACTGCTATGTCTATAAATACTTCAAAGTGGAGAATGAAGAAAGTGCTGGACAATCCGATCAAGATTCAAAAGACAAAAATCAACTTCATTCAATTCAAGCAAAACATTCACCACGTTCATTGACATATTTTGAAGTTTTGCAAGAGCAGCAAAGAAGTCTAATTGTGACCTTAAAGATCAAAGCCTACTGAGTCTGCTGCTCAAGAACACTCAAAGCTTAAGAGATTTATATTATGTATGAGTGTTGTAAAAACAAGTTGTAAGCAACTGAGAGAGTTGTATTGCTAGGAGTTTAGGCCAATCTGTCTGAGTGCCGAAGAATGTTGTATACTGTAAATTGTAAGCCAAAGTCTTCTAGTGTAACCTTCATGCAAAGGAAGAAGGGGAGACGTAGAAGCGTTGTGCTTCGAATTTCCAGAACATATCCTGTGTTATTTACTTGTTGCACATTATCAGACGTCTTCCGCACTATTACTAGTCTCTGCTGACTTGCTATTAATTGAGAACCTGCAGCAGTACTTAACAGTCAGCTGTAAGAAGAAGAATCAAAATTGAGTCTAGTGTTTATTCAACCCTCCTGCTCGCGATCGTTCGTCCACTTATGTTTTTCATTTTTTCCGGGGACAGATCGATAAGTCCAACGCAATTTTTGTAGGCCAAAACTTCTGTCAGACGCGATAGATCTAGCTCTTCTAAGCAATGGGTCAAACCTCTTAGTTCACTTTTATGCATTTTTCTTGGTCCATTTTGATCCATTATTAACTGGATTTCTTAGATTTCCACCTACATTCACACGAATATATGATTAGGTAACATATGCATCAAATTAATCATTAAAATACTCCCAATCGTAGACAATTAAATAAACACTAGATGTGTTTATTTATAGTCACATCAAACTCCCATATACTTAGTCTTTACTCGACCTCGAGTAAATCTGATAAACAAAAAACTTTTTGCGGCTCACAAGTTCATAATAAACAAACTTGTCCTCACTTTAATGCCTCAACAATTTAAACATGCACAGTACTGAAAGGCAGTGAGAAACTAAAAGTGGAACAAGTTCAATCCTTAGGCATTTCATATTCAATAAAGCAGCGAACGTGTGTTTATGGTCATAAACAAGTGTTAATTATAAATTATAGATCCAATTAATGTAAATTCACAATAGCTCAAATTGTACACCAACACAAGTATAAGCTCTCTTGCACACTCTTCTCCACTATTTTATCAATTTGCAAACACAAATCAAATATGTCTTAATTAGCTTGTAGTTTGGCCTAGGTATTGGTTTATGAAAGAAATGGTAAAGATGTATCAAACAAGAGAGTATGGTGATATCACAATATAAACTCTCTTCTTGCATGCTTTTTTTTTTCAAACCTTGTTCATTTTGTAAGGTTTACTTCAATTTTTCTTTTCCTTTGTGTCTTGGCTCTCATTGAAGTCATTTTTTTATCCATTTTCTCAAGGCATCTATTTTCTTTCATGCATCTCATTCTTTTGACAATAAATCTCTCAAACATATGAATCATTGATAATACAAGTGCATGTGAATGAAATACATCATACTCCCTTCAAAGGTATAGATTAAAAATTATATTTAGGCTCATTAGGGAAGATGATAAGCAAGTCAAAGAATTTCGAATGAGGGTTGTTTGTATGCTAGCATACTACCATTCTTTTACATTAAAGCTCAAAAAGGGTACTGGTGATGATTTTGTTTACATGGTAGGCTTGAAAGGCTCAAACGCATCAAAGATCGCATTTATCATTTTCATGTTCGCAAGTAATCTAGACATACGTCTCAAAGAGCATGTAGTTAAGTTCTAGCATGTATCAGAGACTTCCTAAAACTTTCACAAAATTCACATAATCTTCACTACGCTATGCACATTTCACAAGTACTGACAATTCGTTCTAAAAGATATTCAGCAACTATGTCAAAGCATTATTTGCATTACAGTTCAAAGTGTTCCAATGTTAGTAATTCACCTATTTTCAAAAGTATGCATGCTATCAACTAGGTTTCATCATGGGCTAGTGATTCAAAAGTTCATGTCCATTCACTATGAGTTCTAAATTTTTCGAATTTTTTGGATTTTTATAATAAGAAAGAAAGAAACACACTACTAATTCCCCTCCCCTACTTAAATCTCGCATTTTCCCCAATGTAAGTCCAAATTGTTGTAAGGACGCAAACGTCCCATCACTAAAACAGTGCAATTATGACTTAGTAAGTGTATATCAAATTCTTTCTTTAAAGTTTTCACTACATACTTCGTATATACGGTGCGGGTTTTTATATAATTTTCGTCGGAGTCTTCCCGTAAATTGTACATCCGAGCAAAGCACGATTCACATCATTGCTCTCAGATCATAATCCATACTCTCCTCAACTTAAAACATGAACCTATAACACCCAAATAAAAAAAGAACATCAAAACACTTATACATGACATATACATGCTTCAATGGCTCATAGATGAGCCGTAAATAATGAACGTAATTCAAAATACTTGCATCAATTACGACTCCTTATATCAATACATGTTGTACGCTTCTTGGAGCATCCTCATACAATCTCTTTAGCGTGCAAGCAACGCCATACCTGTTTCACCTATTTCACTAGGAACTACCCTCGCACAGGGTGAGCATATTCTATCACAATAATCATTATGTTATGAATATATAGAAAATCGAAGTACACTAATTTAAGATTGTTGAAAATCTATAAAGAGTACTCGCTGAATCATTTGAACCACTATAAGCTTTTCCGCATTGTTCCTGTTCTCACAATCTCGCAATTTACTAATGTCAAATCCACAATAATAATATGATATTATTAAGAATGTAAATATGTATGACAATATGTTAATCCCATGGCAAACTGTGAATTCTAATGATCCCACGTCAGCCTGTGATGTTCCATGTCAACCCGCGACATTTCAATGATTCCAAGTCAACCCGTGACATTCTATAAATTTACATCAACCAATGATGTTCAATGTCAACCGTGACATTCTATAATTATACGTCAACCCATGACGTTCAATGTCAACCCGTGACATTCTATAATTCTACGTCAACCCGTGACGTTCAATATCAACCCCTGACATTCTATAAATCCACGTCAACCCATGACGTTCAATATCTCCACAATTCACAACGGTTATCATATTTCAATTAAAAACATCAAAATAGTATACATCTATTGCTCGTACGTAAGCACATATCTTATTGTCCGAGACAATGTTAAGTTACCTTCCTCAACGTCCTTAGGCTTGTGCAGGCTCTACATATTCAGTTAATTCATATTATAATTTATGCATAATAATAGCCTCACCCCCAAAATGCACTCATAATCAAGATAGGATTATTGATTTGCGATAATCTACCACTAAAATTCATCGGACAAGGAATTTGTTGAAATTTGCAACATCTAAAACTTTTCACAAATTTTAACAGCCGCGATCGATCGGCACCTGCTCGCGGTCGACCACGTGCTCTGAATTTTGCGTTGTTTTTGTTTCGGACACTCGCGATCGATCGGCACATTGCTCGTGATCGATCGCGAGCTCTGGATTTCCTGATATTTTGGTTCGTCCCGTGACCGATCGCTACCTATACCGCGATCGATAGCGGCGTCCTGGACATTGAAAAATACTTCATCAACTACATGACTTCCCTACCAAAACTCCAACAGACTCACATCTAACATACACACACCTACTTTCTTTCAATACTTCAACAATAACACCATATAACACCCCATTTTCTCAACATCAAACTCAATTCCAACACCCAAAATCTCAAACCATAAATTTCATCATAAATATCCAAACACCACAACAAAAGCTCAAGATACATAAGTAACAATTAGCTAAGAAGCAAGAAAACATTAAACATCGTCTAACCTTGCAAGTAATTCATGTGGAATACTGTAGGGAACTTTCCTTGAGGAAGAATGGAGTGGGGCGATTAAGAGGAAGAAGGGAGAAGGGCTTTCTTGAGGAGTGTTGGGGGGTGTTTAAAGATATTGGGGATAATATAATCCTCATTTGCCATTTAGTCCCTAAACTATGGTCCCATTATGTTTAACCCAAAATCACAAATTATTGTTCAATTTCCATAATCATATCACTAATTCAAACTCATAATTATCTCAATTATTTCAAATAACTCATCTCAACCATAAATCAATTCAATAATTATGACTCAATTATAAAAATTCAACCACACTCGATTTATATCAAAATTGAGTCCAAAAGTAGAATGATAATTAGTCATTGATGTCATATGACATATTGATTTTCTCGGGTAAAATCCATTTATGAAGATACGAACCCTAAAAGCGCCGAGTAGAAGTTAGACCGAAGAGATGTTTACCGAACACAGGATACTGACCAGCATATTATCGAGCATCCTTTACCCTCTTCGGGATTTTGGTCAAAGCGTAGCGGAAGACCCGGTCATAATTAAAACTAATTAACCGGCTGGGATTGAACGTGCATTAATGGGGCGGATTTCTCGGACACGCTTGGCTCCCATCAAGCCACGATCAAAGGACATCATGTTGCTGGTTTTCCGCGAGTTAGTTACTGAGGGCAGTCCTATAAATACCCTTAGATAACCTCAAAACGGGGGTTGGATTTTCTTTAGGCAAAAAGACTCCGAGGAGAGCAAACTCATATCTGTTCGGTCCTTTTTGTTATTTCTCTAAAAGTATTTGTGTAAATCATTGAGCGATTATTTTGTGAGTCTAGGAAATCTTGTAAATCATCAATATTTATATTGAAGTTTTATACTGGACTAGGTCCCGTGGTTTTTCTCTCAATTTGAGGGTTTTCCACGTAAAAAATCTTGGTGTGTTTATCGTTATTTTGCATTACCACGTTATTTTACCTTATAGCCAAAATCTCGAATCACATCATTGGCGCCGTCTGTGGGAAGTTTAGGGCAAAGACGTTGAAGTAGGACGAGTTTTCTAACAAAATATAAATCAAAAGGCAAGATGGCCAGAGGTAAAGGTAGGGGGCAAGCTTCCAGGGGAAATGGATCCAATTGTCATCCATACTCGCTTGATGAACCCATAGAAGAGCCAGAAGATGAGGGATCATCTCAACATGTTCCTCGGTCATTTCCCGCTGGGGGAATGCCCATGGAGCATTTGACAGAAATGATAACTAAAACTGTCGGAGAGATTATGAGGCGATTTATGGCCCCTCCCCAGAAACAAAAGGAACCTGAGAAAGAACCTGAAGAAGTTAGAAATATTCCTAGTCATTTGAGTGATGAAACTGATAAGCTCTAAATCGCCAAATGGAAGAGCTGAAAAGTGAGATGCAGCAGATGCGTAATAAGATGGAAGGACGTCTATATCCTCCGCAGAGGAGTACTCCATTTGCTTCCCATGTGGTTGACGATCCCTTGCCCCCAAACTTTAGGACTCTGAATGTGGGAAACTATGATGGTGGTACAGATCCTGAAGAATACCTGTCTCGATTTGAAAACGCTTCGCTTCTGCATCAACTCACGGATGGAGTGAAGTGTCGGGTTTTCTTGACTACATTATCGGGTGCAGCGCAAGCATGGTTTAATCAGTTGCCAGCAAGAATCATAGACTCTTTCCCGAAGTTTAGTTCTCTATTTTTGCATCAATTTGCAAGCAGCCGGAGTTGCAAGAGAACAGCTCTTAGCCTGTTCGGGATTAAGCAAGCGGAGAAGGAATCTCTTCGAGATTTTCTGAAAAGATTTAGTCATGCATGTCTTGATATTCCACATGTCACCTCTGAAATACTCATCAGCGCGTTCACTCAAGGATTAAAAGAAGGAGACTTATTCCGATCTTTGGCGAAAAAACCACCTTCTGATTATGATGAACTGTTGGGAATAGCTTCCAAGTACACTAATTTGGAAGAAGCCCAAAGGATGAAGCAAAGAAGAGATGGTAAAATTGGGGAGGAAGTGAACAGAAAGAATAAACCAGTGGAGCCAATCAAAAGAAGTTTTGACCAGTATCTACCGATGAGACCTCATCGGGAAGTAGCCATGAACCAAAGTATGCCGAAGAGGGGGCGAGGTGGACCTCATAGGGGGGGACCTTTCCGAGGAGGAATGATCCGAGGAGGGTCCTTCCGAGGAAGAGGATGTCGAGGAGGAGGTTTCCGAGGTGGGAGATCTAATGAGTCTGATGGAGGGCGGGGATTTAACGAGGAGTTCAAAGACAATAATTTCACTCCTAAAGTTAACATAAATTCCGGAAGAGGAGCACCTCAGCCAGTCCCTTGGTCAGTTCGGGGAGAAAGAGTAGAGGGAGAAGAGGAAACCTTGAACAATACCCCTAATCGGGGAACTATACACATGATATCCGGAGGGATGTCGGGTGGAGATTCGAACAGAGCAAGAAGGAATCACGCCCAGAAGCTTCAAGTGCTATCTCTTGACCCCAATCATGTACATGAGGGTCCGTCCATATCTTTTGGGCCTGCAGATCTGCAAGGAATCCATTTTCCTCATGATGATGCATTGGTTATCTCTGCTACAGTGGCTAATTATAATGTGCAGAGGATTTTCGTGGACACAGGAAGTTCGGCGGACGTACTTTTTCTAAGTACGTTAAACCAAATGGACTTGGGAAGCTTACCTATATTGAAAGTGAATACGTCCTTGCACGGATTTACAGGGGAAGTCATCCGATAGGGCAGGTGTCTCTACCAGTTACACTTGGTGAAGAATCAAGGATCAAAACAAAGATGATAAATTTCCTCATTGTGGATGCACCATCTTCTTACAATGTAATATTGGGAAGACCAGCCCTAGCTGCTTTCGAAGCTGTTGCCTCCACCTATCATCTAACCATGAAATTTCTAGTAGGAGAAGAGGTGGGGCAAGTAAGAGGTGATCAAAGCTCATCACGGAAATGTTATGTACAAGAGCTAAGGCAAGAAAGAGAGCAGAATAACGAAGGAAGAGAACGGGGGGGAAGTGAAAAGAGGAAGCGGGGCGAGGAGGAGCGAGTAATACCCAAAGAGGAGTTCCTCAACATCGAGATGGGTCACCCTACTCGAATTACGAGGGTAGGATCCCAACTTGATCCAGAATTACGGGAAAAAGTGGTTAATTGTTTAAATCAACACGTGGATGTATTTGCATGGAGTACATCTGATTTAGTGGGAGTAAGACCTGAGGTTGCCGAACATCGCCTCAACGTGGACCCCAATGTTCGGGCAATAAGGCAAAAGAGAAGGCATTTTGGACCAGAAAAGGACGCGGTCATTGCCAAGCATATAGAATAGTTGTTAAAGGCAGGCCACATTCGCGAGATCGGTTTCCCTACATGGCTCTCGAATGTAGTTTTGGTGCCTAAAGCTGGTGATAAATGGAGAATGTGTGTGGATTTCAGGGATGTGAATAAAGCATGTCCCAAAGATTGTTATCCCCTGCCCAGAATCGATCAGCTTGTAGATTCTACTGCTGGACATGAATTATTATGTCTTATGGATGCTTATCAAGGATATCATCAGATCCCTTTGGCACAGGAGGACCAATCAAAAGTAAGTTTTATAACAGCAGGAGGAACCTTTTGTTATGTGGTAATGCCCTTCGGATTGAAAAATGCGGGGGCCACTTATCAAAGGTTGATGGATAAAATGTTCAAAGAACAAATTGGTCGGAATGTGGAAGTGTATGTTGATGATGTCCTGATCAAGAGCCGAAAAGCCGAGGACTTAGTCAAAGATATGGAAGAAGTTTTCAACACTTTAAGAAAATATGGCATGAAGTTGAATCCCGCAAAATGCACTTTCGGGATTCGTAGCGGCAAATTCCTAGGGTACATGGTTACGGAAAGAGGTGTTGAAGCTAACCCGGAGAAAATCCGGGCCATACGAGAAATGAACCCCCCGAGAACACTAAATGAAGTGCAAAGATTAGCAGGAAGAATAGCGGCACTGAGCCGATTTATATCCCGATCAGCTGATCGGAGTTTGCCTTTCTTCAAAGCATTAAGGCAAGGAGTCAAGTTCGAGTGGAATGACCAATGCCAAAAGGCCTTCGAGGATCTAAAAGATTATTTGGCTCAGTTACCTTTGATAAACAAGCCTGATCCTAAGGAAACGCTTCTCGTGTATTTATCGGTGGCCAAAGAGGTAATTAGTTTCGTGTTAATCAGAGAAAGGTCAGGACAACAGCAGCCTGTATATTATGTCAGCCGAGCCCTGCAAGGAGCCGAGCAACGATACCCTAAAAT
The DNA here is from genome assembly GCA_907163345.1 of Haberlea rhodopensis. Classification (NCBI taxonomy): domain Eukaryota; kingdom Viridiplantae; phylum Streptophyta; class Magnoliopsida; order Lamiales; family Gesneriaceae; genus Haberlea; species Haberlea rhodopensis. Next base: position 5,448,721 of record CAJQUN010000037.1, read on the forward strand.
TGAAAAGTTGGCGTTAGCTCTAGTCACCACAGCGAGAAGACTTCGGCCATACTTCCTGTCTCATCCTATCATGGTAATAACAAACACTCCTTTGGGTAGACTTTTATCCAAATCCGAAATATCAGGGAGGATGGTGAAGTGGGCCACAGAGCTGAGTGAGTTTGATGTCACTTATCAACCCCGAACTACAATCAAAGCTCAAGCTCTGTCAGATTTTCTGGTGGAAGTCACTCATACTCCGGAGGAAAAAGAATGGAGTTTGTTTGTAGATGGATCATCTACCCGATTGGGAAGTGGAGCAGGTGTCATACTCATTAGTCCTGAAGGGGAAGAAATCAGGGTTGCCGTCCAGTTTGGATTTCTTTCCTCAAACAATGAAGCTGAATTTGAAGCTATCATTTCAGGCCTCCAAATAGCATTGGACGCTGGAGCCAGGAGGATAAAAGCTTTTATGGATTCGATGTTGGTTGCTCATCAAGTGAAGGGGGTATATAAGGTGAAAGAAGAGAAGCTTAGAAAGTATGTGGAAAAGGTGCGAGCAATGATAGCTCAATTTCAAGAGGTGGAATTAACGCAAATACCAAGGGAAGAGAATACTCGTGCCGATGAATTAGCGAAATTAGCTAGTTCGGTACACGAATGGAAGAACAGGAATGTGCTCGTGCAAGAGCTTTTGATCTCTCATATATCCGTCAATAGCATCATGAGTGTGGAGCCATGTATTATATCCGATTGGCGAGAGCATCTTATTAAATTTTTGAAAACAAAGGTTATGCCTCCTGACCCAAAGGAAGCTGCTAAAGTTAAAAGAATGGGGAACCGATTTGTGTTGATAGAAGGCAAGTTGTTCAAGAAAGGATTCTCAAGTCCCTTTTTACAATGTGCCTCGAGACAAGAAGGGGAGCATTTATTAAAGGAGATTCATGAAGGATGTTGCGGAAATCATGTAGGGGCTAACATGTTGTATCAGAAATCTATCCGAGCTGGGTACTATTGGCCGACGATGAGGGAAGACGCTGAGGAAGTTGTGAAGAAATGCATTAATTGCCAAAGGCATGCGAATTTATCCCATGTACCTGCGGAAATCCTTAATAGTAGCATCATTTCCTGTCCCTTTGATCAATGGGGAATGGATATCGTTGGACCATTTCCTCCCGCTACAGGGCAGAGAAAATTTCTCCTAGTAGCCGTTGAATACTTCACTAAATGGGTGGAAGCCGAACCATTGGCTAAAATAACTGAGGAAGAAGTCATCAGATTTTTATGGAGAAAGTATGCCGCTTCGGAATACCTCGAAGAATAATTTCTGACAATGGAAGACAGTTTCAGGGAGGAAGGATACAAGAATGGTGCAAAGATATGAAAATTAAACAAGTCTTCACTTCAGTCGCCTATCCTCAAGCAAATGGGCAAGCGGAAGTGATTAATCGGATTTTATTGCACGGGATCAAGACAAGACTAGAAGGGGCTCGAGGGGAGTGGGTAAATGAATTACCCAGGGTCTTATGGGCTTATAGAACGACTCCTCGAGTATCCACAGGAGAGACTCCATACAGCTTAGTGTATGGATCTGAGGCCCTCATTCCAGTAGAAATTGGAGTGGAATCTCTTCGAGTACAAAGCTACGATCCCGATCAGAATGAAGAAAAAAGGAAGTTGGAGTTAGATGGGATTATGGAGTTAAGAGAGAAAGCCTTGGCTAAAGTGAAATTGTATAAAATAAGGGTGACCAATGCTTACAATCGGAGGGTTCACCCGAGGGCTTTTCAGGTGGGAGATCAAGTGCTGCGAAGAATCAATCCCGCGGGGGAAGTGGAGAAGTTAGCACCCAAGTGGGAAGGCCCCTATAAAATAAAAGGGGTGATTGGAAGAGGAGCCTACAGGCTGGAAGATCATGAAGGTCGGGAACTGGTGAGACCTTGGAACATTCATAATTTAAGAAAGTATTTCGTGTAATCTTTCCGTTATCACTGCTGTTTCCATATGTATTTCTTCATTAAATAAATTTCCTTTACTAAGCAATGTTCGGTTTACTCGTTGGATCGGGATGTTTGGTCAACGTTTAAACTTAATAACACCATCATTTACTCGTTGGATCGGGATGTTTGGTCAACGTTTAAACTGAATAACACCATCGTTTACTCGTTGGATCGGGATGTTTGGTCAACGTTTAAACTTAATAACACCATCGTTTACTCGTTGGATCGGGATGTTTGGTCAACGTTTAAACTTGAAAATACCAAGTGATTATGCTCGGGGTAGCGAGTTTATGTTATTATAGTCCATTGTTGGCGGGTTAAATACAGGATCGGAAGTTTGGTTTGTATTTGAACCTAAAATGGGACTAAGTGATTATGCTCGGGGTAGCGAGCTTATGTTATTATAGTCCATTGTTGGCGGGTTAAATACAGGATCGGGAAGTTTGGTCTGTATTTGAACCTAAAATGGGACTAAGTTATTGTGCTCGGGGTAGCGAGCAATGTTCGGTTTACTCGTTGGATCGGGATGTTTGGTCAACGTTTAAACTTAAAAATACCATCATTTACTCGTTGGATCGAGATGTTTGGTCAACGTTTAAACCTGAAAATACCATCGTTTACTCGTTGGATCGGGATGTTTGGTCAACGTTTAAACTTAAAAATACCATGATATTGTGCTCGGGGTAGCGAGCTTATGTTATTATAGTCCATTGTTGGCGGGTTAAATACAGGATCGGGAAGTTTGGTCTGTATTTGAACCTAAAATGGGACTAAGTGATTATGCTCGGGGTAGCGAGCTTATGTTATTATAGTCCATTGTTGGCGGGTTAAATACAGGATCGGGAAGTTTGGTCTGTATTTGAACCTAAAATGGGACTAAGTGATTATGCTCGGGGTAGCGAGCTTATGTTATTATAGTCCATTGTTGGCGGGTTAAATACAGGATCGGGAAGTTTGGTCTGTATTTGAACCTAAAATGGGACTAAGTGATTATGCTCGGGGTAGCGAGCTTATGTTATTATAGTCCATTGTTGGCGGGTTAAATACAGGATCGGGAAGTTTGGTCTGTATTTGAACCTAAAATGGCTAAGTTATTGTGCTCGGGGTAGAGAGCAATGTTCGGTTTACTCGTTGGATCGGGATGTTTGGTCAACGTTTAAACTTAAAAATACCATCATTTACTCGTTGGATCGGGATGTTTGGTCAACGTTTAAACTTGAAAATACCATCGTTTACTCGTTGGATCGGGATGTTTGGTCAACGTTTAAACTTAAAAATACCATGATATTTGCTCGGGGTAGCGAGCTTATGTTATTATAGTCCATTGTTGGCGGGTTAAATACAGGATCGGGAAGTTTGGTCTGTATTTGAACCTAAAATGGGACTAAGTGATTATGCTCGGGGTAGCGAGCTTATGTTATTATAGTCCATTGTTGGCGGGTTAAATACAGGATCGGGAAGTTTGGTCTGTATTTGAACCTAAAATGGGACTAAGTGATTATGCTCGGGGTAGCGAGCTTATGTTATTATAGTCCATTGTTGGCGGGTTAAATACAGGATCGGGAAGTTTGGTCTGTATTTGAACCTAAAATGGGACTAAGTTATTGTGCTCGGGGTAGAGAGCAATGTTCGGTTTACTCGTTGGATCGGGATGTTTGGTCAACGTTTAAACTTAAAAATACCATCATTTACTCGTTGGATCGGGATGTTTGGTCAACGTTTAAACTTGAAAATACCATCGTTTACTCGTTGGATCGGGATGTTTGGTCAACGTTTAAACTTAAAAATACCATGATATTTGCTCGGGGTAGCGAGCTTATGTTATTATAGTCCATTGTTGGCGGGTTAAATACAGGATCGGGAAGTTTGGTCTGTATTTGAACCTAAAATGGGACTAAGTGATTATGCTCGGGGTAGCGAGCTTATGTTATTATAGTCCATTGTTGGCGGGTTAAATACAGGATCGGGAAGTTTGGTCTGTATTTGAACCTAAAATGGGACTAAGTGATTATGCTCGGGGTAGCGAGCTTATGTTATTATAGTCCATTGTTGGCGGGTTAAATACAGGATCGGGAAGTTTGGTCTGTATTTGAACCTAAAATTGGACTAAGTGATTATGCTCGGGGTAGCGAGCTTATGTTATTATAGTCCATTGTTGGCGGGTTAAATACAGGATCGGGAACTTTGGTCTGTATTTGAACCTAAAATGGGACTAAGTTATTGTGCTCGGGGTAGCGAGCAATGTTCGGTTTACTCGTTGGATCGGGATGTTTGGTCAACGTTTAAACTTAAAAATACCATCATTTACTCGTTGGATCGGGATGCTTGGTCAACGTTTAAACTTGAAAATACCATCGTTTACTCGTTGGATCGGGATGTTTGGTCAACGTTTAAACTTAAAAATACCATGATATTGTGCTCGGGGTAGCGAGCTTATGTTATCATAGTCCATGGTTGGCGGGTTAAATACAGGATCGGGAAGTTTGGTCTGTATTTGAACCTAAAATGGAACTAAGTGATTATGCTCGGGGTAGCGAGCTTATGTTATTATAGTCCATTGTTGGCGGGTTAAATACAGGATCGGGAAGTTTGGTCTGTATTTGACCCTAAAATGGGACTAAGTGATTATGCTCGGGGTAGCGAGCTTATGTTATTATAGTCCATTGTTGGCGGGTTAAATACAGGATCGGGAAGTTTGGTCTGTATTTGAACCTAAAATGAGACTAAGTTATTGTGCTCGGGGTAGCGCGCAATGTTCGGTTTACTCGTTGGATCGGGATGTTTGGTCAACGTTTAAACTTAAAAATACCATCCTTTACTCGTTGGATCGGGATGTTGGTCAACGTTTAAACTTGAAAATACCATCGTTTACTCGTTGGATCGGGATGTTTGGTCAACGTTTAAACTTAAAAATACCATGATATTATGCTCGGGGTAGCGAGCAATATTCGGGTTACTCGTTGGATCGGGATGTTTGGTCAACGTTTAAACTTAAGATGTATCATGTTATTATGCTGGGGATGTTCTCTCTAAAGCCCGACCATATTTATCTGCTCGGGATGTCTTTTCCCCGAGCTCTGTTACTTCGGGATATTTTCTAATCAAGCTTTATTTGCTTAAAATTTTGCTTGGTGGAGAGACTAGTTTGCACAAGAGTGTAAGAAGACAAGGAAAGTCATAATATCATCGTCAAAGGATTACAATTTAAAAAAAAAAATATATATTAAAACAAAAGGGGTATAGCCCTAAATCTACAGCTGGAGGAACTCATCGGGAACGGTATTCAGGGCCTCATCAACATTTATAAAGTCTGTTGAAGCTCCTTCAGGAGGATAGCCAGCGGCTTTAAATTGACGAACAGACGCTTCAAAGCCATAGTTAAGGAACTTGGCAGCGCGTTCGCCCAGAATATCACCATACTCTTCAGACTTCATAAATTCTTCTTTCTTGATGAGCCAGGATTCTTCGATCTGAGCAGCCCGAGATAGTTTCTCCTGGTCAAGCTGTTCAGAAAGGGACTTGCCCTCTTCAGCTCGCAATGATTTCTCTTGTGAAAGTTGCTCTAAGAGGGATTTATTCTCTTCAGTCACGGACCTGAACTGCCCGGATAAAGTGGTGTTAGCCTCCTCAAAGTCGGCTAATTTCTTGTGCGCTTCCTCGAGAGCTGTCACTGTCTTATCCCGAGTAGCAACGGCAGCAGAGTATTGTTCTTCCAGTAGCCTTATGGATTTAGTCATCTCTTCGCCGATACCTTCTAGCTGCTTGAGATGTTTCTGATTCTCCCCATCTGAGGACCTCATAGATTGAAAGCGAGTCATAATCTCGCCGGCCATTAGATTGGTCTGCAAGAGAATAAATGAAGTTAATTTACCGAAGGCAAAAAGTTCATCGGATGGAAATGGATATAAGTTACCTGAGTGAGGGAAGTGGAAAAATCATTTATCAAATTGTTGAAGGCCAATCCTCCGAGGTATTTACGGTCGGGAGAATTGGCCCAATTGCAAATAATGGAGTGAGAAATTTTGGGGTCCGATTTTCTCAGAATGGGGACGTTGGGGGGATAAACCCAATCGGGTATATGATATCGGGAGGTTGGCCGAGAAGAGCTAGAACCACCAGGAGCAGGTTGAGAAACAGCTCGAGTTTGAAGAGGTGGACTAGCTCGATGGGTAAGGGAGATTCGAGGAGAAGGAGTTTTCTTGGCAGGAGGAAGTTTAGAGGAAGAACCTTGGCCCTCGGGGGCCGCCCTCTTCAGTGATCGAGGAATCAAGGCTTCCGTCTCCGGTACTTCAATCACCTCTTCGGGGGGAGTATGTGTAACAGATGGGGGAGGATTTGTTCCAGTGGTCGGTTTGGTAGCCTTCTCTGGTGCGGCAATTTTCTTCAGGCTAGCAGCAATCTTGGCTTTCAGCATCTTGTTTTCTGCAAGAAGGAAACATCATAGCAATTATTCAAGCATGTTAACACAAAATAAGCAAACAAAGCAAGATGCTCGGTAAATACTCACCGAGGGGCATTTTTAGGGAAACACCCTTAGGACTAAGCTGGAACAAGTACAGCAGTCCGTCGTCAATCAGCTCCCCAAGGTTAAAACACTGATCGCCAAGCTTACGACGAACTGACAGATATGTTTCTCCCTCAAGTAGCCCCTTGATTGACTTGCCCTTCGGTAAGTTTTCTTTCCACTCCATGGGACAATCCCAGGGTTGGAGTGGGCGAGCAAAGAAGAAAAATCTTTTCCAATTTTTTATGGAGGATGGGTAATTTTTCAGAAAACCCATCCCTGTTCGAGAAGAAAAGTAAAAAAGCCCGATCTCCTTTCGATTTAATTGAAAGAAACAGTGGAAGAGTTCGGGAGTCGGAGAAAAGCCAAAAAAGGATAAGACTATGTAAAAACCCGCCAACAATCGATAACTGTTGGGGAATAACTGACTTAGAGAGATGGCAAAATAGGAAGCAACATCTACAAAAAAAAGGAGGGATAGGAAAACGAAGTCCCCCTCGGAGTTGGTCTATGTAGAAGGGAAAGTAACCCTCGGGAGGCAGGTGGGGACGAGATCCGGGAGGGGGAACTATAATAGATGTCCCCTCGGAAATCCCCAATTTAGTTTGGATACTGGATAGGTGCCGTTGTGATTTAATCCCGGATTCAAATATCTCAAACCAGGGAACATGGGCCTTTATCAGATCCTGTTCTGTCGCAGCCTGAAGCACTTCTCTGTGATGACCAGGGATTATAGATGTTAATCCCGTAGTGTTAAAAATCCCTAAAGTTGTTTTACGTAGCGATTTGGAGTTTAATCGCGATGTTGGGCCTTCGGGGCTCATTTATTTGAGTAGTTGGGATCGTTGGATCCCGAGGTTGAGATCGTATTCTCATTTCGGTGAAAACCTGTGAGTTGGGTTTTAGTGTGACTCGGAATCTCGGGTGCTTGGTGTGGGCACCGGTAGGGGGGTTTTTGAGTTAGAGAGAGAATTTTTGAAAACAGATGATTTGGGATACAATGGGTTTATTGCATGTCCTTTCAAATTTGAAACTCTGAGGAGTCTCGATTGTTTATTTATGACCAGGATGTGGTTCTTGGGATATCTGGAGGTGGACATCTTATGAGATATCTTTTGTGTGAATCTGTGGCCGTGAGTTGCCAATTTGAGTTGCAATGATGCGACTGCTCCTTCGATAGAGGAGGTTTGAAAGTGGAAACTGTTGGGATATGCCCTAAGACAAGTCATTAGATGATTGTTTAAGACATACAATGTTTATGGATTTATGAATGGCAATTCATTATTATATATTATTCTTTTAACTGTGCATTGTGAATTAATATATATGTTAATGTCCTTAGAATAATATTGTATTATTCTTAAAGATGTTCCTAGTCAAGTATTATCATGAAAGGGATAATGATAATACGTAGAGACTAGTATGTGTTGATTGATGAATTGTTCATTGATATGAGATATCAAATCAACATATGGGTACATGTTAGAGAACGATGTACTGAACAGACCCACCATGAGAATGCAACATGGATAGTTATATGATCGTCATATGCAATTCTCATAGTGATAATAATGTATGTAATCCTTACGACTTGTGATCATCAGAGATCCCAACATAAGGAGTTATGTATCTTGATATCGTCAAACGTTACCCGTAACAGGGTAAACTATAAAGGCGACTATTGGATACACTACGAATTATGTAGAGGGATGTTGACTGATCGAGATAGGATTTGTCCCTCCTATATAACAGGAGATGTGTTTGGCCCTTGATCAAGTGAGAACTAAATGCATGGCCATGCTCGAATGAGTCGATATGAGATATCGAGCTTATTCGTTTATTCTAGTTCTACTTGGGGATCAAGAAATAAAGATTGAATATACGAGTATGACTATTCCATGACTCGTGTTCAATCTAAACACAATGGACAAAGGGATTAAGTTACATGATTAATATTATCACAAGTTCTAAAGGTTATGTCGAGTCATTGACATTCTCGTAATTTGGGTAGCATCGATGTGTTGCTAGATACCGCTCAATGCTTGCGACATAAAATGAGATTTTATGTCACTGCCAACATTACGAGATCCTATCGGGTCGCACAAAAGATTAAATCGAGAAGGGAAAATTAAATTCATGGGATGAATTAAATAATTAAGAGGAGTCTTAATTAATAATCATGATGATTAATTAAATCATGGGCTTAAGCCCATGAGACTTTATGAAAGCCTTTAATTAATTATATAAAAGATGATTACAAGGTTTTAATTGCAAGAGAATTTTCATAACAAAAAAAAACCTACACAACAAAAGGAAGCTCTCGGCCGCCACCATCTTGAGCTCTCGGCCTCCTCAATATCCGTGTGGTTCCTTGGTGGTTTTGAGCCATTATTCGATTGTGAATCGAGTTTGCTTCGTGTATTGGTTCAAGAATAAGTCTAGCAACTTGTTCTTGAACATCCCTTTCGATTTGATCGTGTGGATACCGTAGAGACGAAGGTGAAAACTTTCGTTTGTGACTCGGAGTTCGTTGGACGTGCTGCTCCGTGGAATCTGCTTCAAACACACTACAAGGGTGAGACTCTTATGTATTACTCTAATCCGATATGAATCCTATGTATAGATCCGGTGTTAGTAATCCCAATTTTTTTTATTCCGCTGCGTTGTATGCTCATCGGGTTACTTACAGTGGTATCAGAGCCGTGTACAAGGCTCATATCGGATTTATGTGATTAAATTATGTTAATCATATTAGAATTAATATTGCATGCTATTAAAACTGTTTAATTCATATATGATATGAAATAAATTGAGTTTATGAAAATCATCGTATAATTGTATTTGATATAATTGGCGAATAATTGTATACGATACATGAAAGCGTAAAATCGATGTGTTAGCTCATGTATGGCTCACGGCCGCAGCCACCAAAGGACTAGGGTTTCGAACCCTAGTCACCCTGGCTCACGGCCGCAGCCACCGAAAGGCTAGGGTTTCGAACCCTAGTCATCATGGCTCACGGCCGCCGCATGTTGCTAGGGTTTCGAACCCATTGGCTCGTGCATGGCCAAGCAGCCGCCGCTTAAGGGCTAGGGTTCGGACCCTGGCTCGAGCATGAGCCGAGCCGCCGCAAAATTAGGGTTTTTGAACCCATTGGCTCGTGACGGCTAACTCATGACGGCTAGGGTTTCGAACCCTAGCAGCCGTGCATGGGCTCGCCGCCACCGCTCGAGCATGGCTCGGCCATGGGCTAGGGTTTCGAACCCTAGGCCCACTATTGGTCCAGCCGTGTGCTTCATGGTTCGAACCATGGTGGTTCGAGTCTTAGTCGCTTTAGTTCGTGGCATGTGATGTCCCGAGCGTACGATAATTTTTCAAAAATTATTTTACAGTTTTAATTAGAATTAAATTTAAAATGTTTAGAATTTAATTAATTAAATGTTAATGCATGCTTTATGTATTGTTTGAGCATGGTGCGTGGTTATAGCCCTTTGACCTATTAGATAGGATTTGTGGATGTTTGTAATTTATAATACGACCTGCGTGTCGTGCCTTTCTCTATTTCATTCTAAATGTAATCCCTCCCCTATGTTCCCCTCGAATGTAAATCGAGGAATTCTATATCTTGTAAAAAGTGTAGTTTATTTTATTGATGGTGATCAATGAAGATGGAGCATCGTGCCGGGATGAGGAGGCCATTCACAAATTGGAGCCAAAGGAAGGTGCTTATGAAGTTACCTTAGGTTGACTCATAGGATTTTCTCATTGGCTTGAGAAAATCAATAGTAGGGGCTATAACCATGTCACGTTTAATTATGTATGTTGATGCATGAATTATCTTATGTTTTAGTTTGATAATAGTATTACACATATATGTAGATATGTATACAACTATATGTAGTGGACATATTTTAAATTATCAAATTAATCATGAGATCAATAAATCCCTCTAAAATATTAAGTTTTAGATGCCTTCCAAAATAAAAGTACTCGTCAATAACTTCGATTGTACATGTGTGGGTTTGCCAAAGCAAAGCACCGTGGTAATCTTAGTAAGGCGCGAAAGGATAAAAGTGATATCCGTTATACTTTAATTGGGTACGACTTAACTAGGTTATCTCAATAGGATTGGGAACCTAGAGGCATGGGTTGGATTATAATTCATTTGATGAATTGAACAAAGTGTTGTTCGTCCAACTATCCAAGAATTATATGTGATATAATTGACAAAGTGTTGTCTACCTAAATAACCGAGTCTTGGGCGATTAGCCAAAGCTAACTCAAGATTAGGTGAAATATGGATCTTGGCCCACTAAAGGTTTCGAGGGTTGATATTTTTCAAACAAAATAGTAGGAGTATCATTTAATATAAGACCATGTTAAATGATTTAAATCATAAACTTATTTTGCATATTTATATTGTAGATATCCATGGCAACTAACAACGTTACTAGCACTTTATCACTGCGATCGGTCCTTGAGAAGGACAAATTAAATGGGACAAATTTCCTAGACTGGCATAGGAACTTGAGGATAGTCCTCAAACAAGAAAAGAAACAATATGTCCTAGAGGAACCCTTGCCCGCTGAGGAACCTCCCCTAACAGCTACAAGAGCAGAAAAAGATGCTTACAAGAAGCATCAGAGTGACGCACTTGATGTTGGGTGCCTCATGCTTGCCACCATGAACTCTGAGCTTCAGAAGCAACATGAGGAAATGGAGGCGTTCGATATGATTGAACACTTAAAGCAGTTGTACCAACAGCAAGCAAGACAAGAGAGGTATGACGTCTCTAAGGCGTTATTTCAGTGCAGGATGGTAGAAGGAAGCTTGGTTGGAACTCATGTACTCAAGATGATTGGGTACATTGAGAATCTGGACAAGCTGGGTTTTCCATTGGACCAAGAGTTGGCCACCGATGTGATCTTGCAATCATTGCCTGAGAGCTTCAGTCAATTTGTAGTAAATTACAATATGACTGACATGGAAAAGACTCTACCACAGTTGCTTGGTATGTTGAGAACATATGAAGCAAATACTAAGAAGACTAAGGCCACAAATGTCCTTATTGTGAATAAGGGCAAAGGAAGGGCCAAAGCTAAAGGCAACAAGAAAGCAAAGAAGGTCTTTGCTAAATCTAAGCCAAAGTCTTCTGCACTAAAGCCAAAGGGAGGGATAGCAAAGGAAGGGAACTGTTTCCATTGCGGTGAGACCGGCCATTGGAAAAGAAACTGCAAAGTATATCTGGAGGATCTAAAGAAAGGAAGTATGACTTCCGCTTCAGGTATTTTTGTTATAGAAGTCAATTTATCTACTTCTTCATCATGGGTATTAGATACTGGATGTGGATCTCACATTTGTGTAAATGTGCAGGATCTCAAAAGGAGTAGGACATTGGCGAAAGGTGAAGTTGATCTCCGAGTTGGAAATGGAGCAAGAGTTGCTGCATTAGCTATAGGAGATTATCATTTAGCTTTACCTTCTGGTTTATCACTGATTTTAAAAGACTGTTATTTTGTGCCTTCAATTACTAAAAACATTATTTCTATTTCTTGTTTAGACAAGTATGGTTTTTCATTTATAATAAAGGACAATTGTTGTTCTATTTATTTAAATGATATGTTTTATGCTAGTGCACAAATGGTGAATGGTCTTTATGTATTGAATCTTGATATGCCTATCTATAACATAAATACTAAAAGGATTAAAAATAATGATTGTAATCCGACTTATCTCTGGCACTGTCGCTTGGGCCACATAAACGAGAACCGCATATCTAAACTTCATAAGGATGGAGTATTAGATTCATTTGATTTTGAATCATATGAAACATGCGAATCTTGTTTAATGGGCAAGATGACTAAAGCCCCTTTCAAGGGACATGTTGAAAGGGCAAATGTTTTATTGGGACTAATACATAGTGATGTATGTGGACCAATAAGTACACAAGCTAGAGGTGGTTTTCAATACTTCGTTACATTTACTGATGACCTCAGTAGATATGGGTATGTGTACCTAATGAAACATAAACATGAAACCTTTGAAAAGTTCAAAGATTTCAAGAATGAAGTACAAAACCAACTTGGCAAAAGTATCAAAATCCTTCGATCAGATCGAGGAGGAGAATACTTAAGCCAAGAGTTTCATGACTATCTAAAGGAGTGTGGGATAGTCCCACAACTCACTCCTCCGTATACTCCACAATGGAATGGTGTATCCGAGAGGAGAAATCGAACCTTGTTAGACATGGTTAGATCAATGATGAGTCATGCAGATCTTCCGATATCGTTTTGGGGACACGCTCTAGAAACAGCAATTTTCTTACTGAACCGTGTTCCATCTAAATCAGTGGAAAAGACACCATATGAGATATGGACTGGGAAGCGTCCTAGTATGTCTTTTATGAAGATTTGGGGTTGTGAGGCTTTCGTTAGATGTCACGCCACTAACAAACTTGGACCCAAATCTGATAAGTGTTTATTTGTGGGGTATCCTAAGGAAACGAAAGGGTACTATTTCTATTATCCCACCGAGAACAAAGTAGTTGTTGCTCGGACTGGTGTATTTCTTGAAAGAGAATTTATTTCTAGAAAAACCAGTGGGAGAAAAATAGAACTTAGTGAAGTTCAACCACAAGAAAACACTGAACCTGAGATTGAGATGGAAACAGAGCAGGCACCACAAGTTGTTGTGGAAGAAGTACCTGCTCAAGAGACACAAGCCCAGCGTAGGTCTGTAAGAGAACACCGGGAGCCACAGAGATATGGATTTCTTGTGACTCAACAAGGTGACTTACTACTTATTGATGAGGATGAGTCGTCATCTTATCAACAAGCTATAATGGGCAATGATTCTGAGAAATGGCAAGAGGCCATGAAATCTGAGATGGAATCCATGTATGCAAACCAAGTATGGACTTTGGTTGATCCACCTGAAGGGGTACGACCAATAGGGTGCAAATGGATTTTCAAGAAAAAGACCGATATGGATGGTAACGTACAAACCTATAAAGGTCGGCTGGTTGCAAAAGGATTCAAACAAATTCATGGTATTGACTATGATGAAACCTTTTCACCAGTGGCCATGGTTAAATCCATAAGGATCTTACTTGCAATAGCTGCATTTCATGATTATGAAATCTGGCAGATGGATGTCAAAACAGCTTTCCTTAATGGAAATCTGCTCGAGGATGTGTACATGACACAGCCCGAGGGTTTTGTCGATCCAAAGGATGCTGGAAAGATATGCAAGCTACAACGATCCATTTATGGATTGAAGCAAGCTTCTCGGAGTTGGAATCTTCGTTTTGATGATGCAATCAAAGAGTTTGGTTTTATCAAAAACGAAGATGAACCTTGTGTCTACAAGAAGGTCAGTGGGAGCGTAATCATTTTCCTATTGTTGTATGTAGATGACATACTTCTTATTGGAAATGATATCCCTGCCTTGCAATCTGTAAAGATTTGGCTAGGGAACTGCTTTTCGATGAAAGACTTAGGAGAAGCCACCTATGTATTAGGAATCAAGATCTATAGAGATAGATCGAGAAGGCTTCTTGGTCTAAGTCAAAGTACATACATAGACAAGGTGCTTAAAAGGTTTAGCATGCAAGAATCCAAGAAAGGATTCGTGCCTATGACACATGGTATTTATCTCTCGAAGGAACAGTGTCCTTCAACACCAGATGAGAGACAACGCATGAGTAAGATTCCATACGCGTCAGCTATTGGATCTATCATGTATGCCATGATATGTACTCGTCCCGATGTATCGTATGCTTTGAGCATGACGAGCAGATATCAAGTTGATCCAGGTGAAGGTCACTGGATTGCTGTCAAGAACATCCTGAAGTACTTGAGAAGGACTAAGGATACATTCTTGATTTATGGAGGTGAGGAAGAGCTCAATGTAATGGGTTACACTGATGCTAGCTTTCAAACCGACAAAGATGATTTTCGATCGCAATCTGGATATGTGTATTGCCTAAATGGAGGTGCTGTGAGCTGGAAGAGTTCAAAGCAAGAAACAGTAGCCGATTCTACAACGGAAGCTGAGTATATTGCTGCCTCGGATGCAGCAAAGGAAGCTGTTTGGATGAGGAAGTTCATTTCTGAACTGGGAGTGGTGCCTAGCATTAAAGATCCGATAGAACTCTATTGTGACAACAATGGAGCGATCGCATTGGCTAAGGAACCAAGATCTCACCAAAGATCCAAGCACATACTTAGGCGTTTCCATTTCATTCGAGAAATCGTTGAAAGGGGAGATGTTAAAATATGCAAAGTACCAACAGATGATAATGTATCTGACCCATTGACGAAGCCGCTGTCACAGCAGAAGCATGATCGTCATACTAGATCTCTAGGCATTAGGTATATGTCTGAGTGGTCTTAGTGCAAGTGGGAGATTTGTTGGGATATGCCCTAAGACAAGTCATTAGATGATTGTTTAAGACATACAATGTTTATGGATTTATGAATGGCAATTCATTATTATATATTATTCTTTTAACTGTGCATTGTGAATTAATATATATGTTAATGTCCTTAGAATAATATTGTATTATTCTTAAAGATGTTCCTAGTCAAGTATTATCATGAAAGGGATAATGATAATACGTAGAGACTAGTATGTGTTGATTGATGAATTGTTCATTGATATGAGATATCAAATCAACATATGGGTACATGTTAGAGAACGATGTACTGAACAGACCCACCATGAGAATGCAACATGGATAGTTATATGATCGTCATATGCAATTCTCATAGTGATAATAATGTATGTAATCCTTACGACTTGTGATCATCAGAGATCCCAACATAAGGAGTTATGTATCTTGATATCGTCAAACGTTACCCGTAACAGGGTAAACTATAAAGGCGACTATTGGATACACTACGAATTATGTAGAGGGATGTTGACTGATCGAGATAGGATTTGTCCCTCCTATATAACAGGAGATGTGTTTGGCCCTTGATCAAGTGAGAACTAAATGCATGGCCATGCTCGAATGAGTCGATATGAGATATCGAGCTTATTCGTTTATTCTAGTTCTACTTGGGGATCAAGAAATAAAGATTGAATATACGAGTATGACTATTCCATGACTCGTGTTCAATCTAAACACAATGGACAAAGGGATTAAGTTACATGATTAATATTATCACAAGTTCTAAAGGTTATGTCGAGTCATTGACATTCTCGTAATTTGGGTAGCATCGATGTGTTGCTAGATACCGCTCAATGCTTGCGACATAAAATGAGATTTTATGTCACTGCCAACATTACGAGATCCTATCGGGTCGCACAAAAGATTAAATCGAGAAGGGAAAATTAAATTCATGGGATGAATTAAATAATTAAGAGGAGTCTTAATTAATAATCATGATGATTAATTAAATCATGGGCTTAAGCCCATGAGGCTTTATGAAAGCCTTTAATTAATTATATAAAAGATTATTACAAGGTTTTAATTGCAAGAGAATTTTCATAACAAAAAAAAACCTACACAACAAAAGGAAGCTCTCGGCCGCCACCATCTTGAGCTCTCGGCCTCCTCAATATCCGTGTGGTTCCTTGGTGGTTTTGAGCCATTATTCGATTGTGAATCGAGTTTGCTTCGTGTATTGGTTCAAGAATAAGTCTAGAAACTTGTTCTTGAACATCCCTTTCGATTTGATCGTGTGGATACCGTAGAGACGAAGGTGAAAACTTTCGTTTGTGACTCGGAGTTCGTTGGACGTGCTGCTCCGTGGAATCTGCTTCAAACACGTTACAAGGGTGAGACTCTTATGTATTACTCTAATCCGATATGAATCCCTATGTATAGATCCGGTGTTAGTAATCCCAATTTTTTTTATTCCGCTGCGTTGTATGCTCATCGGGTTACTTACAGAAACCAGGTTTGGTGTGTGTACACCGTGGAATACTAGTGTTTCCCTCGTAACGATGTATGTTAGACATCGTGAGTCATGTTAGTGATGTCATTGAATGATATCTACGATGGAATCGGGAGCGATTCGAATCCTTGCAGTTTCAGTCGACTAACTGCTTTTGGATTGTTAGCGTTGAGTTGCGCTGACGCTCTTTGACGTTATGATGGATTTGGAAGTCTATTCCACTCCAGAGTTTGACACGAGGTCAACGTTCTCACGGTTAAGGCGTCATTCAGGATGCGTTCTTACTGGTTGTATTAGAACAAAGGATGATTGTCCGATCTACAGTCGTAAGTATCGTTTGTTTTGCAGTCATGAGGGACTGACTTTTGGGATGACCCGCATCGAGGTACGTTTGCCTCTTGGGTAATATGTTAGTTTTGGTAAAGTCGCTCTGTTTCAGAGTTTGATGTGAGATAAGTATCCTCGCGTTTGTTAAGACGATCCTGATATGGTCAAGAATGGAAGTTATGGCTTCATGTTGTTGTGTAGCCTGGGTGTTATGTAATACACCGGTGCTAATTTCGAGGACGAAATGCTTTTAGTGGGGGATATTGTGATGACCATGGATTATAGATGTTAATCCCGTAGTGTTAAAAATCCCTAAAGTTGTTTTACGTAGCGATTTGGAGTTTAATCGCGATGTTGGGCCTTCGGGGCTCATTTATTTGAGTAGTTGGGATCGTTGGATCCCGAGGTTGAGATCGTATTCTCATTTTGGTGAAAACCTGTGAGTTGGGTTTTTAGTGTGACTCGAAATCTCGGGTGCTTGGTGTGGGCACCGGTAGGGGGGTTTTTGAGTTAGAGAGAGAATTTTTGAAAACAGATGATTTTTAATGAATCATGATGTATTTGTGGGGCTATTAGTATTTCGGGGTATTTTTGCTATATATACCAGTTGAACCCGAGATTTTAATTATCGGAACCATTTTCCCCACATTTCCCGTCACTTTCTCTCTCCCTGCGTCGCGAGTTTCCCGATCCCCTTTTGACCCCCGCGACTTCAAACGCCGCGCCCGCCGCCGTTCGGCGCGTCCGACCCGCCGCCGGCTTCCTCTCGTCCAGGCGCTCCTTCCCGTACCATCAATTCGAAGTTTGGTCGCGATTTGAGCTCGGATTTCTGCAGAAAGCGCTAGGGTTCGTCACTGGATTCTGTTCGATTTTGTGGCTTGATTTTGGTACGATTTTTGGGGCTTTTATTCAGGCGATTTTGGGGCGTTTTGTGCTTTGATTGGGGTCGAATATTTCTTGCTTTGAGGTTCAAAGAAATTCGTTGCCATTGGTTCGATTTTGGGTGTTCTATTTTTCGAAAAACCTTGCTGATTTTGGATAAATTATTATGCTTCATGGTTCAGCTTTTGAGTCTCTTTGGTGATGCATTATGGTTCGATTTTCATGCTGTTTGATGAGTTAGGGTTCGAAAATTTGGGGATTTTTGGCAAGGGGTGATGATTCTTGTTGTAATCGATTGATTCATGTTAGGGATCGTTTATTACATATTTTAGATGATTTATGATGCTTGGTTGGGTTCGAATTGTGATGCTAGGGTTCGAATTATTGAAGGTGTTCTTGGGTAATTTTTCGATATGTCGCATTCGTTTTCCCTCCCTGCATGTACCCTGCCCCGGGTCTTTTAAATTATTTATTGTCGTGTGTTGACAATATTTTGAGGGTTATGGATGTGCTTGAGCATTATTTACATGTTCGTAAATAATTGTGAATTATTTATCGTGTTAGCACATCGTTCCTCGGGGCATGGAACTCGAGCAAGGTTTGGCTCGGACTTCGAGGATTTAAGGTACGTTTAGCGTACGAGCATAGTTTAAACGATGTTTTACAAGTATGATGCATGATTTAAAATACATGAAATGTTTTACTATGATGGTACCGGGACTTGGTTACGTTATGTTGATTCACATGGTGAAATGCTTGGTGCCGCTATGAAGCGAGCAAATGATGGGGTGTGGTTGCTACGGAGCGAACACCGATAGTATGACGCTACTTTGAAGTAAGAAATGAAAATGTGGTATTTGATTAGATATCTAGGATATCTGTATTTTATTCCCTATTGGTAATGAATAGGAACAGAGACGTAGTTAATCAGAGAAGTGATTAACTAGTATCGGAAGTTAAGGAAATCTCAAATGATATCTAGAATTATGATAATTGCTAGATAAAGAAAGATGTTATGCAATGTTGTTAAATTGAAACTGGCTAGGGTTAACCAATATGATGATTAACTGTATATTCAGGATTTGATGATTTATCTGTTTTGAGAACAGGGTTATTACAGGGGTACGCTATGATGAGGATGATACCATCCAGGAAGTATCACATATGTTCCACAATATTTACATTTTCGTAAATTATGTATTATGTCATTATGATTATGAAATTGTGGAATTGGTATGCTCACCCCGTTGGGGGCTGTCTCTGTTGGGGCAGGTAAACAGGTACATCGATGGCTTTGGAAATGAGCACGAGCTGTTGATTGGATGTACTCCCAGGATCGTGGTACCAGGGCTTGATGGAGCACGTTATCGTATAGAGTACTTATATACCCATGAGGGTTATATACATATTCTTGATGCTCGCATGTGAGCAAGATTATACTTGTATATGGGTTGTATATAAAGGCATGAGCCTTTCTCTCTTTCATTCTATGTTGCATGCAATTAGAGGTAGAATTGCTAAATGATATGAGAGTCATTGGTGTATTGTGGGTGTTGCAACCCATTTTGTTGTCATATGTGTGGTGTCTTCCCTGGCTGGGAATTTACTTGATATTGCTGTATTCTGATGAGTATTATGTTTTCCCTGGCCGGGAATTATGTTATGTGTTGTGCTTTTATTTCGGGATAGCTCTATTTATGGGGAGACTCTGCCCAAATTTTTATAAAAGTCAACAATGTAAAAAGTGGTGTAATGGGGATGGTAATGGGCGAACTCTATGAGTCTATTGTTGTTAGGATGATGAACTTATAACATTGTATGTTAAAGAAAATTTTGTAATTGCCATTAAATGGTAAAGTATCACCTGAGTTTCCCGAATGATTTTATTGAAAGCATGTGTCACACATAATGATTAATACACTAATCAAGGGTTAAGAATATGGGGTCCTTACATTAGTGGTATCAGAGCAGTGGTTGCTCATTGGGGCTGTTGAGGGCCTAGGAAGTTATTGATAGCACATATTTATGCATGATGGCATTAATGTTATACGACATGACTAATTGTTTATGTGCTTATATGATATGAAAAGTGGTATTGCTAACCATTGTGGTTTGAGGAATCGTGTGGAACACGATAGGATGGCATTAATAGTGATGTCTAGCACTCTATATGTTACGTGCCAAGGAACCTGATTTTGGTGAGAGAATCAGGGAAAAGAAAGATATGATGTATTGTCTGAGGACAGACTGGGTAGACAACCGACAGTGGAATACTTCGGTATGGTCTCAATTATTATTGAATATACTAATGCGTGTGTTCATGTAATATTCAAGCAAGGAAGGTACGTAAGAAACGTACGGGCATCGGACGGTAACATATTCTTACACTATGACTATGCTATAATTACAGAAGTATTTTGTAGGGTCTTCCCACCTTAACAGTGATTACTAGACATAAAAAGGATTAATCATGCATTGATAACGTCTTAAGGATTCGGTTGTTACATGAGCTAACCGGATTGCAGGCCAAAAATTACAAAACTTCAAAATAATTCATTACATTCCAAAAGAATGTCATTTAGATTTACACTACTCCTAGAGTAGATACTAATCATAACTTGAAATCCTAAACGTTCATGTGTCCCTCGTAGCTCACTGCCTCAACCCGACCCTTAGTCCTTTCATCCAAAAGCGTACCTACAGGGACAACACATCATGAGCATATACAATTTCACTTAACAACATATAAACATTATAGTAAATGCATGAAATCTTGGTTAAGTAATTCATTAACTTCTTATTGTTGTCCCTGATTCATAATCATGCATATGGGGCACCTTACCCCGTGGCACCTTACCACAATAACATCGCATGGCTACTTACCATGTGGGGCACCTTACCCCGTGGCACCTTACCACAATAACATCGCATGGCTACTTACCATGTGGGGCACCTTACCCCGTGGCACATTACCACAATAACATCGCATGGCTACTTACCATGTGGGGCACCTTACTCCGTGGCACCTTACCACAATAACATCGCATGGCTACTTACCATGTGGGGCACCTTACCCCGTGGCACCTTACCACAATAACATCGTATAAACATCATCATATAAACATCGTATACACATCATGATTTCATCGTATACATATTCATGCGATAAATGCATAGTCATAGCGTAGGGATGTGTTTTACCGTCCGATGCCCGTACGTCTCTTACGTACCTTTTCAAAAGGAGGAGGAGTCAATAGACTTATCTCCTTGATGGTGCTGGTACCTGGGATGGCTCTACATAACCACATAATATAATATTAGGCACCGATACGAGAATCGAAATCAAATTTCAAAAAAAATCATAAAATTTTATAACATATGAACAGTGACTGCCGATCGATCGGTATCTCTCACCGATCGATCGCTTAACTGTTCATCATTTACTCCTTTTGCTAATGGTTTTGCCGATCGATCGGTGTTCATCACCGATCGATCGGTCGTTCAAATACTTCGAGATTTTTCCAGAAATCTCGAACACTTCAATTTACACCCTTCAAACTCCTTCATAACTTACATTATATGCCTAAACTAGCATATCAATAGTTTCAACATACTTTCATGCATGTATTAAAATTAAAGTTTCACTTATAGCTTAACCCGACATGCATTAAATCTACCCCTCTTTATCAATACCCGATCAGCTTTTTCGGAAAACAGGGCATGATTATTCAGTTCAGAATTTTCGAACACACACATTTATAGTCATGAAACTACCACATAGCCCATCGTTCATGCTTAAACATTTATGTTGGCATGTTCACAAAACTTCCGTGTATGTATGCACATCAAAGATTTACCCATAACCTAAGCTAGCATGCTTCAAATCTTCCTAATAAAAGTCCTGCTCAACACAAAAATAGGGTACTTCTTGCCCAGATTTTCGAGGAGCCCTTTTTACAATCGAAGATCTATCACATAAGTCATGCAAGCTACTTAACAAAACATGCTAAGGACATCATAAACATCACATAAAGGTACTCATATCAATCTTTCATTAAACTCTACCCTAGCATGCCAAATCTGCTATGACAAACATACATGTAAAAACACGAAAAGCTGGTGAACCAGCGTGATTCCTCACCACTTTTGCTCTCCGATTTTTGTCAGGAAAAAGGCAAGAAATTTCCGACCACTTTCTTCCTAGTAGTAGTCCAGATCTCAGACGAAGAGAAGGGAGGAAGAAGGAGGTTTTTGGGAGAGACCAAATGAGAAATATCTAAGTGCCAACTTGACTCCTTGGTCAATTATTTTCCAGAAAACAGGGGAGGGGGGCGTGGGTTGTATGCAAGTGGGGGGTGGGTGGTTGCATGTAGGGTGGTTTGTGGTGTTTAATTGTATCCCGGTATTTCATACGATGTATAAAAATATCTTCCCTTGACATTTTACAATTGCACCACATCATTACCACAATTAAAAACACGTAACATGCAACCTAAACCATATCATCATATATTAAAATACCACGACCCTCTTAGATACATCATAATTCATTATTGTAGCACATAATCATATAACATTTCATCATCGTAGCATATAATCATTTAACCTTTCGGGGGTATTACATTACTCCCCTACTTATAAGATTTCGCCCTCGAAATCCACATGCATCATCATAACGGAACTAAACATAAATACATACCAGAGAATAGTTATGGGTAGTGCTGCACCATATGCCGTTCCGTCTCCCATGTAGCCTCCTCGACACCCCGACGATCCCACTGAACTTTGACCATCGGTATAACTTTGCTCCGTAGTCTGCGATCCTCTCGATCCAGAATTCTGATTGGTCGTTCTTCGTAGGACATATCTGAGTCTAACTGAACTTCTGTAGGCTGTAAGACATGAGACGGATCTGGCTCATACTTCCGTAACATAGAGACATGGAAAACATCGTGTATGCCAGACAAGGATGGTGGTAGAGCCAGACGATATGCCAAAGTACCGATACGCTGCAAAACTTCATATGGCCCAACATATCTCGGAGATAACTTTCCCCGCATCCCAAAACGAACCACACCCCTGAAGGGCGAAATCTTTAAGAAGACCCGGTCTCCTAACTGGAATTCTAGTGGTCGTCGCCGCTTATTGGCATAGGCCGCTTGCCTATCCTGGGCCGCTTTCATCTTCTGGCGTATCAACTTTATCTTACCTTCCATATCTCTGATCATATCCGGTCCTCCGACCGCTTTGCTAGTCAAGTCCTCCCAATACAGTGGTGATCTACATCGTCGTCCATACAGAGCTTCAAAAGGGGCCATTTGAATGCTCGCCTGATAACTGTTATTATAGGAGAACTCCACCAGCGGCACTGAATCCTGCCACGGAGTATCAAACTCCAAAATACACGCCCTCAACATGTCCTCGAGCGTCTGAATGGTACGCTCTGTTTGGCCGTCTGTCTGAGGGTGATAGGCCGTACTCAGTCTCACTTCTGTGCCCAAAGCTGTCTGGAGACCCTCCCAGAAATGTGAAGTGAACCTCGGGTCCCTGTCAGACACTATCGAGACTGGAATACCATGTAACCTTACCACATCCCGTATATACATCTGGGCCATCTTCAAGTATGTATATGACATACTGTAAGGGATGAAATGAGCCGTCTTCGTCATCCTATCCACGATCACCCAGATAGCATCAAATCCTGAGGCCGTCCTAGGTAGGTGGGTCACAAAGTCCATAGATATATGCTCCCACTTCCATTCAGGCACCTCTAAGCTCTTCAGCTCACCACCAGGCCTCTGTCTCTCTGCCTTTACCTGCTGGCAGATCAAACATCTTTTAACGAAAATGATCACCTCACGCTTCATGCGTCTCCACCAGAATTGATCACACAGATCCTTGTACATCTTCTTTCCCCCTGGGTGGATACTGAACCGACTACTGTGAGCTCGCTCCAATATCCTCTACGCAGTTCTGGTGTATCTGGGACTACCCATCGGTTGCCCAGTCTCAAAGAATCATCCTCAGCCACTCTGAACTTGGATGGCTGACCCTGAAGTACCAATGACGTCCACCTCTGAACCTCACTATCCGACTTCTGGGCCTTCCTGATTGCCTCAAATATGTCTGGCTCTGCCAATAGGGTCGACACTCGCACAGGCGACGTGTCTACATCGAAATCATAGCCCAGATGGCAATAAGAAGTCATCAAGGCCGACAAACACATGACATCCTCTGCAGTACTCTTCACCTTCCGGCTTAAGGCGTCTGCTATCAAGTTTGCTTTACCTGGATGGTACTCAATTTCACAATCATAGTCTTTGAGCAAATCCATCCACCTTCTTTGCCTCATATTCAACTCTGCCTGAGTGAATAAGAACTTCAGGCTCTTATGGTCCGTATATATAGTGAAAGACGTGCCATACAAGTAATGCCTCCATATCTTCAAGGCAAATATGATGGCCGCCAGTTCCAAATCGTGCACTGGATACCTAGCCTCGTGTGGCTTCAGCTGCCTCGATGCATAAGCCACCACGTGCTTATTTTGCATCAACACACAGCCCAAACCCTGCAGTGACGCATCCGTATACAAGGTAAATCTCTCATTTTCAGACGGAATCACCAGTACAGGCGCTGTAGTCAAGCGACGCTTCAGTTCTTGGAAGCTTTCCTCACAAGCTTCAGACCAATAGAAGGGGACTCCTTTCTGAGTCAGCTGTGTCAGGGGTTTGGCAATCTTCGAGAAACCTTCGACGAAACGTCGGTAATAACCTGCCAAACCGAGGAAACTCCGTATTTCTGGTACAGAAGTGGGTGCAGCCCACTCCAACACAGCTTCGATCTTCCTGGGATCCACAGATATCCCCTGGCTAGATATGACATGGCCTAAGAATACCACGCTGTCCAACCAGAACTCGCACTTACTAAGCTTTGCATATAGTTGATGATCCCTTAGGATCTGAAGCACTATCCTCAAGTGTCTTACGTGCTCTTCTTCCGTCCGAGAGTAGATAAGTATGTCGTCAATGAAGACTATGACGAACTGATCCAAATACGGCTGGAACACCTGTTCATCAAACTCATGAAGACAGCTGGGGCATTCGTCACCCCAAAAGGCATGACTAGAAATTCATAGTGCCCATATCTAGTCCTGAAAGCCGTCTTCTGAACATCATCTTCTCTTACTCGTATCTGATGGTACCCCGACCTCAGATCGATCTTACTGTAAAGCCTCGTTCCCTGCAACTGATCAAACAAGTCATCAATCCTTGGAAGTGGATACTTGTTCTTGACTGTGGCCTTATTCAGTTGTCTATAGTCAATACATAGGCGCATCGATCCATCCTTCTTCTTAACAAATAAGACAGGCGCTCCCCATGGCGATACGCTAGGGCGTATGTAGCCCTTATCAAGGAGCTCTTGCAACTGCATCTTTAACTCCCTTAACTCAGCTGGTGCCATCCGGTATGGGGCACGAGAAATTGTAGACGTCCCTGGTAGCAGTTCAATCCCAAACTCGACCTCTCTCGTCGGTGGGAATCCGGGAATCTCCTCCGGAAAGACATCAGCAAACTCTGTCACTACGGGCACATCCTCAACCTTCAACTCCTTCCTCTTTTCCGTCATATCAATAGCATAGATAAGATATCCTGCATGACCTTGTTCCAATAACTGAGCCATCTTGACAGCCGATACCAACGGAATCTTTGGGCGAGAACCATCCCCAAAGAATGTCCACTGGATTCCCATATCAGATCTGAATCGGACAGTCCTTTGCCTGCAGTTAACGACCGCCTGATACTTGTTCAGAACATCGATGCCCACAATGCAATCGAAGTCTGTCATGCCCAGCACAATCAAATCTGATCTCAACTCATTATCCTCGAAATAAATGAGGCCATCATAGACAATCTGATCAGTAGTCAAACTTCTTCCTGCGGGGGTCGAGACTAAAAGAGGCATGGGCGACGGAGAAGTGCATATGTGGTGCCTTTCAACAAAACTCGTCGACACAAAAGAGTGTGACGCACCTGTGTCTATCAATATAAGAGCAGGGTGCGTAAATAAAAGACACGTACCCGCTATCACCTCCTCTGGAGCCGCTGTAGCCTGCTCCCTTGTCAAAGCATACACCTGACCCTGAGGTGGCCCCGTGGGCTGACCTCCATACTGCCTCGGTGCTGACGTGTTCCCCTTAGGCTTAAACTGATCACCCCTGGGCTTCAAGTGGTCAGAAGTAAATTTCTGAGGGGGTGCTGGAGGTGGCACCGCATCAGGATATGCACCAACTCCCAGTTCAGCTAGCTCTGCTCGTGAGAGTGCATCATCAAAACAGGCAGGGCCATAAGTGATCACCCTGTCATACAGTTCAGGCCTCAAGCCCTTCATGAAGTTCCGCATCTTCGCTTGAGTGCTTGCAGCAATGTGTGGCACATATCGAAGTAAGGAACAGTAGTGCAAAGCATAATCAGATACAGGCATGGTACCTTGTCTTAAACTGGTAAATTCATCCTCTTTGGCTTGTCTTGCAGCAGCTGAGAAATAGCGGTTCAGAAACCGCGTTCGGAACATCTTCCAATTTACTTCCTGTCCTAGAGCCTCTTGCTCAATCACCGTGGTTTTCCACCACATCAATGCCTTCTTGGACAGCTGAAATTCTGCTAATCTGATCCAGGCCGTCTTTGCACAAGGCGCTGCCACAAATATCTGTTCAATTCTCTCCAACCATTCCTCCGCTTTCTCTCCTGATTCAGTTCCCTCGAACATCGGAGGCCGATACATCATAAACTGAGCCAAGCTCAATTCCCCAGGTAGCAACTGCTGTTCAGAGGGTTCCTCACCCAAGGCTGGGGGTGGCAATGGATTCGTACGCCCAGCACTTGCGTTTACACTAATGGCGTCTCCCACTTCTATATTTGCTGCCATACTGCAACACAGGGGTTAATAACAACACCAAAAGCAGTTCATGAAGCACATCGTTAGATAATTAAACATGTTAGCATAACCTAGAAAGCAACATACATATAAAACATGTTCAAAAGTAAGCACCTAGCCAACTTATTGCTAAGGCTACCCTTCACTCACTCCCGAGTTATCTAACCACTGCTCTGATACCACTAATGTAGGGTCTTCCCACCTTAACAGTGATTACTAGACATAAAAAGGATTAATCATGCATTGATAACGTCTTAAGGATTCGGTTGTTACATGAGCTAACCGGATTGCAGGCCAAAAATTACAAAACTTCAAAATAATTCATTACATTCCAAAAGAATGTCATTTAGATTTACACTACTCCTAGAGTAGATACTAATCATAACTTGAAATCCTAAACGTTCCTGTGTCCCTCGTAGCTCACTGCCTCAACCCGACCCTTAGTCCTTTCATCCAAAAGCGTACCTACAGGGACAACACATCATGAGCATATACAATTTCACTTAACAACATATAAACATTATAGTAAATGCATGAAATCTTGGTTAAGTAAATATGCTGGTTATTCATTAACTTCTTATTGTTGTCCCTGATTCATAATCATGCATATGGGGCACCTTACCCCGTGGCACCTTACCACAATAACATCGCATGGCTACTTACCATGTGGGGCACCTTACCCCGTGGCACCTTACCACAATAACATCGCATGGCTACTTACCATGTGCGGCACCTTACCCCGTGGCACCTTACCACAATAACATCGCATGGCTACTTACCATGTGGGGCACCTTACCCCGTGGCACCTTACCACAATAACATCGCATGGCTACTTACCATGTGCGGCACCTTACCCCGTGGCACCTTACCACAATAACATCGCATGGCTACTTACCATGTGGGGCACCTTACCCCGTGGCACCTTACCACAATAACATCGCATGGCTACTTACCATGTGGGGCACCTTACCCCGTGGCACCTTACCACAATAACATCGTATAAACATCATCATATAAACATCGTATACACATCATGATTTCATCGTATACATATTCATGCGATAAATGCATAGTCATAGCGTAGGGATGTGTTTTACCGTCCGATGCCCGTACGTCTCTTACGTACCTTTTCAAAAGGAGGAGGAGTCAATAGACTTATCTCCTTGATGGTGCTGGTACCTGGGATGGCTCTACATAACCACATAATATAATATTAGGCACCGATACGAGAATCGAAATCAAATTTCAAAAAAAATCATAAATTTTATAACATATGAACAGTGACTGCCGATCGATCGGTATCTCTCACCGATCGATCGCTTAACTGTTCATCATTTACTCCTTTTGCTACTGGTTTTGCCGATCGATCGGTGTTCATCACCGATCGATCGGTCGTTCAAATACTTCGAGATTTTTCCAGAAATCTCGAACACTTCAATTTACACCCTTCAAACTCCTTCATAACTTACATTATATGCCTAAACTAGCATATCAATAGTTTCAACATACTTTCATGCATGTATTAAAATTAAAGTTTCACTTATAGCTTAACCCGACATGCATTAAATCTACCCCTCTTTATCAATACCCGATCAGCTTTTTTGGAAAACAGGGCATGATTATTCAGTTCAGAATTTTCGAACACACACATTTATAGTCATGAAACTACCACATAGCCCATCGTTCATGCTTAAACATTTATGTTGGCATGTTCACAAAACTTCCGTGTATGTATGCACATCAAAGATTTACCCATAACCTAAGCTAGCATGCTTCAAATCTTCCTAATAAAAGTCCTGCTCAACACAAAAACAGGGTACTTCTTGCCCAGATTTTCGAGGAGCCCTTTTTACAATCGAAGATCTATCACATAAGTCATGCAAGCTACTTAACAAAACATGCTAAGGACATCATAAACATCACATAAAGGTACTCATATCAATCTTTCATTAAACTCTACCCTAGCATGCCAAATCTGCTATGACAAACATACATGTAAAAACACGAAAAGCTGGTGAACCAGCGTGATTCCTCACCACTTTTGCTCTCCGATTTTTGTCAGGAAAAAGGCAAGAAATTTCCGACCACTTTCTTCCTAGTAGTAGTCCAGATCTCAGACGAAGAGAAGGGAGGAAGAAGGAGGTTTTTGGGAGAGACCAAATGAGAAATATCTAAGTGCCAACTTGACTCCTTGGTCAATTATTTTCCAGAAAACAGGGGAGGGGGGCGTGGGTTGTATGCAAGTGGGGGGTGGGTGGTTGCATGTAGGGTGGTTTTGTGGTGTTTAATTGTATCCCGGTATTTCATACGATGTATAAAAATATCTTCCCTTGACATTTTACAATTGCACCACATCATTACCACAATTAAAAACACGTAACATGCAACCTAAACCATATCATCATATCATAAATATAACCCCCAATTAAAATACCACGACCCTCTTAGATACATCATAATTCATTATTGTAGCACATAATCATATAACATTTCATCATCGTAGCATATAATCATTTAACCTTTCGGGGGTATTACATATTTACGATGTTTATGATGACGATTAGGATAAGTAAGTTTATGATGATGATGTCTATGATGAATAAAGACGACAAGATGTTTACGACGATATTATGATAAGTAAAGATAATTTCTATGATGAATAAAGATGACAAGATGTATACGATGATGTTATTATAAATAAGTTTATGATGATGATGTTATGATAAATGAAGATGACATGACGTTTACGATGACGACTATGATAAGTAATGATGATGTTAATATGATGTTTATAGAATGATACGATGTTATAAGGTGGTAAGATGCCACAGGGTAAGATGCCCATATGCATGAATATGAACCAGGGAAAATGAAAAGAAGTTAATGAATAACCAGCAAGCTTACTCAACTATGATTTCGTACATTTACTGTTATATTTATAAGATTATGATGCTATAAGATGATGATGTTTACATGATGATGATGCTACAAGATGATAATGTATGTTTAACTATGTTACTTAGAATGGTTGAATGTCCGGTGGCTATTATGGGCAAGCGAGGAAGGTACTTGCCGCTCACATAACTAAGCGATGGGGTACATCCGCTATCAAGGTGTAGCGACGGGTATCATCCGCTAAGCGAGGGGGGTACATCCGCTATCAAGGAGTAGCGAGGGGTATCATCCGCTGAACAAAGAGATACATCCGCTATCAAGGCGTAGCGATGGGTATCATATGATTTGTTATGTCGAGCGAGGGGGCCAATTGTACCGCTGTCATAATAGAACCCGGATAGTCCCATTTCTAATTAACATGGATTGTTGTGAACATATATGCGAACTATGATGTTAATCAATTACGTTAAGATCTAATGATTATGATGATTAGCGATGGTTCATTCCGCTGTGTCGATGATGATGATTCACCTCTTTGTGATTATTGGCGATGGTTTATGCCGCCAGATATGTTGATAGCGATGCCTCATTCAGCTATTATGTGGATTTACGATGACTCATTCTTTTATGAGGATTGGCGATGATTTATGCCGCCGGATGTGATGATAGCGATGCCTCATTCCGCTATTTTACGATGGCTCACTCTTTTATGAGGATTAGCGATGATTTATGCCGCCGGATGTGATGATAGCGATGCCTCATTCCGCTATTTTATGATGACTCACTCTTTTATGAGGATTAGCGATGATTTATGCCGCCGGATATGATGATAGCGATGCCTCATTCCGCTATTATGTGGATTTACGATGACTCATTCTTTTATGAGAATTAGTGATGATTGCTCGAGGAATGGATGGACGCACTGTACATGTGATTGTACCGCAGAATTGTTTGAGGTAATCATATTTCGAGTGGTGATAC
The DNA here is from genome assembly GCA_907163345.1 of Haberlea rhodopensis. Taxonomy (NCBI): domain Eukaryota; kingdom Viridiplantae; phylum Streptophyta; class Magnoliopsida; order Lamiales; family Gesneriaceae; genus Haberlea; species Haberlea rhodopensis. The sequence continues at coordinate 5,479,125 of CAJQUN010000037.1, forward strand.
CCTTGAGGTATGCTCGTTGAAATGGCTTTTTGGCCATGTTTTTTACGACAGGAGTAATCGTGGAGGAATTACTCGCTTTCTATTGATGTGACATGTGGTAGACATGGTCACACCACCCATGAGGGTGTAGAACGGGTCCTAAGGGAGTATGATCAGGTTATGTTAAGTACATGGGGGCATTGAGTGTCCAGGGTATATCAGCATTGGAGGAATGTTGGGTAAAGACCCACTACTCTATTGATTTTTCCTCCCATGGTATGGTATGCCGTGCGGAAACGTCCATCTGATTGGTAGGTTCGAGGTGAACCTAGTGAGGCAGCGACTAGTTTGTCTGCCGCGTGTGTGCAGCACCATGATGGGCTTGCTAGAGCCGTTATACTGCTCGTTGGAACCAAGTTTGGCAAATCGTAAGGTGATACGATGTGGATTGTGGTGGACTCTAGTAGTCACCATGTCATTTGAAGTTGAGGTTGTGTATGCCTCACTGAAACGTATATACGTTTATGTTTAAATCTTGGTGAGACTTGTCTGGGACAGCTCATGATGTTGAAGTACCAACAAGAGAGTCATCAAGTCGTCGTTGTTTCGATCTGGGAATCCGTGTATTTGGGATACAATGGGTTTATTGCATGTCCTTTCAAATTTGAAACTCTGAGGAGTCTCGATTGTTTATTTATGACCAGGATGTGGTTCTTGGGATATCTGGAGGTGGACATCTTATGAGATATCTTTTGTGTGAATCTGTGGCCGTGAGTTGCCAATTTGAGTTGCAATGATGCGACTGCTCCTTCGATAGAGGAGGTTTGAAAGTGGAAACCAGGTTTGGTGTGTGTACACCGTGGAATACTAGTGTTTCCCTCGTAACGATGTATGTTAGACATCGTGAGTCATGTTAGAGATGTCATTGAATGATATCTACGATGGAATCGGGAGCGATTCGAATCCTTGCAGTTTCAGTCGACTAACTGCTTTTGGATTGTTAGCGTTGAGTTGCGCTGACGCTCTTTGACGTTATGATGGATTTGGAAGTCTATTCCACTCCAGAGTTTGACACGAGGTCAACGTTTTCACGGTTAAGGCGTCATTCAGGATGCGTTCTTACTGGTTGTATTAGAACAAAGGATGATTGTCCGATCTACAGTCGTAAGTATCGTTTGTTTTGCAGTCATGAGGGACTGACTTTTGGGATGACCCGCATCGAGGTACGTTTGCCTCTTGGGTAATATGTTAGTTTTGGTAAAGTCGCTCTGTTTCAGAGTTTGATGTGAGATAAGTATCCTCGCGTTTGTTAAGACGATCCTGATATGGTCAAGAATGGAAGTTATGGCTTCATGTTGTTGTGTAGCATGGGTGTTATGTAATACACCGGTGCTAATTTCGAGGACGAAATTCTTTTAGTGGGGGATATTGTGATGACCATGGATTATAGATGTTAATCCCGTAGTGTTAAAAATCCCTAAAGTTGTTTTACGTAGCGATTTGGAGTTTAATCGCGATGTTGGGCCTTCGGGGCTCGTTTATTTGAGTAGTTGGGATCGTTGGATCCCGAGGTTGAGATCGTATTCTCATTTCGGTGAAAACCTGTGAGTTGGGTTTTTAGTGTGACTCGGAATCTCGGGTGCTTGGTGTGGGCACCGGTAGGGGGGTTTTTGAGTTAGAGAGAGAATTTTTTAAAACAGATGATTTTTAATGAATCATGATGTATTTGTGGGGCTATTAGTATTTCGGGGTATTTTTGCTATATATACCAGTTGAACCCGAGATTTTAATTATCGGAACCATTTTCCCCACATTTCCCGGTACTTTCTCTCTCCCTGCGTCGCGAGTTTCCCGATCCCCTTTTGACCCCCGCGACTTCAAACGCCGCGCCCGCCGCCGTTCGGCGCGTCCGACCCGCCGCCGGCTTCGTCTCGTCCAGGCGCTCCTTCCCGTACCATCAATTCGAAGTTTGGTCGCGATTTGAGCTCGGAAAAGCGCTAGGGTTCGTCACTGGATTCTGTTCGATTTTGTGGCTTGATTTTGGTACGATTTTTGGGGCTTTTATTCAGGCGATTTTGGGGCGTTTTGTGCTTTGATTGGGGTCGAATATTTCTTGCTTTGAGGTTCAAAGAAATTCGTTGCCATTGGTTCGATTTTGGGTGTTCTATTTTTCGAAAAACCTTGCTGATTTTGGATAAATTATTATGCTTCATGGTTCAGCTTTTGATTCTCTTTGGTGATGCATTATGGTTCGATTTTCATGCTGTTTGATGAGTTAGGGTTCGAAAATTTGGGGATTTTTGGCAACGGGTGATGATTCTTGTTGTAATCGATTGATTCATGTTAGGGATCGTTTATTACATATTTTAGATGATTTATGATGCTTGGTTGGGTTCGAATTGTGATGCTAGGGTTCGAATTATTGAAGGTGTTCTTGGGCAATTTTTCGATATGTCGCATTCGTTTTCCCTCCCTGCATGTACCCTACCCCGGGTCTTTTAAATGATTTATTGTCGTGTGTTGACAATATTTTGAGGGTTATGGATGTGCTTGAGCATTATTTACATGTTCGTAAATAATTGTGAATTATTTATCGTGTTAGCACATCGTTCCTCGGGGCATGGAACTCGAGCAAGGTTTGGCTCGGACTTCGAGGATTTAAGGTACGTTTAGCGTACGAGCATAGTTTAAACGATGTTTTACAAGTATGATGCATGATTTAAAATACATGAAATGTTTTACTATGATGGTACCGGGACTTGGTTACGTTATGTTGATTCACATGGTGAAATGCGTGGTGCCGCTATGAAGCGAGCAAATGATGGGGTGTGGTTGCTACGGAGCGAACACCGATAGTATGACGCTACTTTGAAGTAAGAAATGAAAATGTGGTATTTGATTAGACATCTAGGATATCTGTATTTTATTCCCTATTGGTAATGAATAGGAACAGAGACGTAGTTAATCAGAGAAGTGATTAACTAGTATCGGAAGTTAAGGAAATCTCAAATGATATCTAGAATTATGATAATTGCTAGATAAAGAAAGATGTTATGCAATGTTTTTAAATTGAAACTGGCTAGGGTTAACCAATATGATGATTAACTGTATATTCAGGATTTGATGATTTATCTGTTTTGAGAACAGGGTTATTACAGGGGTACGCTATGATGAGGATGATACCATCCAGGAAGTATCACATATGTTCCACAATATTTACATTTTCGTAAATTATGTATTATGTAATTATGATTATGAAATTGTGGAATTGGTATGCTCACCCCGTTGGGGGCTGTCTCTGTTGGGGCAGGTAAACAGGTACATCGATGGCTTTGGAAATGAGCACGAGCTGTTGATTGGATGTACTCCCAGGATCGTGGTACCAGGGCTTGATGGAGCACGGTATCGTATAGAGTACTTATATACCCATGAGGGTTATATACATATTCTTGATGCTCGCATGTGAGCAAGATTATACTTGTATATGGGTTGTATATAAAGGCATGAGCCTTTCTCTCTTTCATTCTATGTTGCATGCAATTAGAGGTAGAATTGCTAAATGATATGAGAGTCATTGGTGTATTGTGGGTGTTGCAACCCACTTTTGTTGTCATATGTGTGGTGTCTTCCCTGGCTGGGAATTTACTTGATATTGCTGTATTCTGATGAGTATTATGTTTTCCCTGGCCGGGAATTATGTTATGTGTTGTGCTTTTATTTCGGGATAGCTCTATTTATGGGGAGACTCTGCCCAAATTTTTATAAAAGTCCACAATGTAAAAAGTGGTGTAATGGGGATGGTAATGGGCGAACTCTATGAGTCTATTGTTGTTAGGATGATGAACGTATAACATTGTATGTTAAAGAAAATTTTGTAATTGCCATTAAATGGTAAAGTATCACCTGAGTTTCCCGAATGATTTTATTGAAAGCATGTGTCACACATAATGATTAATACACTAATCAAGGGTTAAGAATATGGGGTCCTTACATTCTCTGCGAGCATCAGGGGCTGACGACGAGCTGGAAGTTTCTTCACTATCAGATGAAGAAGAATGACGAGGAGAGGGACTTAGGATACCCTCCTCCTCGAACATATCTATAGTTTTCGAATAATCGTCAGAAGAAGACATACTCGATGAATGGAAAGGAAATAAGTAGGAAGGAAAAGTTGGTCGGACGTCTAATGCTAGCTCGGAAGCGAATTGCAGAAAAGTAAGTTAAATCAACGAAATGAGCGAGTATTTATAGTGGGGGGCCACTTGAACAGTCGTTAAATCGACACCGTTCAAAATAAATCCCATGAACGGTTATAGATGTACCTCGGGAAACGAAACGTCGCCAGAGTTTTGAAATGTTTAGGCGGGAAAATTAGGCGGTTAAAATACCCCGAGCATGTCAGGATTTCACCCGAAGACAATAAACCAAGATTTCGCTACTCTCATCTTGCTTTACTTTGGGGGGATGAGGTGATGTCATATGACATATTGATTTTCTCGGGTCAAATCCATTTATGAAGATACGAACCCTAAAAGCGCCGAGTAGAAGTTAGACCGAAGAGATGTTTACCGAACACAGGATACTGACCAGCATATTATCGAGCATCCTTTACCCTCTTCGGGATTTTGGTCAAAGCGTAGCGGAAGACCCGGTCTAATTAAAACTAATTAACCGGCTGGGATTGAACGTGCATTAATGGGGCGGATTTCTCGGACACGCTTGGCTCCCATCAAGCCACGATCAAAGGACATCATGTTGCTGGTTTTCCGCGAGTTAGTTACTGAGTGCAGTCCTATAAATACCCTTAGATAACCTCAAAACGGGGGTTGGATTTTCTTTAGGCAAAAAGACTCCGAGGAGAGCAAACTCATATCTGTTCGGTCCTTTTTGTTATTTCTCTAAAAGTATTTGTGTAAATCATTGAGCGATTATTTTGTGAGTCTAGGAAATCTTGTAAATCATCAATATTTATAGTGAAGTTTTATACTGGACTAGGTCCCGTGGTTTTTCTCTCAATTTGAGGGTTTTCCACGTAAAAAATCTTGGTGTGTTTATCGTTATTTTGCATTACCACGTTATTTTACCTTATAGCCAAAATCTCGAATCACATCAGTCATAATTTTCCTTTAATTATTTCATTAACTCAATTAATTAAGATAATTAAATTTCAAGCAACACAATTTTCACTAAAATTCCGTCCCCGAAATTTGAATATACAATTACCATACGTGTCAAAAGTGAAGTCAACATACCATAGAAAATATTTGACTTGACAACATGCCAAGTAAGATCAAGTTTTAACACACATGAACGCAACTGACATATGCAGTGTACCACAACCACATTCTCAATTGCAATCCATACGATTCCACTACATTTATTCATTACCATTCATGAGATAGTGTAGACATGCAGCCTTATCTATGTTAGTCATTATCATTTCAATATCATCATATATGGAGTCATCGTGCACCTTTAATTAAGGTTTCATTGTTGATGCCCTTAAGGGTACTGCCCTCAGGGGCATCATCCACCATCCATTTAGAATCTTTTTTTTCTTTTTTAAAAAAAGATTTCAAATGAATGGTGATGATGCCCCTAAGGGCACTACCCTTAAGGGCATCATCAAACAAACCTTTAATTAATGTATTATCAGTTGTTGTATTTACATAACACCGTTGAACGAATACCTGATAATCCATCAAGTTCAATATCATTATTTAAAACGTGATACTCATCACCTAGATGAATAGATAATTCTACAATACATAACTTCTCGCCGAATCAAGACTAACCACTGTTCGAAGGCCATTATGCCTATAAACTGCGACAATTCTCATCGATTCCTCATATGTTTCATGCCATAGGAATCAACACTTGACTCACGAGCTCCTTATATTACATTCAACAACACTTCATTTCATTGTTGTCTGCTAGGTTGCAATGTTAGGCATAGTTCTTACACTCTCAATTACACTCTGATATCTCATATGCAATTCCTTAGTCGTAAATGTTCTCAACAAGAGGGAGATAAAATCCTTGCATTGCAAGCTCGATTGCATTAATAAGCTTATAAGCATTGCCTACTTATATCATTTCATAAAATTCATGGCACAAGCATGTACATTTCCATTTAATCACCATCTATAACAAATCTTGTATAATGCATTGCTAACCCCCAATTACAAAAAAACACTTACATTCTTTTACAGCATCATCTAGCATTAGCATCAATATACCATCAATTATCAGGTGCCACGTCTGTATTCTTACTAGCCATAGTTATACCCGCTATTCCTTATGCACAATTTTCTCTATCATGCTTTCTTGCTAGATACTTTCTTTAAGGAGTCTACATCATGCATCCACGGTTTTCTTCAAACATCAAATGATATCATAATGATATTATTCTCATTTTAAAAAATCTCAATCTTAGTCATGTATTCCAAACATAAATTCAATCTCACTTTCACATAGATTTGTTTCATGGGTGTTATTTTCAACTTGGCTCTCTAGTGAATTGATTGTATTCGGTACACCCAATATCTTTTCATTTTCTTAATTAATGTTGTATACTCCCCCCGAAGGATTTTTATCAATAATTAAATGTCATTTAACATTATTCCTTCATTAGTTTCGTCATTCTAACATTCCTGCCACCGGCTACCGATTACTTTTATTCTACATTCGTATATGTTGCATTATCACACCCAACTACTTATCCAGAACATCACCCATTAATCTCTACATGACATCTTTATCTCATGGACCGATCGATCGGTCCAACGCAATTTTTGTTGGCCAAAAAACTTCTGCCAGGCACGATCAATCCGGCTCTTCTGGGCGATGATCGTGCCTCTTAGTTCACTTTTATGCATTTTTCTTGATCCATTTTGATTCCTTATCAAGTCCAATGCATTCTTTGGTCCTTATTCACTATTATTAACTCGATTTCTTCGATTTCACCTACATTCACACAACTATACGATTATGTAACATATGCATCAAATTAATCATTAAAATACTCCCAATCGTAGATAATTACATGCACTAGACGTGTCATTTATAGTCACATCAATGGAAGAAGGGGGGATGTAGAATGATTAAACCTTTAAATTTTCATAAACAAATCTCTGTGTGTATTTATTTTCTGTGTGTTCTTTACATTTTATTACTTCGTTTAATCAGTTATGAGCAGATTTGTTTGAATAGCATCCTCTTGGTTTTTTAAACCAAACTCGATCTAATACCTCGGTGCAAACACTTTATAGACGAGCCATTACAGCTCACTTGACTGGACTGAGCTGTGTGGACTGATAAACCTCCAGATTCGATTAACAAGTGGTATAAGAGCAATTAACTTACCCCACTTGCTTACTCAACACAGCCAATAGTTTAAAAATTAAAATCCAAACTTACGAAGTAACCATACCAAATTTCTGAATTAATTTGATTTGTTCGGTTAGTTCATTTAAAATACATTTTTGTCCACCCTTAGCTAACATAGACATCTAACCTAACTTAATACTTGTTTGTTCAGCTCAGACTATATTTACATTATAAAATTTTCTTCGATACCTATTATTCTGTTAGATAATAACTGTGCAGATTTGTAATCTAACGATTGACTAATATTAATTTGTAATAATTACACAATGAAATGAGGTATGAGATGATAAATATCTAAATATAAGAATAAAATGATTTTAATTTATTTAAAAAGTTGAGATAATAAAATATGCTATCAGGAATAGTTTTATAATAAGCAAAAGTATATATTTCTCGTTGAAAATAAATAAGTATATTTCTCTTTTTTCCTCTCATTAATCTCACATTCGAGTTAATTATTTATCGAAACTTACACTTATTTGACGAGAGTCACATTTTTTTAAGTCTAATTCATGATCTTTTATAAATTAGTGTTTAATTTATAATTTAAAATTTATGTGTGTTGAGTAATAAATTTATTTTGGTAGAATGTAAAGTTATTAAATAACGTCGAGGACTGAATCAGTCAAAATCTTAAACCTTTAGGGATTAAATCGGAGTGTCGGTTTTCACATGCATTCTCTGTTAAATTATACGCACAACTTAACATCAGGGATCGGATCAGGCTAAAATTTAGAACTTTAGGGACTTAATCGGGATGATGATAAAATGAGGGATTGAACCGAGAATGTACACAAATTATATGGATGTTCTATCGTGTTATCCCTGTATGATAACATCTTTTTTTTAGTACTAATATAAATTAATTTTTTAAGAGCATATATGGATGTATATAAAATAATAAAATATAGGAAAATTATTTATTAAAATAAATAAAATGTACCTCAGGCAGCCATTTAAATGGGCATCCAATTGATTTACAATTTTAATTAATGCATAACTACCCGTATAAATAATAACATTTAAAAATCTGTATTTCCCATGCGCCTCCTGTGATCATCAATTATATTATTATTGGATAAATTAAATCAGATCTTTAATATACTATTTTATTTTCTAATGTAAATTTTCAAAGACGAATCCAACTTTCCTCCTTCCACATTTGTCTAAATGAATATTTAAAATAATTTATAAAAAAAATATTATGGATTCGTATCACAAATTGAGTTAAATATTTTTATATGACAAGAATACATACGAAATAGTTGTTACATGAAACTCATATACCAAGGTTCGCATTGATCTAGGTACGAGTATAGTATCTTAAAATTTCTAAAACGAATGAAATTTTCAGGCTTAATATTTTTTTTGGGGCTACGGGGCCGGAAAATATCAATGATCGGAAAAGATTGTAAAAACTCTTAATAATCATATTAATTTCGTTACGACCTGACATAATTAGTCATTAAATTATGCTTTTCTCACTTCATAGTAACGATATTAACAATTCATCAAGGATTACAGATTCATGAAAAGTGAGTTATATTTTTTGCGTAGTCTTTTAAACAAATATTTTAAATTTATCCAAATAAAACAATTTTATATTGTAAGTTAGATTATATTAGAAAAGATTAACATGTCAGCCTATGAAAACATTTAAATTATGATATTCAATCACTTAACATTACTCGCAATTATTTAATAAAATTAAAATAGTAATTTACGTACAATATTAAATTTATTTAGGTATTTATTATTTCATGCAAAAGAATAGTAGCTATAAAAGAAATTAAATGGCTGCCTTTGCCTAGTTGGCATTAAGTTGTGAGGCACAAGATTGAGTGTTCGACCCTCCTTCCATATGTAAAAGAAAAAATTAAATTAAATTATTGCATTGGCGTTGGTCAATTGCCTGGTCTTACTCTAAGTCGTATAATCCACCTACCCCTCTTCACGCATTAGCGCTCCGACCGTGAACTGACGAACTAGGTGTCCGTGCGCCGCATTAAGATGAATTAAGAATTTCAAGTTCGTACTTAAGAATTTCTAATTCGTGCACTAAGATTTTACAATTCGAGCACTAAGAATTCCTAATTTACGCACTATGATTTACTAAATCGCGTATTAAGTTACTAAGTCTTGTTACTCCTCCTCAATTCTCCGATTTTTTTTTTTTTGTAATTATAAAAAAAATATTCTCCGATTTTGGATTTAGATGAATTTTTTAGGTACTTCGGGTTGGTAAGAAAATTATATTATATGGTAAATAGATATATAATATTCACTATTATATAATGAATCTTGAAAAGACATAATAACATATGAAAAATTAAAATATGTGATAAAAGAAAGTATGATAAATCTGTGATTTTGTAACATTTTAAGGAGTAAATAATAATAATTTTGATATCTTTGTTTTTTGCATGAAAATTAATATAATGAACTTTATAAATAAAACTTTTATTTTAATTGAGTTAATTTAAATGTTATATTAGTCATCTCATAAGGTAATAACATAAATCTCCGGAATAATATGAGTCATTCTGAATAAATTTATACTATTACCAAACATGTTGAAATATATATCTACAATTTGGTTTCATTTTTCAAATTCGCTATTTTATATCTTAAAATAAAACAAAATTTTAAAACTTCATTTCATTTTTCATTTTCTAAAAATATATTTTTCGGAGAATCTTTACTAGAAGAACGATCAAATACAAGATTCAAATTACGTTATCACTGGCTATAACATTTTGCAAAGCTGCAAATGTTAGATCCTTCAATAAAATCAAATTTTAATGCTTTTTGAGAATGGTAAAGCTGCAAACACCAAAGTTGTTAAGAACTTCATATTGTAAATTTGTAAATAATATAATAATGAGGTAAGTTTGTTAAATATAATGTATATTATGTATGTTTAACTTCAGTTCATCAGTGTGTGTATATATATAATTGTTTTTTAGTAGGCGCACCCGCACTCAATTTTTTTGAAAATTGACGGACTCGCGCATCCGCATCTATATCCACATCTGCATCCGTTTGCACATCGAACTTATGTGATTTAATATGAGTGTTAGCAATATCCCAGCAATGGGATGTGCTAAATTGACACTAGATGAAAATCGGACTAAAAGTATAAAAGAACCAAGTAATTATACTTGCTGAAGGTATATTTGCTTAAGGCCTTATACTGGAGTACCCTATGTGTGGGATCACGAAGAAGACGTCTCACATTTGTTCTTCACATGAAAGGCCAAAACTACATTTCTCCCAACACCCACATATACTGCCCGGGAGAATTGGAAGTGAATTGGATTGCAATGTGGAATTGTATAGTTTTGAGCATTTAAAATCTACGGAACATGGTGATATTCAAGGAATCAAGTCCTGAAGCATTTAAATTATTCGATGCAATAAAATTAGATTTTTGTCATAATTAATTGCTAAAAATCTTGGCATCGAATCGTTTGGTTTATTTTCCAAGAAAATAAAAATTTACAATACCGTAAAGAGAAATTCGTCCTTTGAAGTGAAAGGATGAATTCTACTTTATATATAATAATTATAATTATTAATATAATAATATGATAAATAATTATAACAAAAATAGTTATGATGTTTTCGCGTGATTCTGGTTCTTGAACACCGAGCTGAAATTTGTTCGAACAAGTATATGTGAGCAATGTGCTGCATCCAAACGGTATGCTCCGAACAATAATAATAATAATAATAGTAATAAGAAATCTCGGGGAATGATCTGACTACAATCGTAGCTCGACGAGCTGGTAACGTACCCGAGAAATCCACGCCCATTATTCACAGTTAATGCAAGTTCAATAATCTGGGTTGACAATTTGTGATGTCCTGAAAATTTTGCGGCCATTATATTATTATTATTATTATATCATGCTCGGGATTATTTTTTTTTAAGGTGGCATGATGCCACATATTTTATTAATAATAAAATTTAATGCTCGGGGTTGACAAGTTGTGATGTCCGGGTCTTTGATATATATATATATATATATATATATATATATATATATATATATATAATAATAATAATAATAATAGTATATTATTATTATTATATACTGCTCAGGGTTGACAAGTTGTGATGTCAGGGTCTTACGCAACCAATTTGACTACACAATAATAAAGTTAATGTAATTATAATAATACAAATAATATAATGGGCGTGGATTTTCAAGGGATCTGTGATATTCGGTAATTAATTATAGTAATTATGGAGTAATTACCGAATTGAAATTTTTAGCGGATTTTTATCCGGTGTTGGATTTGTTGGATTCAAGGTTCGAGATTTTATTCTCATTGCCTTGTTGAACCTTGAGATCGTGTTAGTAGTGAGATTTGGAGTCTGTTGAGCTTTGGTTGAGGTTTAAGATGTAATTGAGTGAGTAGTAGGTATTTTTATTAAACACTTTTGTTATTAAAGAGTTTTGGTACGCGTATTTGAAACTCGGGTTTTTGGAGCCTTGGTATTATATATACCAAGTGGACTCGATGTTCAATAATTCTTACGGCTCACCATCTCTCCTCCCTCCTCCCCCCTCTCTCCTCCCCTTCCCCTTTTCCCTTCTTCCCCATTCTTCTTTGAAGAAGAAATCGATGGAGGCTCGATTCTCGATGGATTTTCGAGCAAATAGTTGGATAATCTTCTTTCTCTCTTGATTGTCTTTGTTTTGATTGTGTTCTTGTTAAGATTGGTTATGGTTTGATTTGGGTTTAAGTTTTGGGTTTTTGAATAATTTGTTATTGTGATGTATTAAGTGTTTTTATGTGTTTTAGTAGGGTTTTTGAAGTATTGTGGGTGTTGGTGGTATTAGATTTGAGTTTGGATTTGGAAAATACCATGAAAGAAAAATATTTTCGAAAAATCGCAAGTCGCAATCGATCGCGGCACTCGTGCCAATCGATCGCGACAAAACATAGGATTTTGGAGATGATGTACGATGCGGCCGATCGATCGCGGGGTATAGCGATCGATCACGAGGACTTTAGCGCTCGATCGCCGATGGACGATGAATTATCCAGATTTTTGAGAGGCTTGCGATCAAGGAGTGATTGATCGTCAGGTCAGAAATTTTGAAAAATATTTTATTGATTGAATGTCGACAAACGCTATGCCCGAGTCTTTTGGGTTTTATATCGTGTTATGATGTTATTTATGGAGATTGAGTATGTGATTGTGTACATATAATTGATAGTGAATTATTAATCTCGTGTAGCGAATAATTCACCGGATCTCGGGGCAAAGGCAAAGAGTGGCTCTTGCTATTGGACTATAAGGTACGTCTTGCGTTTATCGAATAATATATTGTGGTGGTGTTTGAATTGTATGTATTGACGTACGAATATTACTTCAGACATTTGATTTGAGATGTGGGATGTATTGATGAGAATTATGTGAATTGATCATTGAGGAATAAGTGTGATAAGGGCCACGTGGGATGTAAGTCACCTCTTGAGTCCAATGGATAAAGTGCTACGTGTACGATGGTCACCTCTTGAGCCTACGACGCAAAGTGACACGTACATGAGAAGCACCTCTTGAGCTTACGGAGTAAAGTGCTACATGATAAGTGTGATTTTTACACTTATTTTGCTATGAATTTATGTGCGATTTATGATGATTCTTGGACGATATTATGAGATCGTGTTGTTTTTTAATGTTCCAAGAATAAAGGTAAAAATTCATAAAAGTGGAGGATTTGAGCTAATTAACGATACAAAGGACCAAACCGAGCGAACATGTCGAAGAAGAACAAGAATTTGAGTTTTGCAACAAAAAAAATTCTAGGTTGCTATTCGCACGATCGATCGCCCACCGGTTGGCAGAATATTTTGGCGATCGTCAAATGCTAAAATTTTGAGATTTTGTTTCTTATTTGAATATTTTGTGTCCAAAAAACACAAAAACTCTTCACCCACTATTTAAATGACCATGTTGGACGAAAAATGAGAGGATTTTCAGACTTTCATACCCTAGGAATAGCCTTCATCCATACATCCATCTTGACCAACATCCACAATCCATCCTTTCATCCTAGGATCTTTGGAACATCTCCAACAAGGAATTGAGGAGCACGATCGAGAGAGAAGCAATAGAAGGAGCGAGGATCTACGAACAAAGTCGACGCCGTGAGTTTTTCTTTGTCTTTAATTCTTAGTCTTGTTTTTTTTTTTTTTTTGCTTTATAATTATGTTGAACTAAGTTTATTTATCGAGATTAGGCAAATTGAACATGTAATTTGATGATTTGATTATTGTAATCCTTTATTCTATGCGTATAATTTATTGTTCTTCATGCTTTTGCGAGTTTGGCCATCCTTAAATGATTAATTTATTGCGATTGACTTGACCATACGATATTGCAATATGATGTAGTAAATTGTACCGTGGGTTTTAGATTGAGACGGGCCAAGTAAAATCTAGCACACGTATGATAGCAATAGATTTACCAAAATCGAAGGCTAGAAGTTTTCACAAAACTTATGCAATATTGAGTTGTTAAATAAGTGCATGGCCATTGACTTACTTCAATTCGATAGTAGGTTTAATATAGCCTGACCATGGTATATTGGATAATTTAGGAAAACTCGCAACTTAGAAATATTTGGATATTCAATCGAGAATTGTAGGGGATTGTAGGGGATTGCATTGGTAAGCCAAAGTCTCGATAAACTTCTCTAGTGGATTTTTCTCGTTAATTTTGATTACCTTGTTTGGATTATTATTAGTAGTTTATGTTTGTTAATTAATTTAATTATTCATTCATTATCGTATGTTAAATATAGTTTAAAGACATCTTATTTGGTACTTACAATTAGTCCCTGTGGGTACGACAATCCATATTTTTCCTATCTATACTAAAACTTGACACCGTGCACTTGCGGTATAATCGCGCTATTGTGGTTTTATTTTTTAAATAAATCGTGATCAAGTTTTTGGCGCCGTTGCCGGGGACTAGATTAAGTAATATCATACGAGATTCTTTGACTGTAATTTAACCTTTTTTATTTTTCTTGTGAGGTACTTGGAGATGCTTCATCAACAAGTCTTCACAAGCTTTGGCCAACAACCTTCAGAGCCATTCTATGCAGCGTGGGAGAGATTCAACAATTTGGCAACTTCTTTCCGGTATCATAATTTTTCGAACTATACTCTTCTGCAATTTTTCTACAATGGGTTGGATGCAGAGACACAAAATGGGTATTCAATGGAGCTTTGGAGACTGTGAGTCCCCTGTTTGATAGAGATGAGGATTGTTGAGCCTTAAACGCATGGTTGCGTTTAAAGCGGTAAATTATCCCCGATCAATCTTTGAGTTTTGATGATCAACAAAACTTGTGTTTGTTATACTAATGCATCTACTTAGTGTGCAGATTAAGTGGTGTAAAGTTGATTGGAATGAAGGTTTTCAAGTGTGTGCAATCTGGTCAAGATCGCCCCAGGCGATGGTGATCATCGCCCCAGGCGATGGGTGCCAGGAGGGGCATCGCCACGCACATCGACAGAGGCGATGGCTAGGCGAGCACGCGGGGAAGATCGCCCCAGGCGATGGTGATCAACGCCTGAGGCGATGGCAGCCATTTGGACTTCGCCCCAGCACATCGACTGAAGCGACGCCAAGGCTTGGCGAGGGCACGCGCGCGGGGAGTTCGCCCGAGGCGATGGCACGAACGCCTGAGGCGATGGTCTGGAACGCCTGAGGCGATGTCGAGTTCGTTTGAGGCGATGCAAATTTTGGACATGCTGAAGCTACGGCCTTGATTTTAGCCACTGATCGCCTGAGGCGATCCAGCGATCGCCTGAGGCGATCTGTGCATTTTTGACCGTTGGAACGCGGCGATGGGTGATCGCCTGAGGCGATGGCTGAGGCGATCCAGGAGTGATTTCAGCCATATGAAGTGCAACGGCTAGTAGGAGCCTTGGAGGCCTTCTACACTATAAATATGGATGCTTTGGAGCATTTTGGAGCTAAGGAACAAGTCTACAACTCATACAAAGTGTTGATCAATTGTTGGTTCAAATTATATCATATTCTCCATACATTGTTGTTGTATTGGAGCTTGTGATTGTTTTCATTTGTTGAGTCTTGTTGTCTTCGTGTGAGTACACCGTGAAGGTGTTTCTGTTGGTTTAATTCATTGTAAAGGTCCTCCAACACCAAAGCAAGTTGGAAAATTGTAAAGTCGCCATCAAGTGAAGGTGGTGCAATTGTGTGGCTATCCTTGGAGCCCTTAAGGCCAAGAAGACTCGTGAAGAGTGTTGGTAGCTCGGGAAGAGCTTTGTATACTCGTGAAGAGTAGTGTGCTCGGGAAGAGCGTTGTAAACTCGGGAAGAGTTGTTGTGTTGTGGCTTACTTGGAGCCCTCAAGGCCAAGAACATTTATTCTAGTGGAACCTCGGTTGGAGGTTATCTAACCGGGAAGAGGAGACGTAGGCGATTCATCGCCGAACTTCTATAACAAATCCTTTTGTTATTTACCGCATTATTTCCTTTACGCATTTATTTATTTTGTTCTTTTATTTATCGATTGACTCAAGGCTTCCGCAAAGCGCAAAATATTTTTATTTTACAAACTCATTTTAAAAAGCTAAAGTAGCCAAGGAATCTCATTCACCCCCCCTCTTCGATTCCAACAAGTGGTATCAGAGCCATTTGATTTTTTGTTTTTAAATCAAAATTTTTATATGGCTAATCTAGCAAATGAGTTTGCTCAAGGTCAATCGACGAATCGCCCTCCGCTTTTCACGGGTGATAACTACGGTTATTGGAAGAATAGAATTTCTCTATACATCCAATCCGTAGATTATGATCTATGGAAAATCATAGTGAAAGGTCCACATATTCCTTTAAAGGAAGTTGGGGGAATTAGTGTTCCCAAAGAGATGGACGATTTCACTAGAGCGGATATGATATTAATTTCTCAAAATGCTAAAGCAATTAATATTTTACATTGTGCTTTAGATATGAAGGAGTACAACCGGATCTCGATGTGCTCAACCGCAAAGGAAATTTGGGACAAATTGCAAATTTGTCATGAGGGCACTAATCAAGTGAAGGAGACCAAGATTGATCTATTGCAACTCAAGTATGAAACTTTTGAGATGGATTCCGGAGAAGATGTGGATTCCATGTTTAGGAGGCTCACCCAAATTATCAATGAGCTTGCCCAACTTGGAGAGAAATACCCTCCAAAGCAAATATGGAGGAGAGCTCTAAGGGCCTTACCTAAAGAATGGGATGCAAAGAGGACGGCAATTATAGAGTCCAACAAAGGGGAGAGTGCTTCCTATGATCTTGATGAGCTCCATGGCACCTTAGTGACCCATGAGCTTGAAGTTGCCACAAGGAAAGAAGTGAAGGAGGAGGATAGATCCAAAAGGAATGGGATCGCCTTGGTTGGTAGGAAAGACCAATCCGATGATGAAGAAGATGATGATGATGAAGAGATGAGGCTATTTACAAAGAAGTTCAAGAAGCTCTTCACCAAGCATAGCAAGTCAAAAACATCAAATGCTACTAAACAAGATTCCAAAAATGAGGTAACTTGTTATAATTGTCAAGAATTAGGCCATTATGCTAACAAGTGTCCTAGGAAGAAGAATGAGGACAAAGGCAAGAAGAAGGCGTTCATAGCAACATGGAGTGATAGCGACTCCGATGAAGAAGAAGCCAAAAATCTATGTCTAATGGCTCTTGGAGATAAAGATGAAGAGGAGGATGATGAGGTACCTTCTTATGATGATTTATTAGACGCTTATAATGATATCATTGATTGCCTTGGTAAAACCAAAAAGAGCAACAAAGTACTTAAGCTAGACTTGGCTAAGAAAGAAGAAGAAAATACTATTTTGAAAAATCAAGTGCTTGATTTAAAGACTTCTCTTGCCAAGTTTAGTGATAGTAGTTTAAAGATGAATGAATTGCTTGGCTTACAACGTTGTAGCTTTGACAAAGCCGGGTTAGGCTATTCAAGCAAATCAAAATTCTTTTCTAGCTTGTTGGCCAAAGCAAAGCATGAATCTACTACTTGTCACTATTGTTGCAAAAATGGTCATACCAAGAACAAATGTAGGTATGCTAGAATCCAATACCAACCTAACAAAAGGTGGAAATGGATCCCAAAGGTGCCTAAGGTAGCTAACCATGATGGACCCAAAAATCAAATGGGTACCAAAGACCCCCCTATTGTTAATTTATTTTGTAGGGACAACCATGAATTGGAGGATGAAGGGCCAAGCAACTCAAAGGAGGAGTTTGTTTTGTTCACAACCATAGAAGAAGCAAGAGGCATTGGACCTATGACAAGAACTAACTCTTGTCATAAAGGGCAAAATTTATTTTTCAATTGCTAAAAGAGCAATTTCAAAATTCATTGACACAAATCAATTGTGATCAATAAATATTGAAGCTCAATATTAATTTGAGTAAAATGCATAACCCCTTAGCACAATTGTTAAGTGCATGTAGTATGCTATCTTTTTATAGTAAGTGCTTAATATGCTTTGCATTCAAATTTAAATAGGCTATTTGAAAATGTGCAAGTATATGATTTGTCTTAATGCATTGATATCTTTATTATTTTGTTTTGGGCTTGAATGCATGAACATATGCACACTTTGCAACTTTTAGAATTAATTGTTGTGTGCCTTAAACACATGGTTATAAATCATCTCTATAATTTAATCTTAGGATTGCTATGCCTATTATATGCTTGATGATGGACATGTGAAAGTTGTTATAATTATGCCATGATTATTTTTTTTTATGCTTTTTGATTATCACAAAAAGGGGGAGAATTTTGTGATAAACTTGAACCTTAATATATGCATAGTTTAAGGGGGAGAGCTTATGTATGCATGGTTTGAGGGGGAGAGTATTTGTCTATTGATTTACTTGATAACTTGTATGTGTTATGCAATTGTTAAGGGGGAGTTATTTTTACTCACATTTCATGCATATTACTTATTCAAGTTTGTCAAGTTTTGTGATCATCAAAAAGGGGGAGATTGTTGAGCCTTAAACGCATGGTTGCGTTTAAAGCGGTAAATTATCCCCGATCAATCTTTGAGTTTTGATGATCAACAAAACTTGTGTTTGTTATACTAATGCATCTACTTAGTGTGCAGATTAAGTGGTGTAAAGTTGATTGGAATGAAGGTTTTCAAGTGTGTGCAATCTGGTCAAGATCGCCCCAGGCGATGGTGATCATCGCCCCAGGCGATGGGTGCCAGGAGGGGCATCGCCACGCACATCGACAGAGGCGATGGCTAGGCGAGCACGCGGGGAAGATCGCCCCAGGCGATGGTGATCAACGCCTGAGGCGATGGCAGCCATTTGGACTTCGCCCCAGCACATCGACTGAAGCGACGCCAAGGCTTGGCGAGGGCACGCGCGCGGGGAGTTCGCCCGAGGCGATGGCACGAACGCCTGAGGCGATGGTCTGGAACGCCTGAGGCGATGTCGAGTTCGTTTGAGGCGATGCAAATTTTGGACATGCTGAAGCTACGGCCTTGATTTTAGCCACTGATCGCCTGAGGCGATCCAGCGATCGCCTGAGGCGATCTGTGCATTTTTGACCGTTGGAACGCGGCGATGGGTGATCGCCTGAGGCGATGGCTGAGGCGATCCAGGAGTGATTTCAGCCATATGAAGTGCAACGGCTAGTAGGAGCCTTGGAGGCCTTCTACACTATAAATATGGATGCTTTGGAGCATTTTGGAGCTAAGGAACAAGTCTACAACTCATACAAAGTGTTGATCAATTGTTGGTTCAAATTATATCATACTCTCCATACATTGTTGTTGTATTGGAGCTTGTGATTGTTTTCATTTGTTGAGTCTTGTTGTCTTCGTGTGAGTACACCGTGAAGGTGTTTCTGTTGGTTTAATTCATTGTAAAGGTCCTCCAACACCAAAGCAAGTTGGAAAATTGTAAAGTCGCCATCAAGTGAAGGTGGTGCAATTGTGTGGCTATCCTTGGAGCCCTTAAGGCCAAGAAGACTCGTGAAGAGTGTTGGTAGCTCGGGAAGAGCTTTGTATACTCGTGAAGAGTAGTGTGCTCGGGAAGAGCGTTGTAAACTCGGGAAGAGTTGTTGTGTTGTGGCTTACTTGGAGCCCTCAAGGCCAAGAACATTTATTCTAGTGGAACCTCGGTTGGAGGTTATCTAACCGGGAAGAGGAGACGTAGGCGATTCATCGCCGAACTTCTATAACAAATCCTTTTGTTATTTACCGCATTATTTCCTTTACGCATTTATTTATTTTGTTCTTTTATTTATCGATTGACTCAAGGCTTCCGCAAAGCGCAAAATATTTTTATTTTACAAACTCATTTTAAAAAGCTAAAGTAGCCAAGGAATCTCATTCACCCCCCCTCTTCGATTCCAACAAGGATAGTGTGTTGCACATGTTCAATGATATGGCGGACTTCGACCACCATTGGCATTGGGATCCTTCACTGTAGGGTTGGAGCCACCAATACCCGCCAACACCTCACTACCCTCATGATACTCCCCAACCATTTGAACATCACAAAGAGAGGAGAGATAGTTCTGCTGACGTCACAATTCAGTTAGCGGATACCTTAATAAGATCCATGGCATCAACTGAGAGCAGTTTGGAGAGCCAAACCAACTATATGCGTCACATGGAGCAACAAATAGCGGCCCTTACGGAAACAATTTCAATGAGATGCCAAGAGGAAGAGTCGAGAGCTACAAATCAAGAGGCGACAAATTGAGTTGGGTTACATGATGATGATCACTCAATCAACCAAGTTTGGGGGAGTGATCCGAATAATGTGGAAGATTTTAGGGAATACAAGCCTCTTACAGTAATTGAGCCTACATTGGCGGAATTATCCGAGGAATTCCCATGTGAAGATAAGCCAAGTGTGAAGTTTGAGGATGAGCTGATTTTTGAGAATGTTGATATGAGCCTATCGATTGTGACGTGTTCTATGCCATATGTTGATCCATTCTTGCCATCGATGCCAACTTCACCATACGCTCTCCATGAGATTAACCCAATCCAAGAATCATTCTCCCATGCCTACCATTTCATGAAAAAAGTTGTTGGAGCGACGAGCTTACACTGTAGACATATATTGCCAAATTTGAGGGCATACTGAATCAAGGCCCATTTGTTGTATCATATGATACTTACTATGGGCGGCAGCCGCTATTTGATGGCTGCTTCTGATGATCAAGCAGACGACTAGACATCGACGCTTCTTGGGAGGCAACCCAAGCATATCCTTTTTAATTTAGTTTATTTGATTTTCAGTTTTTGATTTTAGTTTTGTTATCTCTCGAGTCAACTATTTCATTATTTGCATTCTTCTATTGCGAGGTACTCAGTTGGAGCGATAAACCCCTACATTAGCGGATCTTTAAAGAGCCAATCTCCTTCAGTCCTCATTCAAGCGCATTGATCAAGGGAGTTTACTGTTTCCCTTTTCATTCTTTTAAACATTGAGGACAATGTTTGATTTAAGTTTGGGGGAGTGACTTGCATGTTTTACTTGTTTAATCTGCACGATGTGTGCTAAATTAACACTTGAATCGTCCGATTTTAATGAGCTAAATTTTTTTATGATCATAATTTGAGAAAAGAATGAATCGTAGTAGTGGCTACTGTTCCATGATGATAGTGATCAATCTTGCATGTCGGCTTGAATTTTGAAAACTTTTGAACTTGTATATGAATACCCTGTTTGAGTTAATATGTTAAAAATGAGGAATACTTTGAGCACATTGAGTCATGATCTTGTGGATTGCATGTTGAATAGTGATACTTGTTGCGAACTTGACGATTTATCTTGAGCATCTTAGAGTACCCTTGAACCTATTTGATGATGACACTTTGAGGCGAAATTTTATATTCATGAACTTGATTTGGAGATGATCTAGGCGATCTTTGGACCGTTTGAGCCTTTTAAGCTTACCTAGTCTATATCAATCCCTAGTGTCCATTTGTGAGCTTTATTAAAAAAAGAATGGTATATGCTTTGCATATAATCAGACCCACATTCAACATTTATTGATATACTCATTATACCTACCCTAACATGAGCCTAAAATAAAAAAAATTTATCATCACCCTAAGGGAGTATAATGAATCTCATTTATTGCACGTGAATTGTTATATCTTGACGAGCTTAGTGAAAATGTTGATGAATATGAAAAAGAAAAAAGAAAAAGAGCCTTGAAAAAGATTATATAAATAAGACCCAAATTTGTCAAGGCTAGAAAAAATTAGAAGAGAAGCTCGACATGTGCTGAATCATCACAAGAATATACTCTCTTCTTTGCGCCTATCCTACCTTTTCTTTGAAACCGACACCAAAGGCCTAGCATTACAAGCTTATAAAGACCTTTTAATCCAAGTCTAGGGAGTGACTACATTAGTGGAGAAATGTTTGAGAATATGCATATGGGGTGCTCAACGATAATCTTGATTTCGAGTTCATTAGCATAATTTGATCTCGAAGATGTGTATGAAACTTGAGATTGAAAATAGCACATACGCACGTTCCGAGTTTGAGATATGTTGCTTGATATAGGGAAAACACGTCTTGTTCAATTTGTTGATTGATTCTTGTATGTCTGTGAGTGAGATGTCTGAGCTATTTTGGTAACCATGAATTGATCCATTTGAATTATCAATATTAAACTCTACATTTTGATCTTATTGCTTGCTCGAGGACGATCAAGTCTAAGTTTGGGGGAGTTGATAACTGTGATTTTTACACTTATTTTGCTATGAATTTATGTGTGTTTTATGATGATTCTTGGACGATATTATGAGTTTTCGTGTTGTTTTTTAATGTTCCAGGAATAAAGGTAGAAATTCATAAAAGTGGGTTCGGAAGCATGTTGTGTTGCAGCCTCAACAGTAGGCTCAAAAACCATAAGCTCATCAAACCACTGAAAATGTGAAAATAGTACAATAGAGTGAGCCGATCGATAATCCTAGTATACACACAGTAGGGAGATCCAAAAGGATCTCATGACAGCCTGATAGGGTGAACTTGCTTCTAGAAAGTAGTCAATATAGTCTTGACCATGGATGTGATCCAAGGACTTTCATAGATGCTATTTTAGACATTGATTCGAGACATTGGCATGATGCCATAAAATACGAAACAGAAAGGGTCTGGACCTTGGTAGAATCACCAGAGGGAATTCTTCCAATTGGCGGCAAGTGGATATATAAGCCAAATCTGGAGCAGATGGGTTGGTAGTGACATTCAAAGCTAGATTGGTTACAAAATGATATACTCAAAGGCAATGCGTTGAATATGAGGAAACCTTTTTACCAGTTGTAGTGCTAAAGTAGATTAGGATTTTGCTGGTTATATCTGTTTTTATGACTATGAGATATGACAAATAGATGTAAAGACCACTTTCCTTAATGGAAACACTGAGGAAGAAATTTATATGGCTCAGCCAGAAGGCTTTACAACCATTGTTGTTGAGCCTTAAACGCATGGTTGTGTTTAATGCTTTAATTTATCTCCGGTTTATTTTTGAGTTTTGATGATCAACAAAACTTGTGTTTGTTATACTAATGTGTGTACTTAGTGTGCAGATTAAGTGATTAAAAAAGGATTGAAATGAAGAAAATCGATTGTGCATGTTCTGGGCTGGATCGCCCCAGGCGATGGTGACCATCGCCCCAGGCGATGTCAGCCATGGAGACTTCGCCACGGCCATCGACAGAGGCAATGCCGAGCCATGCGTGCTGGGGGAGTTCGCCCGAGGCGAGGCGATGATCGCCTGAAGCGATGGACTGATCGCCTGAGGCGATGGCTGGTTCGTTTGAGGCGATGGAAGATTTTGAGCTGCTGAGGCTACGGCCTTGATTTAAGCAATTGATCACCTGAGGCGATCGACCGATCGCCTGAGGCAATGCGTGTAATCTGCTGACCATTGGGGCACGGCGATGGTGATCGCCTGAGGCGATGTCCGAGGCGATGCAGGAGTGATTTCAGCCTTATGTGTAGCAACGGCTAGTAGGAGCCTAGGGGCCTCCTACACTATAAATATTGATGCTTTGGAGCATTTTGAAGACAAGAAACAAGCCTACAAACTTCTACAAAGCTTTGATCATTCAAATTCCATATAGCTTTGCAATCTCCATACATTGTTGTTGTATTGGAGCTTGTAATCCTTTTCTTTTGTTAGAGTCTTGTTGTCTTCGTGTGAGTACACCGTGAAGGTGTTTTGTTGAGTTTATTGTAAGGTCCTCCAACACCAAAGCAAGTTGGAAATTGTAAAGTCATCAACAAGTCTAGTTGGTGCATGTGTTGTGGCTATCCTTGGAGCCCTTAAGGCCAAGAAGACTCGTGAAGAGTGTTGGTAGCTCGTGAAGAGCTTTGTGTACTCGTGAAGAGTATTGTGCTCGGGAAGAGCTTTGTGTACTCGGGAAGAGTATTGTGCTCGGGGAGAGCTTTGTGTACTCGGGAAGAGTATTGTACTCGGGGAGAGCTTTGTAACTCGGGAAGAGTTGTGTAGTGGCTAACTTGGAGCCCTCAAGGCCAAGATCTTTTGTTCTAGTGGAACCTCGGTTGGAGGTTATCTAACCTGGAAGAGGAGACGTAGGCGATTCATCGCCGAACTTCTATAACAAATATCCTTGTCATTTACCGCATTATTACATTACGCATTTATTTATTTGTTTACTTCTTCTTTTCTTTTATTTATCGATTGACGTAAGGCTTCCGCAAGCACAAACTATTTTGTTTTTCAAACTCATTTTAAAAAACTAAAGTAGCCAAGGAATCTCATTCACCCCCCCCCCCCCCCCCTCTTCGATTCCAACAAGTGGTATCAGAGCCATTTGATTTTTGTTTTAAATCAAATCTTTTATATGGCTAATCTAGCAAATGAGTTTGCTCAAGGTCAATCGACAAATAGACATCCGCTCTTCACGGGTGATAACTATGGGTATTGGAAAAATCGAATTTCTCTATACATCCAATCCGTAGATTATGACCTTTGGAAGATCATAGTGAAAGGTCCACATATTCCTTTAAATGAAGTTGGGGGAATTAGTGTTCCCAAAGAAATGGACGATTTCACTAGAGCGGACATGATTTTAATATCTCAAAATGCTAAAGCTATTAATATTTTGCATTGTGCTTTAGACATGAAGGAGTACAACCGGATCTCAATGTGCTCAACCGCTAAGGAGTTATGGGACAAATTGCAAATTTGTCATGAAGGAACTAATCAAGTGAAGGAGACCAAGATTGATTTATTACAACTCAAATATGAGACATTTGAGATGGAGTCCGGAGAAGAGGTAGATTCAATGTTTAGGAGGCTCACTCAAATTATAAACGAGCTTGCCCAACTTGGAGAGAAGTACCCTCCGAAACAAATATGGAGAAGAGCTTTAAGAGCCTTACCAAAAGAATGGGATGCAAAGAGAACCGCCATCATCGAGTCCAACAAAGGAGAGAATGCATCTTACGACCTTGATGAGCTTCATGGCACATTGGTGACCCATGAACTTGAAGTATCTACAAGGAAAGGAATAAAGGAGGATGATAGATCTATGAGAAAGGGGATCGCCTTGGTTGGAAGAAAGGATCAATCCGAGGATGAAGATGACGATGAGGATGAAGAGATGATCTTGTTCACTAGGAAGTTCAAGAAGTTCTTCAACAAACATAACAAGCCAAAGACCTCGAGTGCTACCAAACATGAATCCAAACACGAGGTAACCTGTTATAATTGTCAAGAAAAAGGTCATTATGCTAACAAGTGTCCTAGGAAGAAGAATGAAGATAAAGGCAAGAAGAAGGCCCTAATAGCTACATGGAGTGATAGCGACTCCGATGAAGAAGAAACCAACCTTTGTCTCATGGCCAAAGATGACACAAATGATGAAGGAAATGAAAGTGATGATGAGGTACCATCTTTTGATGAACTTTTAGATTCGTATCATGAGCTTATAGATGTTCTTGGCAAAACCAAGATGAGTAACAAATTACTCAAACTTGAGGTTGTCAAGAAAGATGAAGAAAATAATTCTTTGAAAAATGAATTAAATTCTTTAAAGATATTTTTTTGCAAATTTAGTGAAAGTAGCCTAAAGATGAATGAATTGCTTGGCCTACAATGTTGTAGCTTTGATAAAGCCGGCTCAAGCAAATCAAAAACTTTTTCAAGCATGTTGGCTAAAGGAAAGCATGATTCTCCTACTTGTAACTATTGTTGTAAAAGTGGTCATACCAAGAACAAGTGTAGGTTTGCTAGAATCCAATACCAACCTAACAAAAGGTGGAAATGGATTCCAAAGGTGCCAATGAAAGCTAACCCTCTAGGACCCAAAAATCAAATAGGCACCAAAGATCCTCCTATTGTTAATTTGTTTTGTAGGGACAACAATGGAATGGAGGATGAAGGCACAAGCAACTCAAAGGAGGAGTTTATATTATTCACCACTATAGAAGAGCGCGAGGCATAGGACCAATGACAAGAACGCACTCTTGTCATCGGAGGTAAAATTTATTTTATACATTTTAAAAGAGCAATTCAAAATTTAATTGGCACAAATTAATTGTGACCAATAAATATGAAGCTCAATATTCATTGGAGTAAAATTCATAACCCCTTAGCATATGCACATATAAATTGTTTAATGCATGATGTATGCTTATCTTTTTATAGTAAATATCTTGACATGCCTTGTATTCAAATTTGAATATGCAATGTGCAATTATGTGATTAATAATCTTATCTAATGATGCATTGATAATTTTAATGATAATTGGGCATAAGTGCATGAACTGATGGTAGAACATATGCACACTTTGCAACACTTGGAATTTATTGTTGATTGCCTTAAACACATGTTTGTGGTTCATCTCTATGATTTAATCTTAGGCTTGTTATGCTTATTACATGCTTGATGAGGAACATGTGTATAGTGTTAAAATATGACTATGCGGCAACATATAATTATGCTATGTTTATTTAAATTTTGTGTTTTTTGATTATCACAAAAAGGGGGAGAATTTTGTGATAAACTTGAAGCCTTAATACATGCATAGTTTAAGGGAGAGAGCTTTTGTATGCATGGTTTGAGAGGGAGATTTATTTTCTTAATGCTTTACTTGGTAACCTTGTATGTGATATGCAATTGTTAAGGGGGAGTCATGTTTACTCACATTTCATGCATATTATATATTCAAGTTTATCAAGTTTTGTGATCATCAAAAGGGGGAGATTGTTGAGCCTTAAACGCATGGTTGTGTTTAATGCTTTAATTTATCTCCGGTTTATTTTTGAGTTTCGATGATCAACAAAACTTGTGTGTTGTTATACTAATGTGTGTACTTAGTGTGCAGATTAAGTGATTAAAAGTGGATTGAAATGAAGAAAATCGATTGTGCATGTTCTGGGCTGGATCGCCCAGGCGATGTCAGCCAGGGAGACTTCGCCACGGCCATCGACAGAGGCGACGCCGAGCCATGCGCGCTGGGGGAGTTCGCCCGAGGCGATGTCAGCCAGGGAGACTTCGCCACGGCCATCGACAGAGGTGACGCCGAGCCATGCGCGCTGGGGGAGTTCGCCCGAGGCGAGGCCATGATCGCCTGAAGCGATGGACTGATCGCCTGAGGCGATGGCTGGTTCGTTTGAGGCGATGGAAGATTTTGAGCTGCTGAGGCTACGGCCTTGATTTAAGCAATTGATCGCCTGAGGCGATGCGTGTAATCTGCTGACCGTTGGGGCGCGGCGATGGTGATCGCCTGAGGCGATGCAGGAGTGAATTCAGCCTTATGTGTAGCAACGGCTAGTAGGAGCCTAGGGGGCCTCCTACACTATAAATATTGATGCTTTGAGTATTTTGAAGACAAGAAACAAGCCTACAAACTTCTACAAAGCTTTGATCATTCAAATTTCATATAGCTTTGCAATCTCCATACATTGTTGTTGTATTGGAGCTTGTAATCCTTTTCTTTTGTTAGAGTCTTGTTGTCTTCGTGTGAGTACACCGTGAAGGTGTTTTGTTGAGTTTATTGTAAGGTCTTCCAACACCAAAGCAAGTTGGAAATTGTAAAGTCATCAACAAGTCTAGTTGGTGCATGTGTTGTGGCTATCCTTGGAGCCCTTAAGGCCAAGAAGACTCGTGAAGAGTGCTGGTAGCTCGTGAAGAGCTTTGTGTACTCGTGAAGAGTATTGTGCTCGGGAAGAGCTTTGTGTACTCGGGAAGAGTATTGTGCTCGGGGAGAGCTTTGTGTACTCGGGAAGAGTATTGTGCTCGGGGAGAGCTTTGTAACTCGGGAAGAGTTGTGTAGTGGCTAACTTGGAGCCCTCAAGGCCAAGATCTTTTGTTCTAGTGGAACCTCGGTTGGAGGTTATCTAACCGGGAAGAGGAGACGTAGGCGATTCATCGCCGAACTTCTATAACAAATATCCTTGTCATTTACCGCATTATTACATTACGCATTTATTTATTTGTTTACTTCTTCTTTTCTTTTATTTATCGATTGACGTAAGGCTTCCGCAAGCGCAAAATATTTTGTTTTTGCAAACTCATTTTAAAAAGCTAAAGTAGCCAAGGAATCTCATTCACCCCCCCTCTTCGATTTCAACAATTGTGAGTGAGAAAAAGACAACACACTCCAGAGGTCCATTTATGGACTTAAACAAGCATCCCAAAGTTGGAATATTTGGTTCTATAACACTATCAAAGTGTTTAGTTTCGTTAAAAACATGGAAGATTAATGCGTGTACAAGAA
Source organism: Haberlea rhodopensis (assembly GCA_907163345.1). Lineage (NCBI taxonomy): Eukaryota > Viridiplantae > Streptophyta > Magnoliopsida > Lamiales > Gesneriaceae > Haberlea > Haberlea rhodopensis. The sequence continues at coordinate 5,507,283 of CAJQUN010000037.1, forward strand.
GGTTAGTAGGAGCGCGATAATGTTTTTAGCAATTTACGTTGATAATATCATCCCCATTGGGAATGATATAGGACTTATCCAGTCAACTAAAGTGTGGATATCCACAAAATTCTCCATGGAGAATTTGGGAGAAGCATCCTATATATTGGGAATACGGATCTACAGAGATAGATCAAAGAGGGTTACTTGGGCTATCCCAAATCCACGTACATAGAAACTGCATTGAAACATTTAGCATGGAAGATCAAAGATATGGTTCTTACCGATGTGTCATGGCTTTACACAATCAAAGTCTATGTGCCCAAAGAAGTCTGATGAGATTGAAACGATGGCATGTATACCTTATGCATCTGCTATTGGAAGCTATGTACGAGACCTGATGTTGCCTAGGCTCTAAGTGTCACGAGAAGATATATGTCTAACCCCAGGAAGTCACACTTGGAAGGCTATGAACGACATCCTAAAGTACTTGGGAAGGATTAAGGATTGTTCATGATCTTTGGGGAAGGATATTAAACTAGAAGATTTCACTGACTCGAATGTGGATGACTCAAAGTCAATGTCTGGGTTTATATTCACTCTCAATGATGGTGTTGTTTCTTGAAAAATTTCCAAGCAAAACATTACTGTGGATTCCACCACCGAGGCTAAATATATTGCAGCATTGGATGTTGCAAAGGAAGCCGTTTGGATAAGGAACTTATCCAAGAGTTGGGAGTTGTTCCTGGTGCTGTTGATCGAGTCCCTGTGTATTACGACAATAATGGACTCATTGCACAGCAAAAGAGCCAAGATCTCAGCAACTATCCAAACATATACTGCGAAGATTACATCTAATCAGTGAGATTGCTGGTAGAGACGATATTATAGTCAAGAGAGTCGCCTCGGCAGATAATGTAGTTGATCCACTGACAAAGCTGTTGCCAGGGCCAGTATTTGAAAAGCATTGTGCGACGATGCACTTGAGATACATGGGTAGTTGGCTTTAGGACAAGTTGGAGATTGTTAGAGCCCTACAGACAAACTGTTGGTTAAGGGAATTGAAACATTTTGTTATTCAATTAATTATTTTCTTTATGGCGTCATTTATCTATACACTCATGTAAGAAGCATAGATAAAGACTTGAGGTTACTATAGTCCATGGGAATGTGGTTGTACAATTTTTGGCAATCATGAAATACAAACACCAGTGACTGTAATCTCTAAACATGATCCTAGTCAATGAGCAGCGTCATAAAAAGGATACAAATCATGTTCACTCGAGATTAGTTTTCATGATGTGTCGATGTTATGTTTCATTAGCACTTATGTGGAGACATCTGTACATATAAATAGGTTCTCGTAGGATGAATTCACCGAATAACCCTCACAAGTGGTTCCCACTGATCGAGTAGAGAAGGTATAGTTGATGTTGTACACCATCAATCTTTATGACCTAAAACATCATTGTAGCTCTTCGTTTAGCACTGGACCGTGACTTGTTTTTCGATCCCAATAGGATCATAAATGTTGGCAATGTTCAGTGTTGATGTAAGTCAAATAGGAGCTTCTGCATTGTTGTCGGGGATTCACTGCTCTCATACATGCGTGGATGTCATATGTGTTCTGTCAAGTTAAGAACACAAGGAGTCTCTGGCCAGAGCAAGATATATGTTTTAGAGAAAAAAATTTCTCTAGTTACATGTGGATTAATTACGATACTTTGGAATATGCACATAGTTACTGTATTTATATTGGGGTCTCGATTGAGCAATACCCAAGATCTGTAGGGCGCTCGTCCAACGCCCACCAAGCAAGTTAACCATAACTCCAAGTCTTGTCATAGGGACATATGAGTTGAAAGTATCGTAATGTGCGCTAACTATAACTAAAGGTTCTTGCAGACACTATCAGTTTGTATCTAGGGGATCGTGGCGCATTGTTTCTAGGCTCTAATCATAATTCACTCGGTTAACCAAATTATGATTTCGGCTATCGATAATTAAAGAAATAATTGATCGATGGGGGTACTTAAGGGTATGCCCCCAAAAGAGTAAAGGAGTTTGTCTCTAAAATCACAATGAGTTTTGTGATCACATATCTAGCATACATCTGAACCATTTAAGATCATATAAATACCGATCAGGTACATGATAGTTAAATTCAATTAGTTGAATTTAGTGAAAAATTAGCTTAATATGATTAAGCGTTTAACAAGATAAATAATTTCAAGGAGTTGAATTTAATAATATGAAACTTAATATGATTAAGTGTCCAAGCTTTAATTGGCACAAAAATTGAGTAAATTTACCATTTTAGAAAGTCACCATTTTGGAAAAGTTACCATTTTTGAAAAGTTACAAAAGTTGAAAATATGATATTATAGTCGTAACAACGAGCTCAACACACTCGTCGTGAAAATAAATTCGATTTATTTTTCTGTATTACGGTTTGAGATATACAACTAATTTTATATAGTTTATATATTAATTTGTCATAGGTCCCGCTATTATTAAAATTTAAAAAAGAAAAATATAATTAAAATTAGATATTATCATTAATTCCATTTTGATGAAATTAATGTCAAGATCAGATCCTTATTTAGTGAATCTGGTCTTGCTGATATATGGAAAAAATTAGGTAGAAGTTTTGACGATGATAAGAAATTTCAACCAAGAGAACTCTTGAGATGAAAGAAGGAAACTAATTTGAGAGAAATTTATCAATTTCATTCTTGCTTCTAGCCGTATAGTTTTCAATTTGAAAGCAATTGTTGCTTCAATTTCTTCGTGCCAATTGAACACATATATCGCTATGACCGTGGTTTCGTAACGCCCTATGAATGAATTAAATAATATGATTAAAGCTAATCTGATTCTCTTGGATCAGTCTGTTGCCTCAACTGTATTGAGTCTGATCCAGGGAACCACGGGCTATATGTCTTCTGGTTTTTTTTATAAAAAAAAAATTCTCTTATCCTTACTTTATTTGCTACAGTAACTGTAACGCTTTGGAACCACGAGCCTACAGAAGCGCAAAACTAGATAACGGGCTCCTACACTGAATTGAATAACACAATTTGCGAGAGTAGTTCTATGTGTAGCATTGCTATCAACAAAAATCCAACAATATGATGTCCTGCTGCGGCATTAAGTAACTGATCAGCTACAAACATAACCACAACCCTAATGCTTGACATGATTTTTATTTTTTTTTACAGAAATCGCGGTCTCCACCAAAAGTAGCAAGGAGTCTGATGTATATGCTCACGGGGTAATTTTGTTGGAACTGACAACCACAAATAAGGTTTTAGATTCAACATTTGGTGGGGAAATGGATATTGTGAAGTGGTAAGATCCATGTGGAACACAACAGAAGATATAGACAAGATTGTGGATCCAGACCAGTTGGATGAACTTTTGGATTCAAATATACAGCAGCAAGTAAAGCTCGTGCGGTTATTAGGTCTGATATGTACCGAAAAAGTAGGCAAGCCGGAGACCGTGTATGTTAACTAACGAGACTACAAGAGGGTGAAAACTTTATGTTAACTAAAAAGAGGAGTCCCTGTTGATTTACCAAACTTTAAGGATGTCCATGTAATCGTCGAAGCTTCTAGAGGCTGTCAATTAGGACAAAATTTGTAGGTGTAACTTGCCTAAAGTATGAATTTCTCAAACGTAACCATGATACACCGGCAAACAAGGATAAATATAACTATATATATACAAGGACAAAATAAAATTTTCAGATGGGAACCTACAAAATGCAGCCATACCAATGCAGGCCAACATTGTATAATCAATCAGACAATCATCAATTAATCATTTTCCATTTGTTTTCCATTTGATGGGTAAGAGAGTTACTTTCTTGGTGGAGGCGTAAGTTACTGCCTCGGTTGGCCGCAGCACAGAGATAGCAGCTTGGTGTTGGTTCAAGGGTACATTGTGATCTGTCAAATGTTTTAGCTCAAATGTCCCTCGGGTAAGACCCCTAGCAACCTGATACATAAATTTGAGCAACAATAAAATCTCACAGTAGAAAGCAAAAGGTAATCCACATTTGAAACGTATCAGCGCATCGTGTGTCATCTGACATTTCTTTGAGACAGTTTCATAGCATAATATATTACAACTTTTGAAAGTGCCATCTGAAAAGGGATGCACCATCTGATCCATGCTAAATACTTGCATTTCTCTTTGCTATACAATATTTTCCGAGTTTTATCAGGAGATAAAAAGGAAAAAAGTTGAAAACCTATCCTGTCGTACTTTCCATCAGGATAACGAAAAACATCAAGGAAATGGGAAATATCATTTTAGCGTCATTCAGATCTTTTCTAGAGATGCATCAGATGGATTCTATAAAACATATATAAAATGCAAGTTCTAAATTAGCTCACTGTTTCTGGTGTGTTCTTTAACCTGGTTTGACTTCTGCTGGGTAAAATGAATTACACTTGGAAACGCAAGAAATAGCATCATACCCTACTTAAAAAAGTTTAAGAAATAACAAGCATGCAATTTTGAATGTTATAGTAAGCATAATACTGAACTGGAATACAACATTTTGAACACGAGTGAAGCATTGAAACTTAGTTTTATCTTTCCAGTTAAGGTGAACAAAATTATCAGAGAGTCTGACACTAATTTCAATACCTTTAGGAGGATCCAAACTTTTAAAGAAATACTCAAAACTGCAAGTCTTGTCGTCTTTCCTGACGTCAAATAGTTACACATATGTCGATCAACCCTTAAGATGAATTGTGGCCAAGATTTGACGTTTTCAGGGTCAGCTTTTTGGTCCATAATAGACTGATCAAAGGAAAACATAAAGCAACAGAAAAATTACAAGGTTTATAAACATAAAGAAAGATATGAATAAGATTATAGGCTACATCCACAAATGTATAACTGAATAACCAAATGGATAAACGAGTAACACATGTCATCGTATAAAACAGATAATTACTAGAGGAAATAGGAACCATAAAGCATGCACGAGCGGGGAAAAAACAGTCCTATACACAGCTCAATGGGCATGGAAAATGTAATTCCCGAAATATAAAGTAATTTTCTGGAAATCTCAAATTATTGTTTTACTAACCTATCTTTCAACGAAAATTACTCACCAGGAGCCGACATATTTCATGTTCAATTTTGGAAAATGAAGTTTCCAAAGCTTCCACTCTTCCAGTCGCATGACAGCAGGTGCATGGTTCACTGATCATAAATGTCACACTTGGTCGTACCTGTTGAGCATAATCATAAGTTGTTAGCATCTAAGATTTCCAGTTTTCCACTTTGCAGTTAGAGATTCTGAAATCCACGTTTCTGGATCTCATGAAAGTGTATTTTCTTTAATTAGATGCCCATCAAGTGATTTGGGTTTAGAAGATCTCGACATATACAAACAAAATACTAGTGTGGGACCGAGCCTAACCTCCACAGGTACAAGAGAGATGACCAAAGTTGTCATCAAAGTTACAGATCGAACATATAGGATGTTCCCATACAGTACAGATGTAACAACAAAAGAAGAACAATTCTTGGGGCTCAAAATCTAGTATTGGTGAACCGTGAAAACATGTACATGACCAGTTTTCATTTACTGGCCCAAATTGCTCTTTCAGTATCAAGTTTAGCTTAATTTAGTGGTTTAGATTAGAAAAACAAAGAACAAAACAACGTCAGTAGCAAGGTTAGGCTAACTCCCAATCTCATTTGTAATTTTAATCACGTAAATTGCACATGGTAAGGCACTTTATAACGTATATGCTTGAGGTTTGTTGGGCTCTTTTATCCCGAAAGAAAGAACAGTAACCCTTATATTTAGAATTCACTACGAAAGGGAAGAACAACAATTCTCTAATAAATATAAAATACAATTCATTGATTCATTCTCTTGTCTGTACCAAAATGCTAATGGCAGAAGGGTAACCCTTCAATCATGTTATTACAAAAATCATGAAAGATAAATGTTAGAAGGAAAACCATTGATTAACATATCATACCCGTTTCCGGGTTATTTCCATAAGTCCATGCCTAGATAATTCAGAGACTTTCACAGTTGATCGGTCCCTCTCAACAGCCTTCTTAACTTCTTCATAAACGAGTCGCTTATTTGCTGCAAAATAAATATTATGTTAAAAAAGAAAAAGGATAAATGCAAATGTAGTATTTCCTTTTCAAATTTACATCTGACATTCCATCTAGAGTGATTACAAAATCCAAATCATATACATTTTGCACCGACAAATATATCTGTTGAGACTTGTCCCACATTGGGAAACTACAAGCTTTGTGAACTCCTTATAAGATACATGAGCTACTCCACTCATAGAGTCATTGCCAATTGGTTTTGAGTTGGAACCCCATGTATTCTTAACATGGTATCAGAGTTCTAGGTTTGAAAAAAAAAAATCCTAAGGTTAAAAGTTTATCAAACCCTAGCCGTCGGCGAGTTGTTGCTATCTCAACTCAACAGCCGGCGGCTAGGCCTTCAAACAGTAGTCGTAGAGACCCCGTTCATATTGGTCAATCCGATTCATGCCCAGTCAACTCCACCCTTTTCTCGATCACAGGTTAGTGGAGGCTTTGAATAATATGGGTATTACTTCTCTCTTTCCCGTGCAAGTAGCAGTTTGGCAAGAGACCATTGGACCTGGTTTATTTAAGAGAGATCTTTGTATAAATTCACCTACAGGAAGTGGGACGACTCTTGCTTATGCTTTACCCATTGTGCAACAATTGTCCACTCGCACAATTAAATGCCTTCGAGCTTTGGTAGTTTTACCCAATCGTGATTTGGCGCTTCAAGTCAAAGAAATATTTGATGCTTTGGCTCCTGTTGTGGGCTTGTATGTTGGTCTGGCAGTTGGTCAATCCTCTATCGCTGTGAGATCTCAGTGCTGATCCAGAAACCCAAACTGGAATTTGGTTCTCTTTTGATTCTGAAGATTTATCCCCAGAGTTGAGAAGTGGAGTGGACATACTGGTCGCAACCACTGGAAGACTGGTGGACCATATTAACAATACTAAGGGCTTTACACTCGAACATCTCTGTTATCTTGTGGTTGACGAAACAGATCGGTTACTAAAGGAGTACTATCAATCCTGGCTGCCTACTGTTCTTAAATTGGCCGTGAAAATAAAAGGATCCCAATTTCCGGAAGTTTTATGACCGGCGAAGGTGTGGGAGTGTGGGAGTGATCGGACGTGACTTGAGTGCGATGGGTCCACGTTGTTCGGCCATAATTTGGCCGAAGTGGGTGGCGGCGTGAACAATGGTGTTTGCAATTAGGGTTTTGATTTTGAAATTACGGTTTTCTAATTTGGCGATTTGTGCAATTTGAGATTTTTAATTTAAGGACATGTTTGGTTCTGAAGCAATCTTAGAAATTCGAAATTTGACATTCTTTTGGCAATTTGGACTTTTCGAATTAATTATGGGTCATAAATAAATAAATAAATAACTTTTCTGGTTCCATTACCCATCTCTTCGCGGGTGAAATCTCATCGTTCCAGATTACCGTCCCATCATCTTAATGGTCCGAATTATTTTCAATGGGCACAATCAAAAGGGTGTCAATGGTGAACTCTCATCTCCAGCCTCAAACCTTAGCAGTTGCTGCCTCAAACCGCTTTTGAAAGCGCTACCTCACCGATCCGTGAGGATTCTCATGTGCGTACATCTCATCAGCAAGCTTGGTGTTATAAACATCTATAGCCAAGCTTGAGGGGGAGCAGATAATATCAAATCTATTGTTGAAGACTCGGTCTCACAAAATAGGAACAGACGCAGACTCCCAAAATAAAAGAGGAGACGTAGGCTAGCAGACGCAAACTCCCAAAATAAAGGAGGAGACGTAGACTAGCAGACGCAAACTCCCAAAAGAGGAGGAGACGTAGACTAGCAGACGCAGACTCACAAAAGAGGAGCAGACGCTGACTCCAAGAAAAGGATCAGGTGCAGACTCACAACAGAGGAGCAGACACATACTTCAAGAAAAAGAGCATAACTATGAGAAAGAGGATGAAGTCTCAAACAAAATTTGATAACATATTGACAAAGGCTCTTCGCTATCCTAAATTTGAAGACCTGAGTTCCTAAGTTGAGCATGATAAACATATATGACTCAACTTGAGGGGGAGTGTTGAATGATAGATAAAGATGACTAAAGTTTTACTTATCAAAAACTCTAGATAAATATTTTTATTCTAATATTCATAGGAGTGTTGATAAGTTTGCTAGGAGTTTTAGTTTATCTAAAATAGTATACTAGTTTATCTTTTTATTTAATTAGATTTATCTTCCTAGATTTAGGATTATTAGTCTTCTATAAATATAAGGCATATGGTTGTATTTATATTAAGATTGGAACAATCAATAAAGAGAAGACTAGATTGAGTCTCTTAAATAATTCTTTTCTTCAAACTTCCATGGTATCAGAGCTAGGTTTCTCATGCGACTGGTTACTCCGTCAGGCTACTCCACACGCATGCTCACCATCATGTAATATGATATCAGTCTCTAGTTTCAATCATGTATTAGAGCCGGCTTTCTCACCGACACCCGCATTATCAGTCCACGTGTTTGACTTATATAATATCACACGTGAGGGGGCGTATTGAGACTTGTCACACATTGGGAAACTACAAGCTTTGTGAGCTCCTTATAAGATACATGAGTTACTTCACTCATTGTCAATTGCTTTTGAATTGGAACCCCGTGTAATTCTTAACAATATCCTGTGGTCCCAATTCAAACAATGCTAGTTCAAATTTTAAGGAATGTGGAAAGGACTTGCGCAGGAATATAATGGACTTGAATTTAGAAAAAAATGGGAAGAGGAGTACCTCAAAAGACAAATGTCCAGGGATGGACTGATAAGAGGGATCAAATAATTGAGTTTTTGAATACATTCTTGTGCTTGGCAAGAAACTAATCATTAGAATGTAATCAACATGGGAAATTACGAAGAATAACTCGTACCCAGGTTTTTATCTAAGGCCTTCTAACTAGAGAAAATAGTTTTTTTTCCAATAGATAACTAATACATATGCCAAATTAAATATAAATTTTATTCTACTACAATATATCAACATGGCCAAAAGATTCAAAAACAGGTGTGTCATACATTGAGTGAACCAGGACAACTGGGGAATGTGTATACTTACAATCATCCATCATATCAATGAAATCTACCACAATTATTCCACCAATGTCTCTCAACCTTAATTCTCTAGCAATCTGCAATCGTAAAACACACCCAACTTAATGTCAAAAATATCAACCGTAGTTGTTATAAACTTACAGTGAAAGCAACATCAAAAGGAACTTCGACTGTGCAGAATAAACATCAACCTTTGGATGTATGAGATATAGCATCATATACAAGAACAAGAAAGTAGTAAAAACATGAATGTCTGATGAAGCACATCTGTGGTGTAAGCATGTACAATCTGATGAAAAGAATAAACAGTTCACAGTTGCTTAACAACTTCTTGCCAAGCTTTCATCTTCATGATCACATATTCACAAAAAAACAGTTCATAAAATATAAGTTTCTTGCCAAAACACCCTTTATTGAGTTCATCATTTAAGGTGCAATCCATCGATCTTGCTTAGAAATTTGTGTGCAACCCAGTGAGAATGACACGAAGTTGTAATTACAGAACAAGTAAATATATTAGTGAAATTAGTATTCCTAACCTTATCAAGATGATTTTCTCATAAAACAGGGTCATGGAAAGTTATTCAAGATGTATGATACTCGGTGATCTTATATGAGTTATTAAGTAAGAAACAAATGCAGATGGCGGACCATTTAATGCCGATCATTTGGAATATAGACTGTTTGGAAACTCATGGCCATTATACACAAAATATGGAATACCGAGCCAAGTTTAAGAAGCTAAAAAGCCAACATGAGATCCATTAATTGTTAGTGGAGGTTGAAATACAAGATTAAAGTTCAAAGAGATTTAATTAGACTCTTAATGGGCTAATTCAACAGTTAGGGAGCCTGGCAAACCACATGGGCCAATTTAAGAAACAAGAGTCGAAGTGATCAGCTTGATTGAATGTCCAAGACTAAAATATTTAGTTATGGGCTTGATTCATTTTATAATTTATCAATCAAGGCCTAATTATTTGTTAGTTACCCTTTAAGTCTAGTTTTTTTATTTAATCTTTCTGGATTATTTGATTTGGTTCGAGTATATTGCATGATATAGGCTTAACCAACGACATATGCATAGGAGAGGAGTCCTCGGTAGATTATTATTGAATAAGTTGAGTTTTTGCACATGTTGTTAGCAAATCTTGAATATTTGAAAACGAAATGAACTTATAGAGACCTAGGTCTTCTGGCATTTAATTGGACTCATCATTTGGAGAAATCATGTCCAAATTCATTTTAAATCTTGGTGACATTTAGTTTAAGGTTAATATATTGGGTCTATTTTTCATGTAAAACTACCACATTGCTTCAGCATTCTGAGTTTAGTATCGCATTATTTGTCATTGATTAATGATATTCTGAGTAATTTATTAGAATATATCCATTCATTATATTGTTGGGTTCTCATCATGCATTTCCAAAGCAAGGACGATTATCGCCACATTTATGACAATTTAATTCTTTCTAAAACCATGAATATCTCACGCATTTGCTCCCGTTAATCTAAGTCTGTCACTTCAACAGAAATTGGAAACTAGTCATCATGTTATTAGCATACATTGCCTTAGGCTGTATACTTTTGGGCTTTCAAGTAGAATATTCTCCACTCACAGGTGCAACATACTACTTCATCAACTTTCATTCACTTTAACAATCAATTGTATCTTATTATCACTACATAGTTTCTAATAAATATACACCGCCCAAACAAATGACAAATGACAAATGACAATGACAAAATTACATCAACTTCCGCAAATTTCTCCATAAACACATCTTCGAAAAATCTTTCAAAAACTACTTTCAAAACTTTTAGAGTTGAAAATGATAGAAACGCCATCCAAATACCACTTCAGTTTCCAAATTAAATTGGTTGTCACCCACTTTCAGATGAAATGTTGATGCACGTAGTTTGAGCTGACACACTTGGTTGTAATTTTCGGTGCTCAAATAACAGGGAAAGATAAGCACAAGAAAATTTCTAACAGGATCGACAAACTTGAATTGCAGACAGGTCACTCAGCACCTATACTTTCCAAAATGGGGAAATGACAAAAGATACCATATTTTACCATGTCAAAGCTTTAAGATTCATGCTGTGAGCGAAATCCACATATTTTAGGAGCAACGAGAGTCATGAAATATGAAAACATAAAATAGGGTAAGAAGTTGGATTGAGATACTTGTTTGGCAGCAGCAAGGTTGACCTCAAGAATAGCTTTCTCTTGTGAAGTTCCTTGACCAAGCATGCAATGGCCACCATTCACATCAATGGAGACCAATGCTTCAGTTTGTTCAATGACTAGATAACCGCCATTAGTCAGAGGAACCCTATTAGCAAAGAGAGCAATTTGATTTGGGAATAGATTATGTGGACCAACTAGATGCAGAGCCAGGTAAATGTTATTGAATAGATGATCATCTAAGTTGGAAAGATGAGATATAGACCGTGATTTATCAGCTCATGATAAAAATACACCACATTTGGATTTAAATGACTTTAAGCTCTTGCCTACAATAGACGTTCCTATCTTATGTTCGTTCAGGTAATTTGCTCCTATCTGATTGTCATAAGTTCATAGACTAAAGCTACTAGGTTACAACTTGATCCTCTGCTTTATCATGCCTTTCTGATTTTCTAATAAAATTATCCTGCTGTCATTTCCAAACAGAAACAGGTGTCACCAAAAATTTGAAGGAAAGAGGCAGAAAGAATGAAAAAGATTCAGAATTTAAGCAAAATTACAGGGGAAAAAATGGGAATCTAAGACCCATATATCTCAGCAACCGATGGTGCGCATGCTTATATTCTTGACTGTTAATTCCAAAGTCAAACAAGCTATTTCTTCAGAGACTTTGATTTTAACGCTGTCAACCATTAAGATGAATTTATTCACCCAAATGAATGATGTATGTTTGTGTCCAGAAATAACGTTACTCAAAAAGGATATGTAAAGTTTTTGCTATGATATGTACAAAGTTCAAAACATCTAAGACAGCCGAAACCCTGTTTCCAAGTTTCATTGTGAAAGCAGGAATTTTGGAAACTACTGCACTTTGAAACCATCAACCATACTGGAAATCACAATTCACAGAATGGTAACAATAATTAATCAGAACAAACTTTTAGTTAGTATTAGAGACCAAGAACATTAAATTCTCACCTCCGTCACACTTTAAGCTTTTAGAAAAGGTAGTATTCAATATGGAATCCAATCCAGGAGCACGGAAGGTGCTTGGTTTCGAATTTCACCCTCACCCATGTACCAAAAAATAGTTTGTACAAGGTTCATGAGAGAAATATGGATATCACTAGAAAGGGCGTGGTAGAGACTATATATATTAAATGTCTCACATAAAAAACAACTTAAACTTTTAGATGAGTGGGCATTCAATAAGCAGATATGAGACCCAACACACAGTAAAACTCAAGGGATGTGATCTAAATTAAAAAGGAGTGGATTTACTAACCTTTTACTAAGAATGTTGTTTATTTCTCCCTCAATTTTATATGCGTAAAAAAGGGGAGTCTTTTTACTGTACAACTCAACTCTGTCACAAAGATCATGAGCTATCTGTTGAAGATAGTTGGTAACCTGATATACAACATAGCAGAAGTCAATAACTTGAAATTAGAAATAAATACAGGTTTACTGACATCCAGGGAAAATTTTCAATATTCTAAATAAAATTATAAGTGCCTAAAATACAGTATTAAATACCTCGTGATACGTTCTTGGAGAATCAACTACCATTTTCTTTACCTGTAAATGAGCCAAAAAGAGAGCTTAGGTCATGATTTACACATTATAATCAAAAAAATACTGCGAGAAGAAACCTTTAAGATGAAAATAGAAAATTCCATTAAAAGGTGATGGTGAGCTAACCTTCTCGTTAAAATAATCTTGGACAACAGAGAGTGTTTGGCCCATTGCCCTATGCAACATAACAGGAACAGCTCCATTGACACCTTCATCCGCAGCAAGAGATGCAGATCTTGCATGTTCCATTATATTTTTCCACGTTAACAAAAGTCCTTCGAAATCCTTCTGCAATTCTTCTAGTGGATGACCAGAAGCAACTGTTCTCACGGTGAGGCCAAATCCAGGAGGTTGCAAAGTTTTTGCGATTACTCTTAATCGTGTACGCTCACCACCAGAAATTTTTTTCGAAATTCCAATTCTGTTGCAGCGAGTGATCAGTATCTGTGGCATTCAAAACAACTAAAAGAACTTAGACCCACTAGGTACAAAATTAAACGGTGAAGTATAAAGCATAGAAAACAAAAGCAAGGGAACATTAGATACCCAAAATCGGCTTCTTAGTACTGGATAAGCAGTCAGTGTGGGGCCTTTTGTACCCAATCCTTCTTTAACAACTTGAACAATTATCTTAGAGCCCTCTTGAACTTGTGCCCACTTACTTTCTTCTGTATGTACAACCTTAACATTGCTGGAATCCAAATGAATGCTATTACCCTGCAGTTGGTCCACATCTCCATTTAGCTGTTCTAAGAATCTCTTGGGATCAGCCTCACGTTCATGTCTAGAAACACTACCATTTAGATTTTCCTTTATAACTTCTGCAGCAGTCAAAACTAAAATGGTTATCAGGACCTTCGAAGTCATCGTCAACAAACTCATCTTCACTTTTGTCATCCTCCACCTCCTCTAGTTCTTCAACTCCATCAAAAAAAGTTATGTTTTCAGGAAAATAAACGTGATCCCCAGGTTTATCAATCATGGAGCCCTCTAACTCTCTACCATGAAATGGAGGTAACACAAAAGGTTCTCTGTAAGTCTTTATATCCATGAAAGCTGGTCTTGGGCTGCCAATATTTACAAATGCACCACCCATATGTGGAACTAGCTTTGTTACTATTCCTAGATACACACTATCACACTGCACGTTATTTTTTATAGGTTCCAACAATAATTCAACCAATATATCATTTTCTAGAACAGCTATTCTTTGCATGGTACATAAGGAAGAGTTAATCAATATAACAGTGGAAGGAGAGTCCTCTTGTACTGCATTACTTTCTTCATGCAACAGATTCTCAAGTACGAGATGCTGATCACCAAGTGCTAACAGAGTGTCCGCATCTTGTGAACACTCATTCTTGGATGCATCTGAAACGATCTCGGCAGAAGAGTGACCACTACAGGTACATGAGTTAAACATCCAGGGTTCCTCGACAGGATGGTCCGCCAATAAAGAACCATCAAGTTCACTATTGTTCTCTTTATCATTCACATCAAACTCAGACTCATGATTGGAATCTTCATCAAACTGGGATTGATTTAAGTAATTTGCTCCCTTGTAGTCAATATTGCTTGAAGTCCCAGTGTCTGTAAAACGGTGAGATATTAGGGAGTGTAATAGCCAAGGCTCCTCAACAACCTGATCCCTTAAATTATAAGTTTCGCTGACACATGCTCTCCTTCCCCCGATATTGGGGTCTACACAATCATTCAAGAACAGCTTTGTGACCAAAGAATCATTGTAACAGCTTTTCACTGTTTTTGATTTACCTGCAAAAGCACTGGATACATTTGAGTATTCAGCAACATAACACATAAAAAAAACGTAAAAAAGAGTCCACATTTAACATCGACACGAGTAATACCTATTAATGACGCAGGAGCAATATTATGTCGTGTTCTCTTGCCTAACCATGGATAAAGTATGAGAGAAACCGATCTTCTAGAACGAGATCTGAGCTTTGCAGTATGCTTTCTATTTTGCTGGCTTGTGGAATGTGCCAGAATTGAAAGTTCAACTCCAGGTCTCCACATGACATAAGATGATGTCCACATGTCTTCCTTTAAAAAACAATTAAAGAGTACTTCCTTCATATTCTTGGCTAGTAAAAAAGAAGTTAAAGAGAGAAAATTAATAGGCATCACAACACAATGATGGTTCTGAAAGTACATCAATGTTCAAGTTAACATATGAAATAGTAAAGGATATGCTGACTTTTTTCTTTCTTCTGGAATAAAATAGAAAATTCTTATCATCCATCATTCCATCTAAAAGAGCATGATCTAGAAAAGGACGACATAGAAACCCAGTCACATAATAAGACTTGGTTGTATTTCTGCGGATGTATTTCCTTGAAGGTTACTTGAAAAAGTTTTCTCATGATAGTAGGCTAGCAGCAATAATGTGATCCATAGAATGCTGTGGACTAATAAAGTTTATTTGTCAATAGTTTAGAGTAATGTAGATGAAATGGCCATATTGATGAGAAAGAGTGATAGCTAAAACCCATCACAACTTCAAAATGACCTTTAAAAAGGGCCTATCATTAATGATTCATTGGGGAAACTTACCTAATAGTACTGGAAAAGTTTTGATTACACGTTATTTATTTTGAACCAGGATAGAAGTTTCTGTTGTGAAAGAACTTAGAGAATTCGAACAGGGCCTTTTGCTTGCAAACTGGAATGGTGTAATGGTAATGGAGTTAAAAGTGATGACCCCATAACTTGTGCATTGATCAGAGGTTCTATCATCCAAGGAGAAAATTATTGGCGTCAGTCACTGAGTGGCATGATTCCAACGGTTGGTTTCAGAAGCAGCCTTGACCCTAGAGCCTGCAAGGATAGCGAAAGATTACCAAGTCGAACATAATTTAATTCAGAAAATGTAGAAACAGGAAAAAAGTTCACTTCCTTAAAATTAATATCCAATGTTGCCTGCAGGATTTTATTTAAGGCATTACAAGGAACTCAACCACCCTATTTTCAAAACCAATATACAATTAAGGGAAAAAAATCATGCTAAACCTGAGGCATCTGGCAGCAACGCAGCCGAGGGAGGTTATAGGATTTGTTATCTTATGTTTCAGAATATGGCTCCTTTTCCTCCTTATTCTTTAAATTCAAAAGAAACTATTCTGAAGCTCTAACTAGGACTCTGAATTATAACACCAAACATTAATCTATTCAAGACAAACACAATTCGAACAAAAACTCAACTGTACCTATTTACAATACATAAATACACACACACAAAAAAAACGCCCCTACCCTGCTACCCATCTGTTTAAAAAACAAATAACATCATTAACTCTATGGCAAGCTTTCATCCATATGAACGTCATTTGAAGAAGCTTGGAAAAGGGGTTCTCCAATGGGGGCATTCTGACAAACACCATCATGAATAATCATGTGTTGCAACACTGAAATCTAAATGAATCATCTTTCGAGCCAATGGAATTTTGAAGACAGAACAGCAGAAAAGTGGATAAATTAAACAACGTTGACTGCGTACCTGCGGAAGAAATGAATCCAAGAAGGAAAGAAATATGTGAGACTTGTGGAATGAAAGTGCGCACTGCGGCTGTATCTACTGTTGTGGCGCTCAGCTCAATATGTATATCTTCTTCCAATTTCCAAATATTCGAAGAGTTATAAATCTCGGGTGACCCTCCAAATTTCACTTATTCCGAAAATGACATCTTTAGTTCACACTTCCCACAGTTTCGTAGGTATTTTTCACAAAATTGATTCTACCTAGACACGTCTGGTGGTGTATCAATCATTGAAATAGCATATTCTAAATAGATTGTGTTATTTTAAGGGCTGAGATGCTCTTAAAAGCAACATCATCAAATAAATGGTATTTTACATTGTCAATATGAGAATTTGCTACCATACCATGTGTTCGGTCCATTTGATTTTATATTTTTGTTAGTTAACAAAATGAAAAATATTGCCATATGATCGAAATTTATTTTTTGAACCATAGTTTCTAATAGTTTGAAACTACTTTATATGGTGATTTTGTTGGTCTCTACTATTATTATTTAATTTTAAAAAAAATTCATTCAAAAAGGCTTACAACGGATCGAAACACTTGCGATCTGTTTAACTCTTTCCAACTGAGTTACGGTAGCTCAAGTATTCAGCATTCTCTCAAACTTGAGCTTTGTTGTCTCGGGTTTGAGTAACCTGAACGTTTTTACAAATGCTAATTAAATTGTTATCATACCTTAATTTTATCATATATTACACATCTTTCACATTCAATCTTCGAAAAAATGATTGAGAATATTTTTTGAAAATTAATGTTGAATACTTGAGTTCAAAATGACCTACTCAATCAAGCTTGAGTACTTTTTTTGGTTGATTCAATTCAAGCTGGAGTAGGATGTTATTTGAGGTCAATTTGGCTTACGAGCGCAGCCCCAATTGCAAGTGATACATTAAACACTAATGTCATGTTTGGTTTGCATGATAGAGTTCAATAATCTTATGATTAATTTTTAATCAAGTGTTTGATTTGCAGGATTGAAAAAAAGTTATCTTATCATATCTATCTCACTTTGTAGCAAAATGACATATATCTCAAACTAAACGGACCATAATTGTTTGATGCGAAATAAAAGAATTCGAGTCATTACCTTATTCAACATTTGATTCGAATTACACAATAATTAGAGTTAAAGATAATTATATCATCCATATATTTTAGCTTATTTATCATCATATTATGAATCCTTGACAATCGGGACACAAAGTAGCTTTAAGAAAAACATTAAAGTAATTATTAGTTTCAATATTTTGCACAAGTAGTGAAAAATAATGCACCTAGAATTGTTCTCTTATTTTCTATACATAATAACATATAATAATAGTTCAAACTTCAAAGAATCAAAGCAACTGGAAGGGACAACCATCAATGTGAAAGGCATTGTTAGGAGACTGCTTTGCACACGTAGTACAATCCAAAGCAATACAAGTCAAAAAGATTGTATATTTAAAGATTAATGTACAACATATATATACATTCCCCATAAGTACCAAATGCAAGAATTTGTAACCTTCTAAGGAATCAAATAAAAAGTTGTGCTGCTGCATCTGTTACTCTCGAAAAAATGTCAAAGAACGCGTCGGATCTTAACATGAATACATGATGACAGGTTGATCCATAAAAAAACTCTCTGCACTCTACCTCACTATATATATATATATATATATATATATATATATATATATATATATATATATATATATATCAGGAACTTCCATGGGATCGGACAGAGGAAATTGAATGTGCTGAAACAGATGCGGTTGGGCTGTTCAGGTCTCTCTCCCCATTGACAAGCTTCGGTTTCCCACTCAGTCTCTCTATCGCATCTTGACAAATTTCGGTAAACCAGTCGTCTTCAGGAAGTACACTGCAACAAGTACCACTTGTTAGTTTTTCCCAACCGCCACATAAAAGCTAACCCAACTTTGATAATATTATTTTGGAATTAATGAAAATAAATGCATGGAAAGTATGCCAGCTTATGTTTAATCGCATACCTATTTGGATCCATGCCTGTTGCACCAAATGAAGACATTGCTTTAGATATAATATCATTCAGAACACGGTGTAAGTTCCTAGACAAATAGCGGCCATGCGAAGCGAAGCACATGACAAATTTCACATCCAAATAGAACTGCAACCAATCCAACATGTAACGAAGGTGGCACTAACATGAAAATGGAAGAGTTTGTAACAGGCATATCATTTTACAAACCTGTTGCATACCAAGAGGACCTAAAGCCCTAGGTCCTTCCTCAATATCATCCCAAAATGTTTGATCTTCTGAAAGCCATAAGACAACCGTCTCGGTGAGCCTCATTAATAACAACGTGGCAAATCTTTCACGACCTACAAACATTTCTGCTGCTATGCCAGCCATCCTATTCAGTTTTATAAATAATTCCTGGAAGTAATACAAAAAATAGCCAAGTCAATATTACAGTTCACATAATCATCAAGTTACATGTATGCAAAGATATTGCAATGTAGAAACCCTGCACTGGTAATATAGATGCGACCTTTTATAATCAAATAACGAGGTAAATGCAACATCATAAGAGGACAACCTGAAATATAGGAGAAGGGAACCACTCCATTTCACCCAAATTCCCATCCATGTTTAGGTACATATCTGATGTTAGATGGCTATCGCCTTCTTCAGTAAAAATAAGCTCTAATGCGTGTTGGCGACAGAAACTATCTTTCAACCTATCAACAGAATTCACAAGGCGCCTCTTCCATTCCCTTTGCTCAGGATTTCGATTTTGACGCTCCACAGGTCTTCTGCGAGAATCATCCTTGTGAATAGCCTGATTTAATGGGGAGAGCTTCATGGCTGCACGTGGCAAAAGCTCATCGGCTAGTAAAGATGCATTTGCAAGCAATGCAATCTGCTGGGATTCGGTTTCAGCCATCCGAACAATTTTATTTCCTGAACCTTCAACATTGGCCTCTTCTTCCATGGAACCAGGTAATGCTTTTATGAGCATATTAATATACGAATTGAACACCTGGAACAGGCCATCCAAGGTCCGACTTCCCAACTGCATGCTTAACAGGGATCCTACGTCTTCAAAAAAATCCTGCACAAATGAAAAAGGCAATATACCAGCTAGAAGTTTTCACCAGGCAAACAAATGAAAACAAATAAACATAAATAAGATATGGCAAATGCATACACGTACCAGAAGCAATTTATATTTTTAAAACATCAAATAAAAATATAGATTTAAATCCAAGGCAAACACTTGGCTATGATAAAAGATATCAACCTATAAATTAGACTGACCAAAATCTTTTACTTATGTAGACTCACCATCAACTAGAATCAATCTATATACTTCACTTTCTGAAAAATTGGCTGTGGAGTTTAAAATATACCAGCATAAAAGAATAGAGACATAAAAAAGCTAGAATCTAGTCAACCAAAATTTTCCACGAGGACAAGCATAACTGTTTATCCTACGTTGCACTTTTAGCCTTAATGGTACAAACTGTGTGTAATTAATAGCACTTACATTTCCGATTTGAAATAGATTTCTCTTTATATATTATCAACTGAATTATGTATATACACCAGACCAGCGGAGTCTGTCCAAAAAGAAAAAATGTCTGATGTTATAGGGATATCTATCAATGTTTATCATGCATTCAGGAGAGCAAAGCAATTCTCCAACCAAAGCCAGCGGCCTCATGGTCATATTCTCTCTCTTAAGCATGCAAAGAAATCTCTTAAGATAGCTGAAGAAAAGATTCATCACGCTGCAATTGGAGAAGACTAATATGTTTACCTGGAGCATTAAATTGAAACGATGAGCACTACTAGAGAGCTTATACTGATATGCCATAGCACCACTGCTAGCTGCACTAGTCCTTCCAGGCATGCGTGCAGAGGTTGGAGGATATGTAAGCTCCCAATTGTCAGCAGCAGCCAGAGCAGCTGTACTCTCTTCAATCCGCTTAAGATTAGCATCCAATGCCTGCTCAACACTAGGCCTGAAGAGCTTCAGAAGTATAGGACAAAGAGCAAGCCCACGAGATTCCAACAGTGTACAGTGCCCTAAAGCTATTTGAACACATTCTGCGGCAGATCTCAAACCCCCAGCAGCAGCAGATGACGCTAATGCATGCCTTTTGACAAGCAATGCAAAGGCCTCTGTCTGTTTTGTAGCCCACACCACGAGCTCAGATGTATAAGCTGTCTCCTTACCAAAAATAGCCAAAGAATCATTGGCTGCTTGAGTAATGGCAGAGAATACAAGCTGTGAAAGTGCTGCCGTGTATGCTCCTCCATAAGAAGTGCTTGATGGGCGCAAGCTTTGCATGTTGTACTGGTATCTCTGGTAATGCGCATTGAGTAGTAGACTATGAGCACGAGAACCATCACCGAGCTCTTTGAGAGCCGAAATTGCGGTGCGAAGCTCAGTACCCCGTGTTGAAGGTTGACATGCAGTTTCAGCAAGTTGATCAGCTAACTTTTGCCTACGTTGAATTATAGTTGTCTGAAGTGACAGAAGCAAAGCTGGAGTTAGTGTTTTCTTTTCTTTTGCTTCAGACAATAAGCTTTCTCCTTCATCAAGACAAGCCAAAGCCTCATCAATTCTCCTTTCAGCCAACAAAACATCAAGGAAATCAGGAAATTCTGCTGACCATTTCTCAATATCTGAAGGTTCTCTAACTTCATCTCCAGATAAACCATTTTCCATAGCGTTATCAGAAACAGTATCTGACACAGATCCTATATGAACTCCCTCAGCTAAACTATGAACCATGGTTACCTGGGTGGATAGCAAGTTTCTCATCAAGGAAAGCTCACCCTCTAAATCTGAAATCTCTTTGGATGTACTGTGAAGTTTGTAAAATAGGGGGGAAAGGAATTTTAGAAGATTTAATGAGCACTAGACCGACAGATACGCACATACTGGAAAAAATAATGAACAAATCCAACAAATTCAATAAAGCATTTATTGCGGAGACAGGAACATCCATACAGTCTTTTCGAAAGGAGAGGAGGGGTTGGAAGAGAGTAAGCATGACTATGCAGAAAACTCAATAAGTATAAAGGAGAGCTGGATGATGCGGCTGTTGCCAAATGGTCTAGTGCTTGGCTGGTAGTTGTCTGATTCTCATTGTACAATAAAGATTATCTAAAGTTCTACTTAATACCGTTTGAAGAAATAAATTCAGTCGATATAGATAACATAAAGCTGTGATTTAGTATCTGGTTTTGAAAAATAAATCTTAAAGCTGAACAGATGGCTTACTCTTTCCAGTGGCTTACTCTTTCCAGTTTCCATCTCCGTACTACTATGTCCCAAAAAAATAAGAATGAGAGAGAAAAAACTCACCGAATGAAAGCTGTATAATTAGCATATACACTTCTGCGCATTTCTTCAGCAGAAGCTCTCTTCAGATCCACAAGATAGGAGCATAATTGTCTTATTTCCTGCAAACATGTATATGCATCAATTCCTGGAAAAAAAGCACTCATTCTTACGAAATTGCAAGCTTGAAAGAACCAACCTGAGCAGAAGTAAACATAGAAAGAATATATAAGATTTGGACCTAATCATTGCAAAAGAACATGAAATTTTCCCCCTCAATTCCACTCATGACAAGCAACTTAGGAGTCTTTTGATTTTGTTGTAGTATTCCTTAGAGCACATAGGGGTTAACTGTGGTCTCTAGACGTTTAAAAATTCACATTGTTATGTACTGTGTACATCTCATGTAAGTAAAACAGAATGCTATCACTAGGGTCAAATTCTCCATAAAAATAACATTCGGGTGCTGAATTCATGGCATTAAAACCTGTTTCTTTTGCTGAAAAAATCAGTACTACATTAATTGCACAATTACAAGTTATACATTTTTACGTGAATGATATTCTCTGGCAACGAGAAAGAATCTCATCGATTGATAATTTTACCATATCAATCATCAATATGATCTTAACATGTAAATTTCTACGCAATCATTCATGTGGACATCAGAAATAGTATTCCAACCCAATGATGGGAACCACATACATTAACATCATCCAAGCAAAACATAATGCTATCACTAGGGTCAAATTCTCCACGAAAATAACATTCAAGTGTCGAATAGATGCCATCAAAAAATGTTTTGCTGAAAAAATCAGTTTTACAGTAATTTAACATTATCAAAATTTTCATTTTATTTGAATGATATCCCCTGGTGACAAGAAACTGCATCATTAGATATATTGTCCATGTAAATTGTAGAAAGTATGGAAGAAACATGAGATTAAAAATATTAGTATTATTATTTCTTCACTTTACAAGACATATTTCTAATATATCTAAGAGTCTAATCTAGATAATTACAATCAACAAACAAAGTTTAAAATATAAAACCTCCTTCATCCTAATCCTCTAATAATCGGATGAAGATTGGATTGAATATTTCCTACACTCCCCCTCAAGCTTGGTTATAGACGATGATACGTAGGCACATTAGAATCCTCACAGCTCGGTGACGTAGCGCTTTCAAAAGCTGTTCAATTGTGGATCTCCGGAATAGACGTTGCCGGACCGGGAGAATTTTTCAGACATGTTTTCGTCGGAAGTGACGGTCGACCTCGGTGATTCCATTGAAGAGGTTCAACGTTGACGAAGAGGACGACTGTTGGGGCTCGCGCAAGGCTAGGGCTCATGTAGGAGAGTCACGAGGAGGTTATAGCTCGCACAGGAAAGACGCGAGGAGGTTAAGGCATGTGTAGGAGAGACACAGGGAGGTTAGGTGTCGTGCAGGAAAGACACGGGGAGACAACAACGGCTAGGGTTCGGTTCGGAAAGACACAAGGAGTTAGCTGCGGCTAGAGCTCGTGATGGAAAGGCGCGAGGAGGCTAGTGACGGTCAGGGCTCGCGTAGGAAAGATGCAAAAGGCTAGAAATGGCTAGGGCTTGCGTAGGAAAGATGCGAGGAGGCTAGCGATGGCTAGAGTTGGCGCAGGAGGGCCGGCGGCTAGGGTTCTCGCGCATCAGAGGCACGAAGCAACGACAGAGGCGGAGATTAGGGACAGGAGAGGCACAGGTTTGAGAGCTAGGGTCGAGACAGCGGCTGCTATGGTATAGGAAGCAGACATGGCTACTATGCAAACCCTAGTGACAAATTTTTTTTTAGAAACCTGGCTCTGATACCATGTATTAAGAATTGAAAAAACATGAGATTTGAACCATTATTATTATTTCTTCATTTTATAATGATATACAAAATACATATTTATAGATTCAACTAATTAATCTATGAGCCTACTAGGACTCTAATATTTCTAGAACTTTAATATATCTACGAGTTTAATCTAGATAACCACAGTGAACAAACAAAGTCTAAAATATAAAAACTCATTCATCGTCAATGGTGTGAACTACATAGACGGATTAGAGCTTCCAACGTTTTTGTTTGGTTGTGGATGTTAAGTTTTCAATATTATAATATACAATGAATATTATCCATGCCTATTCAATTACTCTACGTTGAGAAATTTTTTGTAGTCATCAATTTGTATAATCTGCTGTTCAAGGAAACGAAGCTGATGAGGATAGTGATTGACACAGTCATAGATGCTCAAGGTGCATAGGTATAGTAGAGCCTAGGCGCAAGATAAGATGCGTGGTCTATTGAAGTGGAGCGTTCAGAAACATATACTACAATATAAATATTTGAGTAGAATTTTGTCGGATAATCCATTACGTACTTTACAAACAATAAATAACAGTTAAATAAATAGTCATTAGTAAAGCAAAAATGAATCACTATAATCTTGCATTATATTCCAATTCCTACATTTAAATTTTAAAGCACATTTGCAAAATGGTTTGAACCTTAAACGTGCACCAATGATAGGGCTTAATCATTAAGATACGCTTTTTCAAAGGACTACAATAATGCGTGAATTGAGGCGCAAAGGCTGACCTTCAAACCTGGGAATGTGCCTTGTGGGCTACGTTTATCAGAGTACATACCATAATGCAAGAAAACCCTATACAAATAATAGTTAAATAACAGACATAATTATTTTTTTCAAAATTAACGGTCAAATGCACCAAATGCCACCAAAGTCAATGGGAATACCACATGCTTCCTTATTTTGTCCAACCTATCAATATTTGCCAAGTTAATGACCATTTTGTCGTCAATGATAATCAATTGTAGCATGCATGTTTATGCCAAATCATCACAGAACTGTAAGTGGCACAAAGACAAGTCGCATCGTGAAACATAGATCCAATGAATTCTATTCCGGTGGTTAAGAAAAATATCTGACAGATTTTCATAAAATCATAGAAGGAAATTTGGTCCCATTATTTCTGAATCCAATCTAGCTACATTTTTTTTTCAAACATTTTTTATGGAAAAATTGTACAACATTAATAATTTTCACATAGGGAAGTCACTTTTCCCATTTCCCTTCCTCGCCAACTCAACTCCTAAAAAACATCCATAAGTATTTCTTGAGAGAACGCTAAATAAATGTTCAGGATATAAATAGGATAACAGGGTAGATATTTGGTTATGGGCACGGATTTTGATATTTTTTGTGTGTTCATTTTAAAATTTGAAGAAAAAAAAAATTGTATTGTATTAAAATATAAGAATAAAATGTAATTATTTTTTAAAGGAATGAAAATTTGAATAAAAAACATGATTATACAAGGAAGTGTGAAAATGAGAAGACGATGTATCCTTAAAAAAGAAAATAGGATATATTTGGATAAGTTCCTCCCAAAAAAAATAAACAAACATTGTATGTGTTTCCCGTCAAAAACTATTTAATGGAAGCAAGTGCAGTCAAACTTTAATGGTATGGCTCATGATAAATGTCGATGGAAAATTTCTCATAAGTTTCAAACAGTTCTTCTTTATAGTTATCATTTGCATAATTAAACCGATTACTTACCCTGTTAATATAATTATTATTAAACTTTACCAAGAAATCGTAAAAGAAGTTACGCAACCAAATAATAACCAAAATAACTCACAATTTTGACCGATAGAATACATCATAAACAAGAGGATAAACATAAAAAGGGGAAACCTTTTCATCGAGGGAGTGACACTTGGATTGTACATATGTGTCGGCGTCGAAACTATCGGCTTTGAAGATGTTGAGATTCTCGTCGAATTTGGCGGCTACGTCTTTGAGATTCGCCTTTGCTGAAGCTCCGGAGTGTAGTGATCTGGACCGAGAAATCTTGATTGAAGCCATGTCGAAAATGATTAGACTAAAACTATGCTAGAATTGAGATCCGATGTGGTAGGTCATGAAAACTTGGAAAAGATGAAAAACGGAATCGATTCGCCCCGCCCTAAGTACGAACCAGGGTTAATGTGATAGTTTGAGGGCGGAATAAAAAATGGAAGCGGCGGTCGGTGGGAGTTGGTGATTTTTCCGATGGTGGTTTCGGTTGGCGGATTAGACTTTGGAGAGCTGAAAGCTTCGTCTTTTAGCCTAAAGAAAAGCTAACTACTCAGCGCGGAGGAGCGACACTGTATCCAACCAAAATGGGCTTGGCATGTGTTATGTATGCATTGTTTATGATTTTAGGAAAAACATATAATCACTTACGTCCAGTTTTGGATGAAATTACCAAAATACTATCCTCTCCCCCATTTGGGGTTTTTTATTAAAATAATCGGAAAAAAAAATAATTTAACAAAATATCCGAATTTGAAATTCGTTTTTAAAATGACTCAAAACGCCATCTCAGATGGCGCCTTCATGTAAAGGCGCCATCTGAGATGGCGGCTTCTGTATATGATAAAAAAAATTAATTTTTTTTATGAAGGCGCCATCTCCGATGGCGCCTACTCGGGTATAAATACCCCAGCCGCGCCCTTCATTTTTCATACCGAAGCGAAAATCACATATCATCATAGTTTCTTATCTTATTTTTATCGTTAAAATTGTTCAATCTCCAATCTCAATTAACCACTCTCGAAGTATTTTTCAGGTAAAAATGTTGTTATATTATTGATTTTATCATATTGATTTTATCATATTGATTTTATAAATTTATTAATTATTTGTAATATTTTATAAATTTTTCAGATATGTCGATTCAAATATTATTATATTGTGGAGGTAATATATTACAGGATTTGGATACCATTATATATGATCGTGGTCCAATAAGAGTTACCACAATATCTCGCACAATTAATTTTATGCAGTTGTTGACCGAAATATATAATATCACGGGCATCGATGGCAACCAGTTTATTCTGAAAATACATGTAAGACATATGTTTAGAGATTTTGCCGGGGTACGACAGACAATTTTGCCAATCGATAATGATTATAATTTAGCATGGCTATTGGATTCAGAACAAGGTCTTAGTTGCTTGGAACTTTACATAGAAACGGAACAAAGAAACTATGATTATATTCCAGAAAATGTAGATTGTTTGCCTGTAGTTGCAGAACGACCGACTGTCTCCGGTAGACACCACGATGACGATCCAATAGATGCTGATGTTATTGCTCCTGAGCCACTAGCAGACAGTTTCGCTGAATTGGGAAATGATATTCAGTCAAAACCAGATGATATTCCGTCCGAGGATGATGCTGATGACGATGAGGTTGACATTTGTGTCCTGTCAGAAACAATTGCAGATGAAGATGAAGGGATCCCAATCACCCAGGAAGTGTCAGTTAATGTACCGGAGACAACCACGACAACTAGTCATGTCCTTTATCCAACAATTCCATTCTTCTCAATGACACATCCTGAAGTATTTGCAGACTAAGTAGACATTCCAACAGGTAAATGGGGTAGTTATTACGATTACTCCAAAGGGGATATGCATGTAGATATGGTCTTCAAAAATAAAGCACATCTGCAGGCAGCTGTAAAGGATTACTATGTACGTGTTGCAAAACGAGAGTACCGCGTTGTGAAAAGTACAAAACATTGTGGAAAGTTGTGTGCAAACACAGTACAGAAGATGCACCTTGTAGATGGTACCTGCGCGCCTCGTTGAAGAAGAAAGTTGGATTATTCAAAATAAACAAATTTGGAGGTTCTCACACATGCCTTTTGAGTGAGCTGTCTATCGATCATGCAAATTTGGACAAAAACATGATTGCTAGCTTGTTAGGGGGAATTGTTCGGCGTGATCCAGCTTTCGAGATAAAGTATGTAATTCAAACAGTCAAAGACAAAATGGATTTGAGATCTCTTATGCAAAAGGATGGTTTAGTTTGCGACGTGCTGTTGAGAATGTGTATGGGACATGGGAGAGCTCCGTTTAGAAACTGCCTTACTATACGGGAGCTTTGCAAAAATGGAATCCCGGCACCGTCATTGAGTGGGTTCACCTTGACAATGCCAGACCAAGAGAGAAGACATTGAATTACGTGTTCTGGGCCTTCCGACCATGTGTAGAAGGATTTCAACATTGCCGCCGGGTAATAAGCGTGGATGGAACACATCTGTATACGAAATATCAACATAAGATGTTGATTGCCGTGACAATGGACGCTAATAATCAAGTGTTACCTTTGGCATTTGCAATTGTTGACGAAGAAAAGTTTCTGTCATGGAGATGGTTTTTGGAGATGATAAGCCAGCATATTGTGAGAAGATCTGAGGGTGGTGCATGTTTGATTTCTGACCGTCATCCGGGTCTCATTGCAGCAGCCGATTGTATTCCTGACTTCAAATCACCGCGTGGAGTACATCGATTTTGTTTGAGACATGTTTGCTCAAACTTTAATAGTCGCTTCAAATCCGTTCATTTGAAAGACTTGTGTTGGAGAGCTGGATCATAAAATCAACTCAGAAAATTTGATCACACAATGGAAGAGATAAAACTTATAGAGCCAAGGGCTTTTGATTACTTAAATCGTATCGATAAGTGTCAATGGTCTCTTGCTCATGACGGAGGCTGGCGTTGTGGTATCATGACCACAAATATGTCAGAATGCATAAATGGAGTTTTGAAAGGTGCTCGTCGGCTTCCAATCACCGCAATTGTGCAATTAACTTTTGATCGTTGTGTACTATATTTTGTCGAACGGTCATTCCTCTGTTGTGCCACAGGTACATCAGTAGGTGGTCGATATGGTGTGAGATGTGGAAATGCAACAGGTGATACATCAAAATCGAGGCCCGCAGATGTGGTATATGATTGTGGAAATTCATATCCCACATCTGTACCCTGCTGTGTGTACATCGGAGCATACGGAGTGAATGGTGAAGGATCATACATATGTGGCTGCGGGACATAATAACCAGTAAAAGATGTAGATGGACCTGTCCCATCTGCCGGTATAGGTGTATACGTAGATGGACCTGCCTCATCTGTCGAGAAAGGTGTATACATAGAAGGCCCTGCGATATCAGTCTGGACCGACTGTACTGGTTCTTCATCAGGCTCGTGAACTTCTTCGTCTGGTGGGAAGTTTCTGTCTCGTCGTTCACGAGCCACTTGCATCACATCCTGCGCTATTGCCCTATGATGATCTCTCATCGACTCCATATACGTGCTAACAGATTCTCCCTCAGCAGGATAGCGGTCGCAACTAACACTTAACTGTTGCATCTAATCAAGCTGAAAAGTGAATAACAATAATTACATGTTCAATCTATAAATCCATATGACATATTCTACAAAACAAAGTTTGAATATATTTACTTACCACATGATGCCACGCTGGGCCGTCACCATGTTGGTATCCGGTCTGTACAAATTGCCTTTGATGGCCAATATATCTGCGGGTGACTCGGTCATACCACTCACTATATCCAACCACTACTGCACAATATAGTGGTCTGTCCACACGTAAATCACCTGCCATCTCCCATTTCTGTACGTATCCAATATGATGTGCACTCCAATCCTTGTTCATACTTCCTCTTCGATCAACAGAATGCAATTTATCATCCCTTGATTGTGGATCTGTGGGGATGTCTTGGAGCATTCCAAATTGACGAAGAACCCTATCAGGACGGTGCATCTCAACAATTTCATAACAAATTAATGGGCCGGCATATGTCCATAACTGGTGGCTCAGATGCTCAGTACACTCATCATGGTATGGCTGCCAATTAAACTACAAATACAAAATTGAATTAAAATAATATAAACAACATTATTAACTTTCATAACAAACACAACTAATATACTGCTTACTTGAGTTGATGGCTGCTCATCAAGAATGTCCCTAATGATATGTACAGAATGCCTCCCTGTTTCCGTGAACCTTAAATGGCATGTCCACCTGAAAAAAACACAATTACAAAATCTATAAATATATTTAAACATATAAAATAGCACAAAACATAAAAACATTATTACCTTGCACCATATGGAGCAGCAGGTAAGATATTCTCCTCATTGATAATTATTGGGCCAGTGTCGAATCTAGCATCACCCAGTTGAGGAGTTAAACCAGGTAATCTTGACCATGCCCAAATCTAAAATATTATCAGGAATAATATCAGTTATTATGACGACAATAATATTTCAAACATTTGAAAAGTGTTAATGTAAAGTTTACCTGTACGACCTGTAATGCACCACCGATCACTTTTTTCCCTCTCATTGAGGAAGTGCATAACTCACGGTACAAATATGCCAATACGGCACTCCCCCAACTATAATTACCAACTAAATGAATATTCTCTATCATATGTAAATATAATAACTTTACAGTATTGCCGGACGAATCAGGAAACAAAATTCCACCAAACATCAATAACACACAACCCCGAGTATAACGGACTACATCTTCTTCCGTACTGTGCTCAGTAAGAGCATTATTCACCAAATGATTGTTTATTGCAGATACAAATAACTTTGCACCTTTAAAGTGTGCAGTATCCGGTATAAATCCCAAAAGCATATGGCAATATGCTTGCCAATCAGGTATACTCCTATCATAATCAATACCGGATACTACGTTACCATCTACTGGCAATGCCCATATAACTGCAATGTCTTGCAGTGTGATGGTCGCCTCTCCGGATCTAAGATGGAAAGTATGTGTTTCACGGCGCCATCTCTCAGCTAAAGCCATGATGAGGTGAAAGTCAAGTGTAATTCTACCAGACCTATAAACACCATAAAAACCAAAACTGTCCAACAAACCGCAACACGAGTATCGAGGGGGCAAAGATCCCAAAAATACTTATCAGGGTTTCTGCCTCGAAGTGTAGAATCAATATCACCTGCCCAAACAGCTTCAGATCGATGACCTGACTGCAATGATAGCAGATGACTGTCAATCGGTCCTGGTCCTCTTTGTAAATCCATCCTGAAATATTACACAATAAATATCAATAGAACAAAATATCAACATGGCAACCACCACTCGCCCCTACCGGTGACAACACGGCCGCCTGGGCCGGAGCGCCGCCGACGCCCCCGACGCCGTGCCGCCGCCGCCGCCCAGCAGTGCCGGAGTACAAAATTCCGGCAAAAACTAAAAAATTGTAAATCATCCGACGGTTTGCCATTATCTCGAAACTATAACTAATTTTTCAATAAAAACTACCAAACAACAAAATTTAAAAACAACCAACAACATATTTCAAATTTTACAACTTTCAAAAATTTCGATTCAAACTTGTAATGTTACCTGAAATTCAAAAATGTTGAACAAGCAAGCTCCAGAAATGATAAATCACGATGATTTTTTAATTTTTGCACAAGAATATGCAAAGATCTAAGATGAGAATGAAAAGAATTTCAGAAAAGCCGATGAGAAGTGAGGAAGAAGAAGAGGCTCGGCGATTTATTTTATAATGAAGGCGCCATCTTGGATGGCGCCTTCATAAAAAAATTATTTTTTAATCTCAAGGCGCCATCCAAGATGGCGCCTTCAATTATTTTTTTTCAGATAAACAAAGCCGCCATCTCAGATGGCGCCTGTACATGAAGGCGCCATCTGAGATGGCGTTTTGGGTCATTTTAAAAACGAATTTCAAATTCGGATATTTTGTTAAATAATTTTTTTTTTCGATTAATTTGTTAAACCCCCCCCCCCCCCCCCCCCCCCCCCCCATTTGTCTTCTTCTTAGTCTCCTCATTTGTCTTCTTCGTTCATTCACACATTCATTCACACAAAGTTCATCTTCTCTCCTCTCCATCTTCTCCCTCATTCAAAATTTCAATAAAAAATCTCTCTAGCATCCGGTTACGATTTTTTTTGCTTAGGATTTAAAAATTCCCTCACTCTACCTCTTCGATTTTCCATCCATCACTTCGTTCCAGATTTTTTTTCAAATCTGGTATGTATTGGGTTTTCTCTTCATCTCTTCGATTTTTCATTTCATCACTTCGTTCCATATGTGTTCGTGTGTGTGAATATATTCTATGTTTGTTGTTTTTGAAGTTTTTTAGTTGTGATTCATTGGTGTCCGCCCTTGTTTGCTCACATTTTTCAGAATTTACAGGCCGACAACAAAACTTGCAACGAAGACGATGACCCAGAGAAAAGTAACTGGTGTACAAAACTTATAAAAAGTAACTGGTGCACAAAATTTAAAAATAACGGGTGCACGATACTTGTAAAAAGTAACTGGTGCACAAAATTTAAAAGTAACGGTTGCACGATACTTGCAAAAAGTAACTGGTGCACGAATCTTAAATTAACTTGTGCACGAACTTATAAAAGTAATTGATGCACGAACATATAAAAGTAACTTGTGTACGGACTTAGAAAATTAACTGGTGCACGAATCTTAAACTAACTGTTGCACGCACATAAAACAGGTGCACGAACAAACCAGGTGCACGTATTTTACTACATTATGGTCATCGGTTAATTTTACAAGTCCGCGAACATTTACTTTATATGTTGGTGTATCAATAACTTTTATAAGTTCGTGCACTGGTTAATTTATATAAGTTTCGTGCACCAATTATTTTTTATAAATTTCGTGCACCAGTTACTTTTCATAAGTTTAGTGCACCAATTACTTTTCATAAGTTTCGTGCACCAGTTATTTTTCATGACTTTCGTGCACCAGTTACTTTTTCTATGGGTCGTCGTCTTCGTTCCAAGTTTGCTATTAGGCTGTAAATTCTGAAAAATGTGAGCAAGTGCAACACTAATGAATCACAACTAAAAATATCTTACCAGCACGTAGCTCCCTACTTCTTTACAGCTAGGCCAATTTTTAGGATTTTGGTGATGAAAATCGCGTTTCTTGGGAAGGAATTCAGCCACAGTAACTAAAAAAATTGAGAATGAACATACAGCTAAAACAAAGTACATTGAAAGACAAAATTTGTGTTATGGTGGCAATGCAACGGGCGTTCGGAGCGGCGGTGGTGGTGTGGCAGCGTAAATGTGGTGGGAATAAAGAGAGTGAGATGAGATGATATGATATTTCATGGGTCTGAAACCCTAATTATGTTGGAGATGAAAAGCAGGGTTATTTTAGTAAACAGAAAAGATTTAAATAAAACAAAAGTAAAAAAAAAAAGACATGTGAATAAAGTTCTCTCAACCGTGGATTTAGTTGCACACTTGTGTTTTTGGGTGAGTTATTTGAATTAAGTTTCGTCATCCCATTTCAGTGTGATTTGTCATATCTCTATATTTGAGTGTATATTTCTATAATATTTTTGAGGTAGTTTTCTCATATATTGAGAATGTTGTTCTCTTTGAAAGATAGTGAAATGTTGTAATCTACAAAATATTAGTGTAATCTTTTCATCTTGCCCGTGGTTTTTACCCTAATAATTTTAGGGATTTTTCACGTAAATTGTGGTGCCCATTTACTCTTCATTTTGGTAATTTTCTATCTCATGTTGCCACATCTGGGCCAACAAGTGGTATCAGAGCCAATGTCATTTTGTTGGGTAGAGCTTTGGTGTGGTAGGCAAATATGTATTTATAAGGATGTTCTGTCTACGAAAATCGGTATTTAAGTGGGACCAGTGTAACCCCGCCAATTTTCCTAGGAACCTTGAAGTTCTGTATAGGAAAGATCGAGCTTCTTTCTTTCCTAAGAGCTTACTTAGTGTGTACTAATCAAGTCTTAGATCAAAGTATACAAGGCGATTTTCTTTGACATAATGGCGACATTGTTCGAAATAGAAAAAATCAACACAAGCAATTCATGTTGTAAAAATGAAGATGCAAGTAGTTTTACGTAAAGATCGCTACTTGGCGGCTATTGGAGATAGGCTGACAGATGGCACGAACTATGAAAAGTGGAATGAGATGAATGGTAATATTATTGCCAATTTACATCTGACTTTAGCCTATGGCGTATTGTCAAATATAACTGAAAAGAAAAAAAATGTAAAAGATATTTGGGCTACTCTGACAAATCTGTATGAGGCCAAGTCACTACACAATAAAGTATTCATAAGGAGAAGACTTCATACTCTCCGGATGTCGGAATTCTCTTCGGTGACCGACCATATCAATACACTGAATACTCTATTGACAAGTGTGATTTTTACACTTATATATCTATGATTTTAATTACTTTTTATGATGATTCCTGGACAATATTATGTGCTTTTGTGTCCTTTTGTATGTTTTAGAAATCAAGGTTGAATTTCATGAAAGTGGAGGAATTGAGTGAAAAATGATGAAAAATAACTTGAACGAGCAAACCGATCGAAGAAACGACGAAAATTCAACTTTTGAAGAAAACAGACCACCGATCGATCGGTGGCCTTGCACCGATCTCGGTAAATCACGAAAGTTGGGCAACAAATTTGAAAAATGCCGATCGATCGGAAGCCATGTAACGATCAATCGGTAGAAGCCATAGTTGAAGGAAGAAAATTCGGAGAAATACCGATCGATTGGTAGCTTCTTACCGATCGATCGGTAAGACGAGAAAACTTGAAATAACATACATTTTAGAGTTTGAGTCCTACAAGAAAGCTATCTTATTTGTCCTCCACTATATATATCTCTTCATGAACGATTATCAGATGTTTTAGACCATAATATTACCCTAGAACTCATCCCCATTTCATCTTCAAGCCGCCAAGCAAGATGACTCAAGAGACGGAAGACGAACAACGTCTGGAGTCAATACCTAGTGTTCATTAGTATTTCTAAACTTTTACTTGTTTAATTTATAGTTTTGATGTTGTTAACAATTTAATAATCAACTTTCTATGAAGATGATTATATGCTAAGTTTATTCTATCAAGACTTTTGGATCCTATGTTGAACCTATGATTTAATTGTTAGTTTTTGATTGATTCCATATAATCTTTGTGCATGATTTATGATTTTAGTGCTTTCATGGATTGATCACCATTGAATTGATTTAAGTTATCATTATTGAGATCGGAAGATGATGTTAGTACGAACTAGTAAATTGTGCCATTGATTTCATATTGAGATCGGAAGATGAGATCAAATACGAGTGTGATAGCTATAGATATCTAGTAATCCAAAGCTAGAAGTTTTCACAAATCTTAATGCCATATTGGATTGTTAAATAAGTTTGCGGAAGTGACTTACTTCAGTTGATATTATGTTTAATATAACTTGGAAGAGTGTATTGAATAAACTTGTAATGAAATTATTATTTTTTTAAACTAAATTGGGAAGAAATAGTATTTTTTTTTTTATGGTGGTCTAAGCGATTAGAGTTTAACACATAACTCACATTCTTTTCTTCTTCTTGCTGGACGTGTGATCCTCTCTTTATTGTAGGATAATTAAATCCAATCTCCTCCTTTCTAGTTACGGGAATGTTATCTTCCGTAAAGAATATTATCTCCTTTTACATCCAATAATATTCCCTTTCCTTATAATTATATCATATCCTCCACCAAATCAAAATCTTCAATATATCTTGTGGATAATAAAATCCGATTGGTCCATGAATTGCCTCCCTAAAATATGTTACGTGCATCTCTCTTCCTTATCAAATACTAATCTGATTGCATGAATTTTTCCTCGTTAGCGTGAATATTCTCCTAATGCAACGTGAATATTTCCATGTTGAATCAAACTCTAGCCGCCACATTTTTTTTCAGAAATCTCGACTGGCAATCGATCCGTAGCTCTCGGTCGACCGCGAGCTCTTCCTTCTTGTTACTCAAATTTTCTATCCTTGTCGATCGATCGAGCAGGTACCGGCAATCGGTCGAGCAATGTTCAATTTTGTTGGTAAAAAACCTGCCAAGCTCGATCGATCGAGCAATGCTTCTCGATCGATCGAGGCTTTGAATTTCCAACTTCATGCATCGTTGACTCGATTTGGTCCTTTTTCATCATTTCCTCCACTTTTATACATTTTCACATAGATTCCTGAAACATGCAAATTAATACCAATAAGCATAATATCGTTCAATAATCACATTCAAATATATCGAGAAAGCTAGACATATAAGTGCAAAAATTGCACTTATCAGTGTCAAGTTTTAGTATAGTAGATTTTAAGAAATTGTTGTCGACCCACATGGACTACAAAAAAAGTATCAAACTCAAGTAGTTTAACTATATTTAGCCTACGATATTTAGTGATAAAAATTATACTAAATTAACTAATGACACAATATTTCACCCAAACAAGTAGTGACGAGTATAGAAATCAGTAGAGACAATTATCAAGACTTCGGTTCACCAATCTAATCCCCCAAAATCCGCATATCAGTTAAGATTTAAATTCAAACGTTCTAAGGTGACGAGTTTTCCTAATGCACTTGTTATACTATGGTCAAGCTATAACAAATCTAATATTAAGATGCAACAAGGCAATTGTCATGCGCTTATTTGACACTCAATACGAGTTATGAAAACTACTAGCCTTCGATTTTGGTAAATCTATTGCTATCACATGTGTGCTAGATTTTACGTGGTCAGTCTCAATCTAAAACCCACGGCCTAATTTTATGTCATATTGTAATATCGTATGGTCAAGTCAATCGTAATATATATATAGATATATATTCATTCAAAGGTGATCGATCCCTTAAAAGCATGAAGAACAATAAATTATGCGCATAGAATTGTAAGAATTAATCAAAAAACTTAATTTAAATCATGGGTTCATACATGAGATTCCCTAGTCTTGATAACAAAATTTAGCCAACAATCATGGCCAAATAATAAAATAAAAATATGTTTTGAAATAAATTAAACATTAAAATCTGAAAATAATGAAGAAGAGAGTTTAGAAATATGAAATAACGCTAGGTGACGACTCTTTGAGTCGCTGCGTCGTCCCGTATCTCGCGGATTATCTTCCTCTTCAATGGTTTATGATGGTATATGGTGGTGTGTGATGTAGGCTGATATTCTAGGTGAATTATGAGCCAAGAGTCCCTAAAGTCGTGCATATCATCCCTCTTATAGTTGGAGAAGAATCCTCCCCCTTTTGGACACAAAATATTGAAAAAGGAAACAAAATCTTGAATTTTCCGTGACTGGCGATCGATCACAACAAGATTCTGATCGATCGCCGAGTTTAACAAAATTTTATTCAATGCATGCACTTCCACGATCGATCGTGGTAAGGCTGCCAATTGATCGCCGAGACAATATTTTTGTTGGTCAGCTTCGCACATGCACGATCGATCGTCGATGAATCTTTGATCGATCGCTAGTCTTCAACTTCAACTTTTGAGATTTCGTTCTTTCTTCGACGTGTTGGCTCAGTTTGGCCATTTTTCATCATTTTTAGCTTATTTCCTCTACTTTTATGCACTTGGACCTAGATTCCTGAAATCAATAAATATATACCAAAAAACGTAAAATCGTCAAGGAATCTATACAAAAACGCCTATAATTTCATAGCAAAATAAGTGTAAAATCCACACTTGTCAACCCCCCAAACTTAAACTTGATCGTCCTCGAGCAAGCAATAAGCTCAAAATGTAGAGTTCAATATTGATAATTTAAATGAACAAATTCACAGTCAATTATGTATCTCAGACATCCCACTTACAGACAAACAAGAATTAATCCAAAAGTTTAACAAGTTGTGTTTTCTAGTAAATCAAGCAACATGTCTCAAATTCAGAACGTGCGTGTGTGTTGTTGTCAATTTCAAGTTTCATGCAAAATTTCATAAATCAAATCATGCTTATCAATGATAATTAAGATTATCCTTGAGCACCATATAAGCCTACTTTTCAAATAACTTCTCCACTAATGTAGTTACTCCATAAACTTGGATTAAAAGGACTTTTTAAGCTTGTAATGTTAGGCCTATGTGTCGTCTTCTCAAGGCTCTTTCTATTATTGTAAGGACCCCCGTGCCCAGAGGGAAAAATGCTACATGCAACCCTAGCATGAAATATCATTCATGAAATTTCTTACATTAATTCATATAATGTCTAAACTTTCCCCCAACATAATCCATAAACATTACATGCACCTTTATACATACACTAACATGCTCTCAATTCATTTTGCAATTCCTAAATAATTGCATGCAACACATAAATGAAAAGAGAAAGGCCCTTGCATTCTTTATACAACCCATATACACATAATAGTGCTCACATGCGAGCATCGAATAAGTATACGTGTATCTAATGTATAAAGTATCTCAATACCAGCTCTGGTACTTCGATCCGGAAGCACCTCCAATCAACAGCTCGGGCTCAACTCCAAAACCATTGTTGCACTTGTACCACCTGCCCCAACAGAGACAGCCCCACACGGGGTGAGCATACCAATACCACCAATCCAATAAGCACAATAATACAATTCATAATTTACTCAATGTAAAGACTATGAATATTTAAAAACACTCCCTGGATGGCATAATCCTCACCCGTATCCCCTCTGCTGTTCTTGTTCTCAAAATAATCGAAACCATCAAATTCCCAAAAGCCAATTAATCACCTCCTTGGTTAACTAAACCCATTCTTTTCATGCCAGTTTCATAATCAAACATGGTTAAATCATCAAACAAATGATTATAGATATCATATATATCTAACCAATGGTTCCATATTTTTATTTCATCGCTCGCTCTACAATAGCGGCATTTTAATCTCACGCATGCTCAACAGCAGTGGCGTCATAACCGATGTTCGCTCAAAGGCGACAACATCCCAATCATTGCTCGCTCAAGAGCGGCACCATATAATTCCCAATGTCTATCCATTTATTGCAACATAATGTACCAATCATTCAACAATTGCAAATTATATAAAAGGGCTATGCTCGTACGTCATATGTACCTTATGATTCCGTAGACCGAACCAAACCTTGACTGAGTCCCGCACCCGATGAATTATGTGCTAACATATAAATAATTCACAATTAAACACAAGCATGCAACCACGTGCCCAAGCACGTTCACAACCCCCAGACCTATATTAAATCCATGGCGATTAATCACTTTAAAAGACTCCGGGTTAAGCATGCATAATACCCAGAATATACCCTTTTACAAGTTCAAAGGTTAGCCAATTACTAAATTTAGTCATTCCATATTCTCTTTAAAATGTGGCTCCAACCACCCCATTTTAAAAGTATAGCATTCACATTGGAATGTAGACATTGCCCATTAAATCGGTTAATTAAACATCGATTCTAAAATCCCGACATTTTCCAATATTTTTGAAAAACAAAGGGAACAGGGCCGCGATCGATCGGCGCCAAGCCGCGATCGATCGCCATATCCTACTGCCCGAAAATAAACATGCCGCGATCGATCGCCATATCTCGCGATCGATCGCCAAGACCCCTGCGATCGACGCCAACTTTTAGCGATCGATCGTCGCTACTGCTCATCGCCTTCCCAAATCAGTATCATGTCGCGATCAATCGGCGCCAAGCCGCGATCGATCGCGACCTGCTGGTTTCCGAAATATTCGAGCTTTAATCGTGTTTTTCACACCCAAACTTAAAACCAACACCCCATACACCTTCAACACCTCAAATACTCCATTTAAAACCAATAAAAACACTAAAAATACAACTTTTGATTTTTATCAAAAATCCCTAAATTCTAAAACCAACCCAAACCTTAACCAAAATCAACAATACTATAATCAAATCGAAGGTGAAGGCAAGGGGAAGAAGATTACCAACTTTTCTTCGAGAAATCCGGCTCCCGAGCTGAGCTACCAGGGATTTCTCCTCCAAGGGAGAAAAGAGGGGAAATTGGGGGAAAGGGTTGGGCGCAGAGAGAGAGAGAGGGGAGAGAGGAAATCCGTGCAATGACGGAATACCGAGTCAACTTGGTATATATAGTACCGAAACTCCAAAATACCAATTCCTCCACAAATACATCATGATTCATTAAAGATCATCTGTTTTCAATAATTATCTCTCCAACCTCAATTTCCAATACCAGCCCCAATACAAAGTACCCCGGTCCCCAGATCCCACCAAAAACCAAATTCCAAGGTTATCAGCACGATGATAATACAATCTCATCCCTTGGATCCAACGACTCCAAATACCGGACTTAAAATCATCGGGAGTCCCAATGCTGCAATTAATTCATAATTGCCATAATTAAAATCCATTAAGGATCATTACCACTCTGGGATTAACATCATTAATTCCTGGACATCACAATTATCTCCCATTAATAAAATTTCATCCTCGAAATTTACACGACGTACTCCACGTAACGCCGAAACCACACAACCCAAATGGCTCTACATCGTCGAGTCATGAACATATCATGAACGACATACCAACCGCGAGGACACCGACCTCGCACTAAAATCTGGAATGGAGTAAGTCTCCCCAAACCATAGTCAACTCAAAAGGACATCAGCATATCCCGATGCTAACCACCCAAAAGCAGTTAGTCAACCGTAACTGCTAACCAAACGAATAATTCGTGATTCCAACATAGATATCGCCTCAATGATATCTCTACGATTTAGCCTACGATGTTAAATCTACATCGTTACCAAGGAAACCACCGTTACATTACAGTGTACTTACACCAAATCCGGTTTCCGTTTCCAATTCCATCTCCCTCAAAGGAGTAGTTGCACCACTTTGCAACACGGATCGGCAACTCACGGCCACCGATCATCACGAAACACATCTCCATAGTACATCCGTATGTTCCAAGAAATCACATCTTGGTCCAAACACATCATCGAGACTCTACAAGGTTTCAAGTTTCCAAAAGGACATGCAAGAAAATCAATTGCATTCCCGCCACACGTGTCAACCACGACACCTAACAAATTCGACACATGACCATCCCTCGTTTACCCTAGGATTCAACAATCATAACACAGGGACGTTAGCAAATTAGTCAGAAATGAATTACCATGGCCTCAACACACGACAATCCCTCCTCAAGGGAGTCAAACCTCATGATCATTCTTCATAATACATCGTGTCATTGAGATTACCAATCTCAAGGTGCCACAATCTCTCACTAGAGATTAATTTATCAAAGCATAATAACCCGATGCTCGACGAGTACCAAGAAAATGCTGGCATTCATATACACTCACCGGCATACATGCCTAGGCACCAATGCAATCGACTCGGGCATCGCCAAGCATACCCAAAGTCCCAATCTCAACTGTCAATCCCCTATTATTCTCACCCAGCAGAGAATGATGGGTGACAAATCAAAGACCAATGGTGTGATTCCCAGATCGACATCACACAAACCGACTCGTTGAATCTCCCAAAGATTCCCAACCGGTA
The DNA here is from genome assembly GCA_907163345.1 of Haberlea rhodopensis. Lineage (NCBI taxonomy): Eukaryota > Viridiplantae > Streptophyta > Magnoliopsida > Lamiales > Gesneriaceae > Haberlea > Haberlea rhodopensis. Next base: position 5,548,371 of record CAJQUN010000037.1, read on the forward strand.
GGTATATCAATACTGCTTTCCTCATAAGGAAAGTGTCATGAATCCATGACCCTCCAACCTCGAACCCTCGTTCGGAAAAACTGGATATATTTATACCAAAATATATATCCCGGGACCAACAAATACACAACCGATTCAGAATAGTGCATCCTTGCAACTATTGGTAGCGTTTATCGTGTACGCCCAAATTAACCCCACTCAATCCTCAAGATTGATAACAATAATGTAGTAGTGTGAGTAGGGATCGATCCCACGAGGAGGTGTGAACTTTTGTGTTAATGAAAATCAAAATCAAAATCAAATCAAAACAATAAAAGATGGGGTTGTGAATGAATTATACTACTTAAATTAAAATTAAAGATTAAACTAATGAAAGCGATTCTTGGTATCGGTCGACTCTTCCTTGGAATTATCATCTATTTCATCGATTCACAAAAGACTCAATTTTTCATATGAATATTCATCGTTGGACGTTTAATCCAATAATCAAAGTCCCATCTCACCTTACGTTTAGTTAAGTAGTCCAAGTTTCTAGTTTAACCCTTATCAAACAATCTATCAAAATACAAGCGATTAACATTTAAATCGATGATAGCATATGAACTAGTGAGATCAATGAAGCTAAACAACATAATCCAAGCGTCTATGTTTAATCTAGTCAAGTGTTCTTCTTAAGAATTTAACAAACTCACAAGCGGAAATTCATCAATCTTAGATGCTTTGTAAATTAGAAGGATCAAACGATTCCGTATTCGATATCTACTTTAGCATTAGATTACATGCAAGTTATTAGGTTATCAATCCAATAAACAAACACAACAATCATATCAATAAAATCAGAAAAACTCTTGAAACTCAATAAAATTGATAATTAAAGCGTAAGAATCTCCCCAAGATACATAAAATCTAAGGATTTGTCTTCCTCAACCAAGAATTAAACACTAGCTAGACATAATCTAAGAAAAACGATAAATAAAATCAAGGGAAAGAAACAAATCCAATCTCCGCTCGTCGAGGTGTCAATCCCATCTTCGCTTCGATTTCGTAGCGTTCTTCAACAAAATTGAAAAGAAAAATATAAAACTAGTCTAAAACTATTCTACCCTAACTATCTAGATTATTTAAGGTCTGATTTTCGAGTTCTATATGTAGGGAGGCTAGGAGGTGGAATAGAATCCAAGTTGGAAGGCAAGAAATCATGTTTCCATGTTATTCAAAATGCCGGGCGATCGATCGAGACAAAGGGGCCGATCGATCGAGCTGGACAGTAGAAATTCGTGGCTTTTTTCAGCCCTGCTCGATCGATCGGCAATGCTTGCTCGATCGATTGGCAAGACCAGAATATTTTCTGCTCAATTTTCAGCTTCTGGCGAGTTTCGTATTTTTGCCGTAACTTTCTCATACAAACTCCGAATTTGATGAATCAGCTGTCCACGCGAAGAGAACAAAAATTTCTACAACTTTTATATGGACAACGTTTCCAAAATTTGGCTCAAACATATAGTAATTTGAGGAGAAAGGAGCAACATGTGTCTTGGATTCCGGTTTTTTTCTCTTTTCTTCAACTTTATTCCTTCTTTCATCATTTTAGCTTGATTGGTTCACCTTTTCCTACATTTACACAAATATACGATTATGTAGCATATGTATCAATTTATCCATTAAAATATACCAAATCGTAGACAATTAAGCGCAATAGATGTGTCTATTTCTAAGTAACATCAAATACCCCCATACTTAATCTTTACTCGGCCTCGAGTAAATCAGACAAAACTAAAATCTTTTTGCTTGGCTCATAGCATCATAACAAACTAACTTATCTCCACTTTAACGCCTCAACAATTTTAAACATGCATAGTAATGAAAGGCGGTGAAAAATTAACAGTGGAACAAGTTCAATCCCTAAACATCTCATACTTAACAAAGTAGTGAACGTGCATGTGTGGTCATAAACAAGTGTTGTGTACAAATTATAGATCCAAAAGATGCAAATCCACAATAGTTCAAGTCATACACTAACACAAGTATAAGCTCACTTGCACACTCTTCTCCAGCTATCTTAACCACTTTGCAAACACAAATCAAGTAGGTCTTTATTAGCTTATAGCTTGGCCTATGTATTAGCTTATGAAAGAAACGGAAAAAGACATGTCAAACAAGAGAGTATCATGATATGCACACTAAAAGCTTCTCTTCTTGCTTGAATTTTTCAACTTTTATTTCAATATTTTTCTTCTTTTGTACCTTGGCTCCCATTGGAGTCATATTTTTATCTATTTTATCAAGGCATCCCTTTTCTTTCATGCATTTCATTCTTTTCATAATGAAGCTCACAAACTTTTAATCATTGAATACTTAAGTGCATGTGAATGAAACACATCATACTCCCTTCAAAGGTATGGATATAATTCATATTTAGGCTCATTAGGGAAGGATGATAAGTTAGTCAAAGAATGTCGAATGTGGGTCTTTTGTATGCTTAGCATACAACCATTCTTTTGCATTAAAGCTCAAAAGGGGTACTAGTGATTGATTTTCTTTACATGGTAGGCTTGAAAGGACTCAAACGCATCAAAGATCGCCTATATCACTTTCATGTTTGCAAGTAGTCTAGACATACGCCTCAAAGAGTATGTAGTTAAGTTCTAGCATGTATTAGAGACTTCTTAAGACTGTCACAAAATTTACATAATCTTCACTAAGCTATGCACACTTCACAAGCCATGACAATAATGTGCTCAAAATATTCAACTACTAAGTAAAAGCACACTTTGCATTAGAGTTCAAAGTGTTCCAAGGTTAACAATTCACCTATGTTCAAAAACATGCATGCCATTAATTAGGTTTCATCATGGGCTAGTGATTCTAAGCATGTGTTCATTACTAACTATGAGCTCAAATTTTTCAATTTTTTTGATTTTTTTTTTTGTATTTTTGTAATAGGAAAGCAATAACACACCACTAATCCCTCCCCCAGTACTTAAACCTTACATTGTCCCCAATGTAAGGCAAAAATATAAGAAAAGAGAAAAGTCTAACTACGAAAGCAATAAAAATAAATAAAAGGGAGAAAGTAAACTAACTCCCTTTGGGTTTCCTCCCAAGAAGCGCCTCTGTTTAACGTCGGTGGCCCGACACCAGTCCTCTCGCTTAAGGCGATGCCTATTCGCCTTGCACCTCTTGGAGGTGTTTTGTCTTTTCACTATGTCTCCTTCCTCCAAAGAAGTCCGTCGAGGTCGATCAAGATCTACCTCATGGCACCTTTCAATTGTTGTCCCATATGCTCACCTTTGGGAATCTCATTCTGGTGAGATTCCTTGTTATCCACCTCGAACTCTGTTTGTTCTTCAAGTATTGATGGCCTCAGTACCATCGTTTCTAGAGTTTCTACCTCTTTGCCACTGTCCAAGGTGATGTTGTCTTCGAAAAAATAGTCCCAATAATCCATTTCATCACAGTACTCTATCAGCCGACTCCTCTACCGCAGCACATGATTCATCTAAGTATTCAACATATCTCTCAGTGGGAAACATACTTTGCGGAGTTGTAGGATGTACAAACTCCTTTTCTTCTATTGGCACATGTGTCTCCTCTTCTAGCTCGGGTGGCATCAGTACCACCTTCTCCATAGTCTCCTCTTCTTCATCACTCCATGATTCGAATGCAATCATGGTCTTCTTTTGTGTTGCTATCCTATCGGCCGATCTTATTAGTTGCTCCATTTGGTTACCCAAATTCTGAGTGCTAGCCCTGAATTCCTGTTGAAATTGCAAAGTACTATCATTAGTGTTGAAACAAGATCCTCTAAAGACTCACCAGGGGTATGGTATTGAGGTTGTTGTGGCCATGGCGGGTATTGCGGTATGTATGGCAGTAGGGTGGACTTCATGTAGGGTGGAGGTGTTCTCATCCATTGATTGTCATAGCTGAGATTGGGATGATCACTCCAACTTGAGTTTGATGCACTTTGTCCACTCCCTACGCCAAGTTGTTGCACAAGATATGCCAATTCGTCTAGTTGCCTATAGTCCTCCATTATTAGATTCGAGTTTTAGAAATCAACCTGTAAGCACGAACAAACAAGAGTAGCGGTGGGGGAAAAAGAAAGAGAAAGAAACAAAGCAGAAAATATTAACACAAAAATTTACAACGCCTCCCAGGCAACGGCGCCAAAATTTGGTAGCGTTTATCGTGTACGCCCAAATTAACCCCACTCATCGATTGATAACAATAATGTAGTAGTGTGAGTAGGGATCGATCCCACGAGGAGGTGTGAACTTTTGTGTTAATGAAAATCAAAATCAAAACAATAAAAGATGGGGTTGTGAATGAATTATACTACTTAAATTAAAATTAAATATTAAACTAATGAAAGCGATTCTTGGTATCGGTCGACTCTTCCTTGGAATTATCATCTATTTCATCGATTCACAAAAGACTCAATTTTTCATATGAATATTCATCGTTGGACGTTTAATCCAATAATCAAAGTCCCATCTCACCTTACGTTTAGTTAAGTAGTCCAAGCGTTTAGTTTAACCCTTATCAAACAATCAATCAAAATACAAGTGATTAAGAATTTAAATCGATGATAGCATATGAACTAGTGAGATCAATGAAGCTAAACAACATAATCGAAGCGTCTATGTTTAATCTAGTCAAGTGTTCTTCTTAAGAATTTAACAAACTCACAAGCGGAACTTCATCAATCTTAGATGCTTCGTAAATTAGAGGGATCAAACGATTCCGTATTTGATATCTAATTTAGCATTAGATTACATGCAAGTTATTAGGTTGTCAATCCAATAAACAAACACAACAATCATATCAATAAAATCAGAAAAACTCTTCATACTCAATAAAATTGATAATTAAAGCGTAAGAATCTCCCCAAGATAAATAAAATCCAAGGCCTCAACCCAAATTTAAAAACTAGCTAGACATAATCTAAGAAAAACGATACATAAAAGCATGGGAAAGAAAACAAATCCAATCTCCGCTCGTCGAGGTGTCAATCCCATCTTCGCTTCGATCTTCGTAGCGTTCTTCAACAAAATTGAAAGAAAAATATAAAACTAGTTTAAAACTATTCTACCCTAACTATCTAGATTATTTAAGGTCTGATTTTTGAGTTCTATATGTAGGGAGGCTAGGAGGTGGAATAGAATCCAAGTTGGAAGGCAAGAAATCATGTTTCCATGTTATTCAAAACGTCGGGCGATCGATCGAGACAAAGGGGCCGATCGATCGAGACAAAGGGGCCGATCGATCGAGCTGGACAGTAAAAATTCGTGGCTTTTTCAGCCTTGCTCGTTCGATCGGCAATGCTTGCTTGATCGATTGGCAATGCTTGCTCGATCGATCGGCAAGACCAGAATATTTTCTGCTCAATTTTCAGCTTCTGGCGAGTTTCGTATTTTTGCCGTAACTTTCTCATACAAACTCCGAATTTGATGAATCAGCTGTCCATGGGAAGAGAACAGAAATTTCTACAACTTTTATATGGACCACATGTCCAAAACCTGGCTCAAACATATAGTAAGTTGAGGAGAAATGAGCAACATATGTCTTGGATTCCGATTTTTTCCTCTTTTCTTCAACTTTATTTCTTCTTTCATCATTTTAGCTTAATTTCTTCACATTTTCCTACATTTACACAAATATGATTATGTAGCATATATATAAATTTATCCATTAAAATATACCAAATCGTAGACAATTAAGCGCAATAGATGTGTCTATTTCTAGTCACATCAACTATTACCAATCCGAAACCCATATACACACGTATACTCATTCTAACAATGCTCTGTACTAATACCATATTACACCACAATCTCGAGCATTTCCCCGGAGACGTTTCTTCGAACGTCTCACCCAAAGGGTAAGAAATCCATTACTCGGTCCAACACCAGTAATGCTTACCATGGCTGATTTACAATCAACCCACGGCCGATACCAGTTGTCTCCATGACAGTATATTCAAATCTCTCTAAGAGATACACCAACATAGTAGTACCACCCCACTAACTATATTTCGTGATTCCAATTGTGTTTCCCCATTTCATTTCATTTGCAAGGATTCTCAACCAAAACCAACAATGACTTGTTGACACTCATGTTGGTACTCCCAACTGAATTGAGTTGTCCCAGTACAAGTCCTTTAAACATTTGACATATAAACGTCACCGTGAGGTATCCTGCCTCGAACCTTATGCCATAATGCGACTACCAAGTCTACCATAAGTCTTCATCGTATCATCATACGATTCACCAAACTCAGTCCCAAAGAGCAGTATAATGTCTACAACAAGCACACTATATCACTGCCATAATACCTGGCTAGCAAAACGCTGCCTCCATAGGCTTACACCAAACCTACCAACGTATCATACGTTCCATCCCGGTATACCATACCGTACAAACCATTGGAGTAGTGGGTCATCACCCAACATTTCTCTAATCATTAAGGCACAACGGACATTCCGGTGTCCTCACTCAACCACAGAGAAACCCTAATCCCGTAGGATTTATTTCACACCCTCATGGGTGGATGTGATCATGTCCACCACATGTCACCTCGGTATAAGCAAGTTGTCTCCCCAATAACTACTCCTATTGCTAGTCACTTGGCCATAGCCATTCCAACGAGTATACCCAAAGGTACCCCTACTAGTAAAATATTTACCTCAAATATGTGCTGCGGTACACTTCCTAGACAGCGTACCCCATAATTCCTCGAGCAACCTGCTCGGCATAATGGTCTCGTCAACTAGTGACTCAGACACTACCATGTGCTCACCATTGGCACTCAAACCATACGACTAAATACATATACATAAATATATTATCCATCGTAATGATGGCATCCGTCCACATAGATCATTCTCTATGTCATCGTCATCATTTGACGGTACATGTCAACACAAGACATCCACAATAATGCTAATAAAACAGCAATATACCATAACTCATCGCTAATAAGATAGTGGCATACCTGTCTCCGTCGTCCAATAGCGGTACATAATCAACACCCATAGCTCGTGGGCGGCACAATCCCGTGCTACGTAGATAGCGGCATGACCCATATCTATAAAATCAGCGGCATGATTCCTCGCCATAGAGTCAACGGCATAAAACATCGCTATAGAATCAACACGATGAAACATCGCTATATAGGTACCCGGCGGCATGAACCATCGCCAATAGAATAGCGGAATGAACCATCGCTATGTATATACCCGGTGGCATGAACTATCGTCAATAGAATAGCGGAATGAACCATCACTATATATACACCCGACGGCATGAACCATCGCCCATAGAATAGCGGAATGAACCATCGCTATATATACACCCGGCGGCATGAACCATCGCCAATAGAATAGCCGAATGAAACATCGCTATATATACACCCGGCGGCATGGACCATCGCCAATAGAATAGCGGAATGAACCATCACTATATATACACCCGGCGGCATGAACCATCGCCAATAGAATAGCCAATCCCTAGCCTTGTTATAGCAGTGTATTTTAATGCACCTCGCTTGTCATGACCGCGACACTAATACCCCTCGCTTCGACATATCAGCGTCATTGAATAACCTCGCTCAAATGCGACATGCGACAATACCCTCGCTTCAACATTTGGCGGCAAATATTCTTTCCTAGTTACGATATGACAGCGGCAAGTATTCTATCATCGCGTCAAGTGACAGCGGCAAAGAATTTAAAATCATCACTCGTCCATAACAACGACTCATGGGAAGTTCACCAAGCATCCAATATATACCTGCAACACAATGCATAATCCATATCCCAATATACATCAATATGAGTGTATTTTAATGCACCTCGCTTCAAATGTGACATGCGGCAATACCCTCGCTTCAACATTTGGCGCAAAGCATTTAATCATCACTCCAATATATATATGCAACCACAATGAGTGTATTTTAATGCACCTCGCTTCAAATGTGACATGCGGCAATACCCTCGCTTCAAAGCATTAAAATCATCACTCCAATATATATGCAACCACAATGCATAATCCATAATGTATATAAAATACATGTTACCGTTTGGTGCCCGTCAATCCTGGCCTTAGCCCTCCATGCCAAAGAGTCCCTACAGGAACGATTCCAAACCATGAGCATATAATAATCCATATTCACCACAATATGATTATAAAGGGTAAATGCATAAACCATAAGTACAAAGTACTTCCTGTATCCCAATGCATTTCAAAATGCTCCCTTTCGTTGTTCCTGTACCACAACTCACAATCATAATCAAAAGATTATATTATGATTCCATAGATGTCATGACATATAATTGTTCTATTATGATCACATATCATAAACGCACATAAGCAAAATAGTTGTGTCACACAACACTAACTACCATCATGCATAATTAGTGCTACTCATTTCCATCATTATATTCCTAGGCCCTCAACAGCCCCAAAGAGCAAACCACTGCTCTGATACCACTAATGTAAGGACCCCGTGCCCTTAACCCTTTATTAGCATATTAATCCATGCCATTAGTGCATACAATCATGTTGTCAGAGGGAAAAAGGCTACATGCAACCCTAGCATGAAATATCATTCATGAAATTTCTTACATTATTTCATATAATGTCTAAACTTTCCCCAACATAATCCATAAACATAACATGCGCATTTATATATACACTAACATGCTCTCAATTCATATGATTGCATGCAACACATAAATGAAAAGAGAAAGGCCCATGCCTTCTTTATACAACCCATATACACATAATAGTGCTCACATGCGAGCATCAAAAAAGTATATTTGTATCTAATGTATAAAGTATCATGCTCAATACCAGCTCTAGTACTTCGATCCTGGACGCACCTCCAATCAACAGCTCGGGCTCAACTCCAAAGCCATTGCTGCACCTGTACCACCTGCCCCAACACAGACAGCCCCCACACGGGGTAAGCATACCAATACCACCAATCCAATAATCACAATAATACAATTCATAATTTACTCAATGTAAAGACTATGAATATTTAAAAACACTCCTTTGGATGGCATCATCCTCATCCGGGATCCCCTGTGCTGTTCCTGTTCTCAAAATAACCGAAACCATCAAATTCCAGAAAGCCAATTAATCACCTCATTGATTAACTAAACCCATTCTTTTCATGCAAGTTTCATAATCAAACATGGTTAAATCATCAGATAAATGATTATAGATATCATATATATCTAACCAATGGTTCCATATTTTTATTTCATCGCTCGCTCTACAATAGCGGCATTTTAATCTCACGCATGCTCAACAGCAGTGACGTCATAACCGATGTTCGCTCAAAGGCGACAACATCCCAATCATTCCTCGCTCAAGAGCGGCACCATATAATTCTCAATGTCTATCCATTTATGCAACATAATGTACCAAGCATTCAACAATTGCAAATTATATAAAAGGGAGATGCTCGTACGTCATACATACCTTATGATTCCGTAGACCGAACCAAACCTTGACTGATCCCGCGACCCGATGAATTATGTGCTAACACATAAATAATTCACAATTAAACACAAGCATGCAACCACATGCCCAAGCACGTCACAACCCCCAGACCTATCGTAAATCCATGACGATTATTCACTTTAAAAGACTCCGGGTTAAGCATGCATAATACCCAGAATATACCCTTTTACAAGTTCAAAGGTTAGCCAATTACTAAATTTAGTCATTCCATATTCTCTTTAAAATGTGGCTCCAACCACTCCATTTTAAAAGTATAGCATTCCCATTGGAATGTAGACATTGCCTCGAAAATCGGTTAATTAAACATCGATTCCAAAATCCCGATATTTTCCAACATTTTCGAAAAAACAAAGGGAACAGGGCTGCGATCGATAGGGCCCAAGCCGCGATCGATCGCCATATCCTACTGCCCGAAAATAAACATGACGTGATCGATCGCGCCATATCTCGCGATCGATCGCCAAGACCCCTGCGATCGATCGCCCACTTTTCACGATCGATCGCCGCTACTGCTCATCGCCTTCCCAAATCAGTATCATGTCGTGATCGATCGGTGCCAAGCCGCAATCGATCCCGACCTGCGGGTTCCAAAAAATTCGAGCTTTAATGTTGTTTTTCACACCCAAACTCAAAACCAACACCCCATACACCTTCAACACCTCAAATACTCTATTTAAAACCAATAAAAACACTAAAAATACAACTTTTGATTTTTTTTCAAAAATCCCTAAATTCCAAAACCAACCCAAACCTTAACCAAAATCAACAATACTATAATCAAATCGAAGGTAAAGTCGAGGGGTTACCAACTTTTCTTCGAGAAATCCGGCTCCCGAGCCGAGCTACCAGTGATTTCTCCTCCAAGAGAGAAAAGAGGGGAATTGGGGGAAAGGGTTGGGGGCAGAGAGAGAGAGGGGATAGAGGAAATCCATGTAATGACGGAATACGGAGTCTACGTGGTATATATAGTACCAAAACTCCAAAATACCAATTCCTCCACAAATACAACATGACTCATTAAAGATAATATGTTTTCAATAATTATCTCTCTAACCTCAATTTCCAATACTAGCCCCAATACAAAGTGTTGGGATATGCCCTAAGACAAATCATTAGATGATTGTTTTGACATACAATGTTTATGATTTTATGAATGGCAATTCATTATTATATATTATTCTTTTAACTGTGCAATGTGAATTAATATATATGTTAATGTCCTTAGAATAATATTGTATTATTCTTAAAGATGTCCCTAGTCAAGTATTATCATGAATAGGGATAATGATAATACGTAGAGACTAGCATGTGTTGATTGATGAATTGTTCATTGATATAAGATATCAAATCAACACATGGGTACATGTTAGAGAACGATGTATTGGACAGACCCACCATGAGAATGCAACATGGATAGTTATATGATCGTCATATGCAATTCTCATAGTGATAATAATGTATGTAATCCTTACGACTTGTGATCATCAGAGATCCCAACATAAGGAGTTATGTATCCTGATATCGTCAAACGTTACCCGTAACAGGGTAATCTATAAAGGCGACTATTGGATACACTACGAATTATGTAGAGGGATGTTGACTGATCGAGATAGGATTTGTCCCTCCTATATAACAGGAGATGTGTTTGGCCCTTGATCAAGTGAGAACTAAAATGCATGGCCATGCTCGAATGAGTCGATATGAGATATCGAGCTTATTCGTTTATTCTAGTTCTACTTGGGGATCAAGAAATAGAGATTGAATATACGAGTATGACTATTCCATGACTCGTGTTCAATCTAAACACAAAGGACAAAGGGATTAAGTTACATGGTTAATATTATCACAAGTTCTAAAGGTTATGTCGAGTCATTGGCATTCTTGTAATTTGGGTAGCCTCGATGTGTTGCTAGACACCGCTCCTTGCTTGCGACATAAAATGAGATTTTATGTCACTGCCAACATTACAAGATCCTATCGGGTCGCACAAAAGATTAAATCGATAAGGGAAATTAAATTCATGGGATGAATTAAATAATTAAGAGGAGTCTTAATTAATAATTATAAGGATTAAATTATAATCATGGGCTTAAGCCCATGAGGCTTTATGAAAGCTTTTTAATTAAATCTTATATAATGATATACAAGGTTATGATTAAAGGTTGAATCATACAATTCATATCATAACCTAGCCACCCAAGAGGAAGCTCTCGGCCACCATCAAAATCGTGACCTCTCGGCCGCGTCTTGGTCCCCTTTTGTTTTTCCGGCCATCCTCTTCGATTTAGAATCGTGTGTGGTTATTGTTCCGGTTTAAGAACTTGTCTAGCAACTTGTTTTTAAACTATCCCTTCCCGATTTGATCGTGTGGATACCGTTGAGGCAAAACTTAACAAGTTTTGCTAGTGACTCGGAGGAGGCGTTGGACGTGGTGCTGCTTCGTGGAATCTGCTCAAACACGCTACAAGGGTGAGACCTTCGTAAATCCTTTATCCGATATGATAACCTATGTATAGATCCGGTGTCTAGTAATCCAACAGATTTTATTCCGCTGCGCTGTATGCTCTTAGGATTACTTACAGTGGTATCAGAGCCAGGTTCAAGGCTCATATCGGATTTATGTGGTTAAATAGTTTAATCATATTAGAATTAATATTGCATGTTATTTAAAACTGTATGAACATATATGATATGTTAATATTTAGTTTGTGAAAATCATCGTAAAATTGTATTTGATATAATTGGCGAATAATCAAATTTATTGGGCAATATTTTCGGCCACCACCATGCTTTTGACCCACGGCTTAGCCACGTGAGGGCTAGGGGTTTCAGACTCCTATGCTCGAGATGGCCTAGTCGTTGTGGCTCATGTTCATGCATGGAGGTTTCGAGACATGGATGAGTTTTGAACTCTTTGGCTCGATAATGGTTCACGCATGCATGGATTAGTAGCTTTACCACATGAGAGCAAGGTTTTATAAACCCTTAGCTCGAGATGGTTGAGCCAACACCGTGCATGGCCTGACCGTGACTCGTGGCTAACAAATTCTGGCGTTTCGAACAAGATGGCTCAATGAAAACCCAAGGTGGTGCGTGGCGGCTAGGGTTTGGAACCCTAGCGCCGCCGCCGCTCGAGCTTGGCTCGGCCATGGGCTAGGGTTTCGAACCCTAGACCCATTATTGGTCCAGCCGTGTGCTTTTGTGGTTCGAACCATGGTGGTTCGTGTCTTAGTCGCTTTAGTTCGTGGCATGTGATGTCCCGAGCGTACGATAATTTTTCAAAAATTATATTACAGTTTTAATTAGAATTAAATTTAAAATGTTTAGAATTTAATTAATTAAATGTTAATGCATGCTTTATGTGTTGTTTGAGCATGGTGCGTGGTTATAGCCCTTTGACCTATTAGATAGGATTTGTGGATGTTTGTAATATATAATACGACCTGCGTGTCGTGCCTTCTCTATTTCATTCTAAATGTAATCCCTCCCCTATGTTCCCCTCGAATGTGAATCGAGGAATTCTATATCTTGTAAATAGTGTAGTTTATTTTATTGATGGTGATCAATGAAGATGGAGCATCGTGCCGGGATGAGGAGGCCATTCACAAATTGGAGCCAAAGGAAGGTTCTTGTGAAGTTACCTTAGGTTGACTCTTATGATTTTCTCATTGGCTTGAGAGAATCGTTAGTAGGGGCTATAACCATGTCACGTTTAATTATGTATGTTGATGCATGATTTATCTTATGTTTTAGATTGATAATTGTATTACACATATATGTAGATATGTATACAACTATATGTAGTGGACATATTTTAAATTATCAAACTAATCATGAGATCAATAAATCCCTCTAAAATATTAAGTTTTAGATGCCTTCCAAAATTAAAAGTACTTGTCAATAACTTCGATTGTACATGTGTGGGTTTGCCAAAGAAAAGCACCGTGGCAATCTTAGTAAGGCGCGAAAGGATAAAAGTGATATCCGTTATACTTTAAATTGGGTACGACTTAACTAGGTTATCTCAATAGGATTGGGAACCTAGAGGCATGGGTTGGATAATAATTCATTTGATGAATTGAACAAAGCGTTGTTCGTCCAACTATCCAAGAATTATATGTGATGTACTTGACAAAGTGTTGTCTACCTAAATAACCGAGTCCTGGGCGATTAGCCAAAGCTAACTCAAGATTAGGCGAAATATGGATCTTGGCCCACTAAAGGTTTTGAGGGTTGATATTTTTTTAAACAAAATAGTGGGAGTATCATTTAATATAAGACCATGTTAAATGATTAAATCATAAACTTTTTTTGCATATTTATATTGTAGATATCCATGGCAACTAACAACGTTACTAGCACATTATCACTGCGATCGGTCCTTGAGAAGGACAAATTAAATGGGACAAATTTCCTAGACTGGCATAGGAACTTGAGGATAGTCCTCAAACAAGAAAAGAAACAATATGTCCTAGAGGAACCCTTGCCCGCTGAGGAACCTCCCCTAACGGCTACAAGAGCCGAAAAAGATGCTTATAAGAAGCATCAGAGTGACACACTTGATGTTGGGTGCCTTATGCTTGCCACCATGAACTCTGAGCTTCAGAAGCAACATGAGGAAATGGAGGCGTTCGATATGATCGAACACTTAAAGCAATTGTAGCAACAGCAAGCAAGACAAGAGAGGTATGACGTCTCTAAGGCGTTATTTCAGTGCAGGATGGTAGAGGGAAGCCTAGTTGGAACTCATGTGCTCAAGATGATTGGGTATATTGAGAATCTGGACAAGCTGGGTTTTTCATTGGACCAAGAGTTTGCCACCGATGTGACCTTGCAATCGTTGCCTGAGAGCTTCAGTCAATTTGTAGTAAATTACAATATGACTGACATGGAAAAGACTCTACCACAATTGCTTGGTATGTTAAGAACATATGAAGCAAATACAATGAAGACTAAGGCCACAAATGTTCTTATTGTGAATAAGGGCAAAGGAAAGGCCAAAGCTAAAGGCAATAAGAAAGCAAAGAAGGTCTTTGTTAAATCTAAGCCAAAGTCTTATGCACTGAAACCAAAAGGAGGGATAGCGAAGGAATGGAACTGTTTCCATTGCGGTGAGACCGGCCATTGGAAAAGAAACTGCAAAGTATATCTGGAGTATCTAAAGAAAGGAAGTGTGGCTTCCACTTCAGGTATTTTTGTTATAGAAGTCAATTTATCTACTTCTTCATCATGGGTATTAGATACTGGATGTGGATCTCACATTTGTGTAAATGTGCATGATCTAAAAAGGAGTAGGACGTTGGCGAAAGGTGAAGTTGATCTCCGAGTTGGAAATGGAGCAAGAGTTGCTGCATTAGCTATAGGAGATTATTGTTTAGCTTTACCTTCTGGTTTATCGTTGAGTTTAAAAGACTGTTATTTTGTGCCATCTATTACTAAAAACATAATTTATATTTCTTGTTAGACAAGTATGGTTTTTCATTTATAATAAAGGACAACTGTTGTTCTATTTATTTAAATGATATGTTTTATGCTAGTGCACAAATGGTGAATGGTCTTTATGTATTAAATCTTGATATGCCTATCTATAACATAAATAATAAAAGGATTAAAAATAATGATTGTAATCCGACTTATCTCTGGCACTGTCGCTTGGGCCACATAAACGAGAACCACATATCTAAACTTCATAAGGATGGAGTATTAGATTCATTTGATTTTGAATCATATGAAACATGCGAATCTTGTTTAATGGGCAAGATGACTAAAGCCCCTTTCAAGGGACATGTTGAAAGGGCAAATGTTTTATTGGGACTAATACATAGTGATGTATGTGGACCAATAAGTACACAAGCTAGAGGTGGTTTTCAATACTTCGTTACATTTACTGATGACCTCAGTAGATATGGGTATGTGTACCTAATGAAGCATAAGCATGAAACCTTTGAAAAGTTCAAAGATTTCAAGAATGAAGTACAAAACCAACTTGGCAAAAGTATCAAAATCCTTCGATCAGATCGAGGAGGTGAATACTTAAGCCAAGAGTTTCATGACTATCTAAAGGAATGTGGGATAGTCCCACAACTCACTCCTCCGTATACTCCACAATGGAATGGTGTATCCGAGAGGAGAAATCGAACCTTGTTGGACATGGTTAGATCAATGATGAGTCATGCAGATCTTCCGATATCATTTTGGGGACACGCTCTAGAAACAGCGATTTTCTTACTGAACCGTGTTCCATCTAAATCAGTGGAAAAGACACCATATGAGATATGGACTGGGAAGCGTCCTAGTATGTCTTTTATGAAGATTTGGGGTTGTGAGGCTTTCGTTAGACGTCACGCCACTAACAAACTTGGACCCAAATCTGATAAGTGTTTATTTGTGGGGTATCCTAAGGAAACGAAAGGATACTATTTCTATTATTCCACCGAGAACAAAGTAGTTGTTGCTCGGACTGGTGTATTTCTTGAAAGAGAATTTATTTCTAGAAAAACCAGTGGGAGAAAAATAGAACTTAGTGAAGTTCGACCACAAGAAAACACTGAACCTGAGATTGAGATGGAAACAGAGCAGGCACCGCAATCTGTTGTGGAAGAAGTACCTGCTCAAGAGACACAAGCCCAGCGTAGGTCTGTAAGAGAACACCGGGAGCCACAGAGATATGGATTTCTTGTGACTCAACAAGGTGACTTACTACTTATTGATGAGGATGAGCCGTCATCTTATCAACAAGCTATAATGGGCAATGATTCTGAGAAATGGCAAGAGGCCATGAAATCTGAGATGGAATCCATGTATGCAAACCAAGTATGGACTTTGGTTGATCCACCTGAAGGGGTATGACCCATAGGGTGCAAATGGATTTTCAAGAAAAAGACCGATATGGATGGTAATGTACAAACCTATAAAGGTCGGCTGGTTGCAAAAGGATTCAAACAAATTCATGGTATTGACTATGATGAAACCTTTTCACCAGTGGCCATGGTTAAATCCATAAGGATCTTACTTGTAATAGCTGCATTTCATGATTATGAAATCCGGCAGATGGATGTCAAAACAGCTTTCCTTAATGGAAATCTGCTTGAGGATGTGTACATGACACAGCCCGAGGGTTTTGTCAATCCAAAGGATGCTGGAAAGATATGCAAGCTACAACGATCCATGTATGGATTGAAGCAAGCTTCTCGGAGTTGGAATCTTCATTTTGATGATGCAATCAAAGAGTTTGGTTTTATCAAAAACGAAGATGAACCTTGTGTCTACAAGAAGGTCAGTGGGAGCGTAATCATTTTCCTAGTGTTGTATGTAGATGACATACTTCTCATTGGAAATGATATCACTGCCTTGCAATCTGTAAAGATTTGGCTAGGGAATTGCTTTTCGATGAAAGACTTGGGAGAAGCCACCTATGTATTAGGAATCAAGATCTATAGAGATAGATCGAGAAGGCTTCTTGGCCTAAGTCAAAATACATACATAGACAAAGTGCTTAAAAGGTTTAGCATGCAAGAATCAAAGAAAGGATTCGTGCCTATGACACATGGTATATATCTCTCGAAGGAACAGTGTCCTTCAACACCAGATGAGAGACAACGCATGAGTAAGATTCCATATGCGTCAGCTATTGGATCTATCATGTATGCCATGATATGTACTCGTCCCGATGTATCGTATGCTTTGAGCATGACGAGCAGATATCAAGTTGATCGAGGTGAAGGTTACTGGATTGCTGTCAAGAACATCCTGAAGTACTTGAGAAGGACTAAGGATACATTCTTGATTTATGGAGGTGAGGAAGAGCTCAATGTAATGGGTTACACTGATGCAAGCTTCCAAACCGACAAAGATGATTTTCGATCGCAATCTGGATATGTGTATTGCCTAAATGGAGGTGCTGTGAGCTGGAAGAGTTCAAAGCAAGAAACAGTAGCCGATTCTACAACGGAAGCTGAGTATATTGCTGCCTCGGATGCAGCAAAGGAAGCTGTTTGGATGAGGAAGTTCATTTCTGAACTTGGAGTGGTGCCTAGCATTAAAGATCCGATAGAACTCTATTGTGACAACAATGGAGCGATCGCATTGGCTAAGGAACCAAGATCTCACCAAAGATCCAAGCACATACTTAGGCGTTTCCATTTCATTCGAGAAATCGTTGAAAGGGGAGATGTTAAAATATGCAAAGTACCAACAGATGATAATGTATCTGACCCATTGACGAAGCCACTGTCACAGCAGAAGCATGATCGTCATACTAGATCTCTAGGCATTAGGTATATGTCTGAGTTGTCTTAGTGCAAGTGGGAGATTTGTGGGGAATTGCCCTAAGACAAATCATTAGATGATTGTTTTGACATACAATGTTTATGATTTTATGAATGGCAATTCATTATTATATATTATTCTTTTAACTGTGCAATGTGAATTAATATATATGTTAATGTCCTTAGAATAATATTGTATTATTCTTAAAGATGTCCCTAGTCAAGTATTATCATGAATAGGGATAATGATAATACGTAGAGACTAGTATGTGTTGATTGATGAATTGTTCATTGATAGAAGATATCAAATCAACACATGGGTACATGTTAGAGAACGATGTACTGGACAGACCCACCATGAGAATGCAACATGGATAGTTATATGATCGTCATATGCAATTCTCATAGTGATAATAATGTATGTAATCCTTACGACTTGTGATCATCAGAGATCCCAACATAAGGAGTTATGTATCTTGATATCGTCAAACGTTACCCGTAACAGGGTAATCTATAAAGGCGACTATTGGATACACTACGAATTATGTAGAGGGATGTTGACTGATCGAGATAGGATTTGTCCCTCCTATATAACAGGAGATGTGTTTGGCCCTTGATCAAGTGAGAACTAAAATGCATGGCCATGCTCGAATGAGTCGATATGAGATATCGAGCTTATTCGTTTATTCTAGTTCTACTTGGGGATCAAGAAATAGAGATTGAATATACGAGTATGACTATTCCATGACTCGTGTTCAATCTAAACACAAAGGACAAAGGGATTAAGTTACATGGTTAATATTATCACAAGTTCTAAAGGTTATGTCGAATCATTGACATTCTTATAATTTGGGTAGCCTCGATGTGTTGCTAGACACCGCTCCTTGCTTGCGACATAAAATGAGATTTTATGTCACTGCCAACATTACAAGATCCTATCGGGTCGCACAAAAGATTAAATCGAGAAGGGAAATTAAATTCATGGGATGAATTAAATAATTAGAGGAGTCTTAATTAATAATTATAAGGATTAAATTATAATCATGGGCTTAAGCCCATGAGGCTTTATGAAAGCTTTTTAATTAAATCTTATATAATGATATACAAGGTTATGATTAAAGGTTGAATCATACAATTCATATCATAACCTAGCCACCCAAGAGGAAGCTCTCGGCCACCATCAAAATCGTGACCTCTCGGCCGCCGCCGTCTTGGTCCCCTTTTGTTTTTCCGGCCATCCTCTTCGATTTAGAATCGTGTGTGGTTATTGTTCCGGTTTAAGAACTTGTCTAGCAACTTGTTCTTAAACTATCCCTTCCCGATTTGATCGTGTGGATACCGTTGAGGCAAAACTTAACAAGTTTTGCTAGTGACTCGGAGGAGGCGTTGGACGTGGTGCTGCTCCGTGGAATCTGCTCAAACACGCTACAAGGGTGAGACCTTCGTAAATCCTTTATCCGATATGATAACCTATGTATAGATCCGGTGTCTAGTAATCCAAAATATTTTATTCCGCTGCGCTGTATGCTCTTAGGATTACTTACACAAAGTACCCCGGTCCCCAGATCCCACCAAAAACCAAATTCCAAGGTTATCACCACGATGATAATACAATCCCATCCCTTGGATCCAACGACTCCAAATACCGGACTTAAAATCCTCGGGAGTCCCAATGCCGCAATTAATTTGTAATTGCCATAATTAAAATCCATTAAGGATCATTACCACTCCGGGATTAACACCATTAATTCCCGGGCATCACAATTATTTTCTTTTCTCATTCATAATTTTTTTCACTAAGCTCATCAAGATATAACACTTCATGTGAAATAAATGAGATTCATTACACTCCCTTAGGGTGATGATAATCTGTTTCATTTTAGGCTCATAACAGGGTATGTATAATGAATTTATCAATAAATGTTGAATGGGAGCTAGTGATATGATAAACATACTCCATTCTTTTTCAATTAGGCTCAAAATAAGACACTATGAATTGATGTATATATGGTAAGCTTGAAAGGCTCAAACGTTCCAAAGATCGCCTAGATTCAAGTCAAGTTTATAACTATAAAATTTCGCCTCAAATTGTTCTCAATAGGTTCTAGAGTACTCTAAGATGCTCAAAAATAATTCATCAAGTTCACAAAAATTTTCACTACTTCAAATGCAATTAACAAGATTATGACTCAAAGGTACTCAAAATATTCCTCATCTTTGACATGCTAACTCAATACAAGATATTCACAAACAAGCCTTACAATCATTAAAACTCAAGTCGACATGAATAGTGAAATTAATATCATCATGGAATAGAGACCACTACTATGATCATTTTTTTTCTCACTAACTGAACTCATTTTCATAAAAAAAAAATTTGTTGGTGCTCGAGAAACAACTCAATTCCAAAGAAACCAAAGAAAAAGCATGACACAGTAATGCACTAGCCAAACTTAATTTGTGCATTATCCTCCATGTAATAAGCATGGAAAATAAGACATAGCACTTACCTTTGACGACGACCGTCGGTGATCGTCATCCAATTCCTCGCCAGCTAGTTGGGCATATTGTTGGAAAAAATGACAGCACACCTTGAGTCACTCACCAAAATTAAAAAACAAAAACAAAATGCAAACCCAAACCAAAACAGAATTCAAAAGCGAAGATAAGCTATAAGAAAAAAGTTCTTGATTTATAGTCACAAGCTGGACTTTTTTACCATTCTCTTCAACTGTCGAAGGGGGTGGTGGGGGACAAATTTTCATCATCCACCTAGTAGTGTCTCTACCACTTCTCTTTTACCATGAATAATGCCCCTTTGGAAACAGTCGGCTTCCATGGAAACAGTCGCATTTTTGCTCTATTCATTAAGACCATGTCTCCCTTACAGAATTGGCCTCCTTTTTGATGGACTTTTGTGTGACCTCCAACTTCTCCTTGCTTTTAACCTGCGCCGCATCAACAGATAATGGATCAATAATATTGATATTGAAACATCGGCGCTCAGTGTGTGTAGTGTTCAAAGTTTTGAACATATCAAAAGATGACTTGATCCTCCCCTACACGAAGGATCAACTTCCCGTCTTGGACTTCAATCAGCGCTCTTCCTGTTACTAGGAATGGCCTTCCTAGGATCAATGGCATGTCAGTATCTTCATTCATGTCCAACACTATAAAATCCACCGGAATGTGAATTTATCCACCTTGATTGGCACATCCTCAACTGTCACTTGAGGGTACTTGATAGACTTGTCCGCCATTTGTAGTGACACTCTGACCGGTTTGAGCTCTCCTAAACCCAACTTCCTATAAACGGACAATGGCATCAGATTTACACTCGTTTTGTTTGAATTTTCATAGTTGATTTTAAATTTTTATTAGTTTGGTCTTGACTACAATTTTGAATAATTTCATAGGTAAGTGTGTGAAATGTGGGTGGAATATATACAATCAAAAGGGGGAATTTCAGCTTCCCGGTCGACTGGTAACCCTTACCGATCAATCGATATTTGACAAGAATTTCATGTTTACCTTACGACATTTAACGATTGATCGGTAGCTTGCTATCGATCGATCGGTCGCTCACAAATTTTGTTTTTAAAAACACTCACATACCCCTCACACACACACAGACACACAATTCCACACACATTTTAGGGAAAACAAACCCTCCCCAAAAAGCATCATTTTGCCAAAATCGTTCATATTTCATTCCAATCTTCCTCCCACTTCTTAATTCCACGACTATTTAATGCTAATCCCGTTCTAAATTAAATTTTTAAAGATTTGCAGATTAAGGGTTGGAAGTGGACACCCCACCTCAAGGTTGAAGAAGTTCAAGCCAAGGACTCCATACCACTCTATTTTTTGAAACTTAGAGGTACATTGGTTATATTCTTCTGTGAAATTCTATGTTGATACTTACAATGCGTGGGTGTTGAGAAAGTTTTGATTTTTATGATTATTGGTGGGGTTGGGAGCTAAACATTGATAAGTTTGGGAAAATTGGAATTTTGAATATAATTGTTGTTGATGGGACTACATTCTTAGTGGATTTTTTTTTTTTTTTTTGCAATTAATATATTGCTTGAGTTTGTTATGGCACCCAAAAAGAAGTAGAAACAAGTAGCGTCCACTTCATCGACACCTCCAGAAGTGGACAAGTGCAAATTTGAGAATGAGGCTGCTTTTGAGTTCTACAAAGCAATGTTGAGGAAAAACATTATCCGAGAAAGGGGCATGTAAAACTCCCCAAACAACGCTGTGTTTTGGGAGGCTACGAGGTGAAATTGGCTGACATTCTTGAGGCCACCGGGGGTGCAATGGTACCAATTTTCAGTGAGTTATATTCCAATCTAAAGGCATTTCTGAGATCTGCTAATTCATTTGTCCGTGAGAAGAGCTTGAACCAACCGCTTTGCAATAAATGCCCTTTACAACATACTGGACATTGGTGATGATGAATACTCGGTGTATGCTAAGTATCAGTGAATTACACAGAAATTATCCAAATAATATGTGTCGAGGGCACTCTATGGAAGAGAAACAGTGAGGGCGAGCCACTACAAGTCCTCAATCTGAGTTGACAGAGGACATAACTGCACGGTTCTTTATTGTGGTGTTACGTCTCATTCCAGCCACCCACGCATCCGATCAGAACAATTGAGCTATCTTGGTATTTGCCATCATCACTGGTAAATCTGCTGACTTAGGACGACGTGTAGTGTTGTCTATCCGGAACGCCAAACTTGGCTCTCCCGTTTCAGGCTTACCATGCTTAGCCATTATCACAGACTTGTGCCGATAGCAAAACGTTGTTGGGACGATGATGTGGAGATTTTGCCTCCAAGTCCACTATTGTGATACAAGATTCCACCACCACCACCACTGCGGGCACATGCCAGACCTTCAGGCAGCCTGGCTACAATTAGGCCGACTACATCATCTACCCCTGTGATACTAGGCTCCCTTCACCACGAGCTACAAGAGATGCGCCTAGAACATAGGCAGATGCATCTACACCGTACGGAGTCCATGCAATACCAATTTGTATGGAACAATGCATTTGCAGAGGGATTCCCGACCATCAAGCTTCCACCACAGCCTACCTTCCCACCACACTAGCAATTCCCATCAGAAACTCCACATGAGCATGAGGATGAGGGCAACTATTACTGATGATCATCATCGAAGTATGTGTTTTGCCTTTGCTTTCATTGTTTATGTACATTAAAGGCAATGCACAAGTTAAGTTTGGGGTGGTGTTTACTGATTTTTGATTGATTTTTTATGGCTATCTATTGTAACTATCACTTGTGTTGTTCTTGAGCAACTAAAAATATTATTTTTATGGAAAATGATACATCCTTGAGAAATAACTGAATTAGAAAAATGATTGTATTACATGATGAAACTAATCTCGCTTTACATCTCAACTTGAGTATTGAAAATGTTTGACATGTATGTGAATTTCTTTTGTTGAGTTAGCATGTCAAGAGTGGGGAATATTTTGAGCATATCGAGTCATGATTTTGTGACTTGCATGTTGAACAATGAATTTTTTTGTGAACTTAATGATTTGTCTTGAGTATCTTAGAGTTATCCTAGAATATATCTTATGGCACTTTGAGCCAAAATTTTATAGTTATGAATTTGACTTTGATATGATTTAGGCGATCTTTGGAACGCTTGAGCCTTTCAAGCCTACACTGTCTATATAATTCCCTAGTGTCCAACTTTGAGCTTAATTGAAAAAAGAGTGTAGTATGCATTGCATACAACTAGCCCACATTTGACTTTTGTTTTTTAAACTCATTATACCTACCATTTTATGATCCCAAATAGAATTACATCCTTACCTTAAACGAGTATAATGAAGTTCATGCGCATACTATGTTTTGAGCTATTACAAGAAAAAAATTAATGCCTATTGAAAAAAGAAGAAGAAAGGCATAGTGAAAACATAGCATAGTTATGTGATGATAAACCATGTAGATGTCCTACATTGATCACATTCAGTGAAATCTAACAAAAGCTATGGTCATCAGGTTAAAAACAAAAGAGAAAAAAAGCAAGAGTTGAAGTTGTGCTAAAAATGAAATTTACATATTATGCTATCTTCTTTGCTTACTTATACATTTCTTTGAAACCGACACCAAAGGCCAAACTTTATAATCTTAAAAAGACATTTTGCTCCAAGTCTAGGGAGTATTACATTAGTGAATAAGTGCTTGAAAAGTCTGCCTATGGGGTGCTTATTGATAATCGTTGAGTTGATTAGTATGGTTTGATATTGAAGATATGCATGAAAGTTAAGATCGACAAAAGCACACACAACGTTCGATTTTGTGATGTATTGCTTGGCAAGAAAACATGTCTTGTTGATTGTTGGATGGACTCTTGTTTGTGTGTAAGTGAGCTTTCTGGGCTATACAATTTAGTTATTAATTAATTCGTTTAAATTATTAAGGATGAACTCTATGTTTTGAATCTCACACTTGCTCGAGGACTATCAAGTGATGAGTTTGGGAGAGTTGATAAGTGTGCTTTTTACACTTATATTTCTAGAATTTTAATTGCTTTTTATATTCCTGGACGATATGTGATTTTGTGTTGTTTTTGTATGTTTGAGGAATCAAGGTCGATTGCATGAAAGTGAAGGAATTAAGAGAAAGATGATGAAAAATGACTCGAACAAGCAAACCGATTGAAGAAACGGTGAAACTTCAACTTTTGAATAAAACAGACCACCGATCGATCGTTGACCTTGCACTGATCGATCAGTAAATCACGAAAGTTGGGCAACAAATTTGAAGATATACCGATCGATCGGTAGAAGCCGTAGTTGAAGGAAGAAAATTCGGATAAATACAGATTGATCGGTAGCTTCATACCGATCGATCAGTGGCTGAGAAAATCTGAAAAAAAAATACATTTTAGGGTTTGAGTCCTATAAGGAAGCTATCTTATTTTTCCTCCAATACGTGTATCTCTTCATGAACGACCATCAGCAGTTTTAGACCATAACTTTAACCTAGAACTCATCCATATTTCATCATTCAATCCGCCAAGCAAGAATCGATCAAGAGACAGAAGATGAACAACGCCCGGAGTCAATACCTAGTTTTCATTAGTATTTCTAAACTTTTGCTTGTTTAATTTATAGTTTTGATGTTGTTTAGCCTGGAACAATTTAATAATCATCTTTCTATTAAGATGATTATATGCTAAGTTTATTTTATCAAGACTTGGAGATCCAATGTTTGAATCAATGATTTAATTGTTAGTTTTTGATTGATTCCATATAATTATTGTGCATGATTTATGATTTTAATGCTTTCATGGATTGATCATCATTGAATTGATTTAAGTTATTACAATTGAGATCGAAAGATGATGTTATAATGCAAACTTGTAAATTGTGCCGTAGATATCAGATTGAGATTCGGAACATAAGATCAAATACACGTGTGATAGCCATAGATATCTAGTATTTGAAAGCTAAAAGTTTTCACAAATCTTAATGCAATATTGAATTGTTAAGTATGCGGGAGTGACTTACTGCAATTTGATATTATGTTTAATATAACTTGGAATAATATATTGAATAAACTTGGAGAACTCGTTATCTTAGAATTATTTGGATAATCAATCGATACTAAAGAAAGAATTATAGGGGATTACATAAGTGAACCAAAGTCTTGCTAAATCTTCTCTATTGATTTCTTTGCTCTTGCGTTTATTGATTGGGAATTTGAATGCTTTATTTACTTTTACTATTGCAAGATTTTAACAATTATTTGGAGGCTAAATATAATTAAACTGATTGAGTTTGGTACTTATTATTAGTCCACGTGAGATCGACAACCTTTACTTTTTATTACTATACTAAAACTTGACAACCGTGCACTTGCCGAATAATTGTTCACAACTTGGGAATTTTATTGTTTTGAAAGTGAAGATCATCTATTTGCATAACTCACCACTTTGGAGCATAAAATAGAGAAAGTTGAACTTGTAGAGCTTATACTCAAAGTCTACCAGATTCATTCGATCAACTCATCATCAATTTGACCAACAGTATCACTACTGATATTTAGGCTTCAACAATGTTGCAGCCGCGGTTCTTGAAGAAGAAAATCGGAGAATGAACGAAGAAGATATGTTTGTCAGTTCAAAGCAGGCATCAACATTACCGACGACGAGAGGAAGATCGATAGAGTGTGACTATAGTGGGAGCCACAAGTATGGTAGATCCAAATCCAAAAACAAGAAGAATATTTTTTACTGCTATAAATGTGGTGGTATCCGGCATTTCAAAAAGGAGTGTACGAGTAAGAATATTATCGAGAAGTACTCTCAAAATGTTGACAGTGCCTCATATGGTGGTAAAATATTGTTCAGCGAAGTAGCAATATTTGCGGAAGGCATGCAAAAAGTTTATGATGCATGGATAATGTACTGAGGAGCGACATGGCATAAGCCGTCTCAGAGGAATGGTTCGACCAGTATGAACGAGTCTCGGGAGGATCTGTATTCATGGGAAATGATCATGCCTTGGAAATCGCTGGGGTTGGCAAAATAAAAATGTTTGATGGCAACATGTGAAGGCTCAGAAAATAGATCTTTTGTCTTTGGGATCACTGGATGATATCGGGTGCAAGACCTGTATCAAAAATGGGATCATAAAAATTGTGAAAGGCGCACTTGTGGTAATGAAGGCGGAAAATGTTGCTGCAAATATGTATATACTTTTGGGGAACACACGAAGAGGCTGAACTAGCTATTGTATCTACTAGTTTCGAGAAGAATTAATAGTGTTATGGCATAGAAAACTTGCCATATGACAGAATGAGGATTGAAAAATCTCTCAGATGCCAAGACTTACAAAATTGACTCTATCCTTTTGTGAGCATTGTGTTACCGTTAAACAACACTGATTAAAGTTTGGCACATCTGTTGCAAAGAGCAGCCGTATATTGGAGCTGATCTATTCTGATGTTTGGCAAATACCAGTTGTATCCCTAGGAGGAGCGGATGTAATCTCCTCGCTAGCTATGTCAGCGGTAAGTACCTTCCTCGCTTTCCCATAACAACTACCAGAGCACTCTACCATTCCCAACAACATAGTTTAACATAATCATCATCATAAACATCATATCATCTTTACTCATCCTAGACATCATCATGTCTTTACTTATCATAATCATCATCATAAACATCATATCATATTTACTCATCATAGACATCATCATGTCTTTACTTATCATAAGCATCATCATAAACATCATAAACACTTATGCAATC
Organism: Haberlea rhodopensis; assembly: GCA_907163345.1. NCBI lineage: Eukaryota > Viridiplantae > Streptophyta > Magnoliopsida > Lamiales > Gesneriaceae > Haberlea > Haberlea rhodopensis. The sequence goes on from CAJQUN010000037.1 coordinate 5,575,478, forward strand.
ATTGCATAATCATAGTATAGGAGTGTGTTTTACCGTCCGATGCCCGTACGTCTCTTACGTACCTTTTCAAAAGGTGGAGGAGTCAATAGACTTTATCTCCTTGATTGTGCTGGTACGTGGGATGGTTCTACATAACCACATAATACAATATTAGATACCATTTCAAGAATCATTGTCAAAATTCTTCAAAATAAATCAATTAAAAATATTTTCCAAGATTCTGCCTATCTCGATCGATCGGCACCCAAGTCTCGATCGATCGAGAAAGCATGATAAACAGTGCCCAACTTTCTGCCTCGATCGATCGATCGAAATGTTTCTACCGATCGATCGAGGAGCTTCACTGATCGATCGGAAATTCCTTCGATCGATCGGCCCCTGAATTTCAAACCATGCTTTAAATCTTCTGCCTCGCTCGATCGATCGGGACCAAAATCTCGATCGATCGAGCACTCTGAAAAATCGGGACTTCCCAGATTTTTGAGCACCTCATTTCATAGCATCAAATCTACTTCATAAAACGTAAAACTTGCCCAAACAAACATGCTAGGAACTTCATGAAACTTCTATGTAAGCACTTATATCAAAGGTTTAACAAAACCTAAGCTAGCATGCATCATAACATCCACCTAAACTTCAATCTCATCCAAATTTACAGAAAAACATGGCATGCAAGTCTTGCCCAGATTTTCGAGCACATCCTTTCATAACAAGAAATCTAACACATAAAACATGTAACATGCTCGAACAAACATGCTAGGGGCTACAAAATACTTCAATGCAAGTACTCATACCAAGGTTACGACCAAACCTATACTAGCAATCATAAAATTATCACTACCAAAACCAATACCCAATCAAAACCCCTGAAAACAGAGTACCCATCCTTACCCCTCTTTTCGCTCCTCTTTTGGTATGAATTTTGGACACCCTTTTTACCAGCCTTTTTCCCTCCCTTACTGCAGCTTTTCTGGACGTTTTTGAGAGGAAAAGAATGAGAGGTGGAATTGATTGGAGGTGGAGTAGTGGGGAAGAGAAGGAGGCATGGGTTGAACCTGTTGGGATATGCCCTAAGACAAATCATTAGATGATTGTTTTGACATACAATGTTTATGATTTCTTGAATGGCAATTCATTATTATATATTTTTCTTTTAACTGTGCAATGTGAATTAATATATATGTTAATGTCCTTAGAATAATATTGTATTATTCTTAAAGATGTCCCTAGTCAAGTATTATCATGAATAGGGATAATGATAATACGTAGAGACTAGTATGTGTTGATTGATGGATTGTTCATTGATATGAGATATCAAATCAACACATGGGTACATGTTAGAGAACGATGTACTGGACAGACCCACCATGAGAATGCAACATGGATAGTTATATGATCGTCATATGCAATTCTCATAGTGATAATAATGTATGTAATCCTTACGACTTGTGATCATCAGAGATCCCAACATAAGGAGTTATGTATCTTGATATCGTCAAACGTTACCCGTAACAGGGTAATCTATAAAGGTGACTATTGGATACACTATGAATTATGTAGAGGGATGTTGACTGATCGAGATAGGATTTGTCCCTCCTATATAACAGGAGATGTGTTTGGCCCTTGATCAAGTGAGAACTAAAATGCATGGCCATGCTCGAATGAGTCGATATGAGATATCGAGCTTATTCGTTTATTCTAGTTCTACTTGGGGATCAAAAAATAGAGATTGAATATACGAGTATGACTATTCCATGACTCGTGTTCAATCTAAACACAAAGGACAAAGGGATTAAGTTACATGGTTAATATTATCACAAGTTCTAAAGGTTATGTCGAGTCATTGACATTCTTATAATTTGGGTAGCCTCGATGTGTTGCTAGACACCGCTCCTTGCTTGCGACATAAAATGAGATTTTATGTCACTGCCAACATTACAAGATCCTATCGGGTCGCACAAAAGATTAAATCGAGAAGGGAAATTAAATTCATGGGATGAATTAAATAATTAGAGGAGTCTTAATTAATAATTATAAGGATTAAATTATAATCATGGGCTTAAGCCCATGAGGCTTTATGAAAGCTTTTTAATTAAATCTTATATAATGATATACAAGGTTATGATTAAAGGTTGAATCATACAATTCATATCATAACCTAGCCACCCAAGAGGAAGCTCTCGGCCACCATCAAAATCGTGACCTCTCGGCCGCCGCCGTCTTGGTCCCCTTTTGTTTTTCCGGCCATCCTCTTCGATTTAGAATCGTGTGTGGTTATTGTTCCGGTTTAAGAACTTGTCTAGCAACTTGTTCTTAAACTATCCCTTCCCGATTTGATCGTGTGGATACCGTTGAGGCAAAACTTAACAAGTTTTGCTAGTGACTCGGAGGAGGCGTTGGACGTGGTGCTGCTCCGTGGAATCTGCTCAAACACGCTACAAGGGTGAGACCTTCGTAAATCCTTTATCCGATATGATAACCTATGTATAGATCCGGTGTCTAGTAATCCAAAATATTTTATTCCGCTGCGCTGTATGCTCTTAGGATTACTTACACAAAGTACCCCGGTCCCCAGATCCCACCAAAAACCAAATTCCAAGGTTATCACCACGATGATAATACAATCACATCCCTTGGATCCAACGACTCCAAATACCGGACTTAAAATCCTCGGGAGTCCCAATGCCGCAATTAATTTGTAATTGCCATAATTAAAATCCATTAAGGATCATTACCACTCCGGGATTAACACCATTAATTCCCGGGCATCACAATTATTTTCTTTTCTCATTCATAATTTTTTTCACTAAGCTCATCAAGATATAACACTTCATGTGAAATAAATGAGATTCATTACACTCCCTTAGGGTGATGATAATCTGTTTCATTTTAGGCTCATAACAGGGTATGTATAATGAATTTATCAATAAATGTTGAATGGGAGCTAGTGATATGATAAACATACTCCATTCTTTTTCAATTAGGCTCAAAATAAGACACTATGAATTGATGTATATATGGTAAGCTTGAAAGGCTCAAACGTTCCAAAGATCGCCTAGATTCAAGTCAAGTTTATAACTATAAAATTTCGCCTCAAATTGTTCTCAATAGGTTCTAGAGTACTCTAAGATGCTCAAAAATAATTCATCAAGTTCACAAAAATTTTCACTACTTCAAATGCAATTAACAAGGTTATGACTCAAAGGTACTCAAAATATTCCTCATCTTTGACATGCTAACTCAATACAAGATATTCACAAACAAGCCTTACAATCATTAAAACTCAAGTCGACATGAATAGTGAAATTAATATCATCATGGAATAGAGACCACTACTATGATCATTTTTTTTCTCACTAACTGAACTCATTTTCATAAAAAAAAAAATTTGTTGGTGCTCGAGAAACAACTCAATTCCAAAGAAACCAAAGAAAAAGCATGACACAGTAATGCACTAGCCAAACTTAATTTGTGCATTATCCTCCATGTAATAAGCATGGAAAATAAGACATAGCACTTACCTTTGACGACGACCGTCGGTGATCGTCATCCAATTCCTCGCCAGCTAGTTGGGCATATTGTTGGAAAAAATGACAGCACACCTTGAGTCACTCACCAAAATTAAAAAACAAAAACAAAATGCAAACCCAAACCAAAACAGAATTCAAAAGCGAAGATAAGCTATAAGAAAAAAGTTCTTGATTTATAGTCACAAGCTGGACTTTTTTACCATTCTCTTCAACTGTCGAAGGGGGTGGTGGGGGACAAATTTTCGTCATCCACCTAGTAGTGTCTCTACCACTTCTCTTTTACCATGAATAATGCCCCTTTGGAAACAGTCGGCTTCCATGGAAACAGTCGCATTTTTGCTCTATTCATTAAGACCATGTCTCCCTTACAGAATTGGCCTCCTTTTTGATGGACTTTTGTGTGACCTCCAACTTCTCCTTGCTTTTAACCTGCGCCGCATCAACAGATAATGGATCAATAATATTGATATTGAAACATCGGCGCTCAGTGTGTGTAGTGTTCAAAGTTTTGAACATATCAAAAGATGACTTGATCCTCCCCTACACGAAGGATCAACTTCCCGTCTTGGACTTCAATCAGCGCTCTTCCTGTTACTAGGAATGGCCTTCCTAGGATCAATGGCATGTCAGTATCTTCATTCATGTCCAACACTATAAAATCCACCGGAATGTGAATTTATCCACCTTGATTGGCACATCCTCAACTGTCACTTGAGGGTACTTGATAGACTTGTCCGCCATTTGTAGTGACACTCTGACCGGTTTGAGCTCTCCTAAACCCAACTTCCTATAAACGGACAATGGCATCAGATTTACACTCGTTTTGTTTGAATTTTCATAGTTGATTTTAAATTTTTATTAGTTTGGTCTTGACTACAATTTTGAATAATTTCATAGGTAAGTGTGTGAAATGTGGGTGGAATATATACAATCAAAAGGGGGAATTTCAGCTTCCCGGTCGACTGGTAACCCTTACCGATCAATCGATATTTGACAAGAATTTCATGTTTACCTTACGACATTTAACGATTGATCGGTAGCTTGCTATCGATCGATCGGTCGCTCACAAATTTTGTTTTTAAAAACACTCACATACCCCTCACACACACACAGACACACAATTCCACACACATTTTAGGGAAAACAAACCCTCCCCAAAAAGCATCATTTTGCCAAAATCGTTCATATTTCATTCCAATCTTCCTCCCACTTCTTAATTCCACGACTATTTAATGCTAATCCCGTTCTAAATTAAATTTTTAAAGATTTGCAGATTAAGGGTTGGAAGTGGACACCCCACCTCAAGGTTGAAGAAGTTCAAGCCAAGGACTCCATACCACTCTATTTTTTGAAACTTAGAGGTACATTGGTTATATTCTTCTGTGAAATTCTATGTTGATACTTACAATGCGTGGGTGTTGAGAAAGTTTTGATTTTCATGATTATTGGTGGGGTTGGGAGCTAAACATTGATAAGTTTGGGAAAATTGGAATTTTGAATATAATTGTTGTTGATGGGACTACATTCTTAGTGGATTTTTTTTTTTTTTTTTGCAATTAATATATTGCTTGAGTTTGTTATGGCACCCAAAAAGAAGTAGAAACAAGTAGCGTCCACTTCATTGACACCTCCAGAAGTGGACAAGTGCAAATTTGAGAATGAGGCTGCTTTTGAGTTCTACAAAGCAATGTTGAGGAAAAACATTATCCGAGAAAGGGGCATGTAAAACTCCCCAAACAACGCTGTGTTTTGGGAGGCTACGAGGTGAAATTGGCTGACATTCTTGAGGCCACCGGGGGTGCAATGGTACCAATTTTCAGTGAGTTATATTCCAATCTAAAGGCATTTCTGAGATCTGCTAATTCATTTGTCCGTGAGAAGAGCTTGAACCAACCGCTTTGCAATAAATGCCCTTTACAACATACTGGACATTGGTGATGATGAATACTCGGTGTATGCTAAGTATCAGTGAATTACACAGAAATTATCCAAATAATATGTGTCGAGGGCACTCTATGGAAGAGAAACAGTGAGGGCGAGCCACTACAAGTCCTCAATCTGAGTTGACAGAGGACATAACTGCACGGTTCTTTATTGTGGTGTTACGTCTCATTCCAGCCACCCACGCATCCGATCAGAACAATTGAGCTATCTTGGTATTTGCCATCATCACTGGTAAATCTGCTGACTTAGGACGACGTGTAGTGTTGTCTATCCGGAACGCCAAACTTGGCTCTCCCGTTTCAGGCTTACCATGCTTAGCCATTATCACAGACTTGTGCCGATAGCAAAACGTTGTTGGGACGATGATGTGGAGATTTTGCCTCCAAGTCCACTATTGTGATACAAGATTCCACCACCACCACCACTGCGGGCACATGCCAGACCTTCAGGCAGCCTGGCTACAATTAGGCCGACTACATCATCTACCCCTGTGATACTAGGCTCCCTTCACCACGAGCTACAAGAGATGCGCCTAGAACATAGGCAGATGCATCTACACCGTACGGAGTCCATGCAATACCAATTTGTATGGAACAATGCATTTGCAGAGGGATTCCCGACCATCAAGCTTCCACCACAGCCTACCTTCCCACCACACTAGCAATTCCCATCAGAAACTCCACATGAGCATGAGGATGAGGGCAACTATTACTGATGATCATCATCGAAGTATGTGTTTTGCCTTTGCTTTCATTGTTTATGTACATTAAAGGCAATGCACAAGTTAAGTTTGGGGTGGTGTTTACTGATTTTTGATTGATTTTTTATGGCTATCTATTGTAACTATCACTTGTGTTGTTCTTGAGCAACTAAAAATATTATTTTTATGGAAAATGATACATCCTTGAGAAATAACTGAATTAGAAAAATGATTGTATTACATGATGAAACTAATCTCGCTTTACATCTCAACTTGAGTATTGAAAATGTTTGACATGTATGTGAATTTCTTTTGTTGAGTTAGCATGTCAAGAGTGGGGAATATTTTGAGCATATCGAGTCATGATTTTGTGACTTGCATGTTGAACAATGAATTTTTTTGTGAACTTAATGATTTGTCTTGAGTATCTTAGAGTTATCCTAGAATATATCTTATGGCACTTTGAGCCAAAATTTTATAGTTATGAATTTGACTTTGATATGATTTAGGCGATCTTTGGAACGCTTGAGCCTTTCAAGCCTACACTGTCTATATAATTCCCTAGTGTCCAACTTTGAGCTTAATTGAAAAAAGAGTGTAGTATGCATTGCATACAACTAGCCCACATTTGACTTTTGTTTTTTAAACTCATTATACCTACCATTTTATGATCCCAAATAGAATTACATCCTTACCTTAAACGAGTATAATGAAGTTCATGCGCATACTATGTTTTGAGCTATTACAAGAAAAAAATTAATGCCTATTGAAAAAAGAAGAAGAAAGGCATAGTGAAAACATAGCATAGTTATGTGATGATAAACCATGTAGATGTCCTACATTGATCACATTCAGTGAAATCTAACAAAAGCTATGGTCATCAGGTTAAAAACAAAAGAGAAAAAAAGCAAGAGTTGAAGTTGTGCTAAAAATGAAATTTACATATTATGCTATCTTCTTTGCTTACTTATACATTTCTTTGAAACCGACACCAAAGGCCAAACTTTATAATCTTAAAAAGACATTTTGCTCCAAGTCTAGGGAGTATTACATTAGTGAATAAGTGCTTGAAAAGTCTGCCTATGGGGTGCTTATTGATAATCGTTGAGTTGATTAGTATGGTTTGATATTGAAGATATGCATGAAAGTTAAGATCGACAAAAGCACACACAACGTTCGATTTTGTGATGTATTGCTTGGCAAGAAAACATGTCTTGTTGATTGTTGGATGGACTCTTGTTTGTGTGTAAGTGAGCTTTCTGGGCTATACAATTTAGTTATTAATTAATTCGTTTAAATTATTAAGGATGAACTCTATGTTTTGAATCTCACACTTGCTCGAGGACTATCAAGTGATGAGTTTGGGAGAGTTGATAAGTGTGCTTTTTACACTTATATTTCTAGAATTTTAATTGCTTTTTATATTCCTGGACGATATGTGCTTTTGTGTTGTTTTTGTATGTTTGAGGAATCAAGGTCGATTGCATGAAAGTGAAGGAATTAAGAGAAAGATGATGAAAAATGACTCGAACAAGCAAACCGATTGAAGAAACGGTGAAACTTCAACTTTTGAATAAAACAGACCACCGATCGATCGTTGACCTTGCACTGATCGATCAGTAAATCACGAAAGTTGGGCAACAAATTTGAAGATATACCGATCGATCGGTAGAAGCCGTAGTTGAAGGAAGAAAATTCGGATAAATACAGATTGATCGGTAGCTTCATACCGATCGATCAGTGGCTGAGAAAATCTGAAAAAAAAATACATTTTAGGGTTTGAGTCCTATAAGGAAGCTATCTTATTTTTCCTCCAATACGTGTATCTCTTCATGAACGACCATCAGCAGTTTTAGACCATAACTTTAACCTAGAACTCATCCATATTTCATCATTCAATCCGCCAAGCAAGAATCGATCAAGAGACAGAAGATGAACAACGCCCGGAGTCAATACCTAGTTTTCATTAGTATTTCTAAACTTTTGCTTGTTTAATTTATAGTTTTGATGTTGTTTAGCCTGGAACAATTTAATAATCATCTTTCTATTAAGATGATTATATGCTAAGTTTATTTTATCAAGACTTGGAGATCCAATGTTTGAATCAATGATTTAATTGTTAGTTTTTGATTGATTCCATATAATTATTGTGCATGATTTATGATTTTAATGCTTTCATGGATTGATCATCATTGAATTGATTTAAGTTATTACAATTGAGATCGAAAGATGATGTTATAATGCAAACTTGTAAATTGTGCCGTAGATATCAGATTGAGATTCGGAACATAAGATCAAATACACGTGTGATAGCCATAGATATCTAGTATTTGAAAGCTAAAAGTTTTCACAAATCTTAATGCAATATTGAATTGTTAAGTATGCGGGAGTGACTTACTGCAATTTGATATTATGTTTAATATAACTTGGAATAATATATTGAATAAACTTGGAGAACTCGTTATCTTAGAATTATTTGGATAATCAATCGATACTAAAGAAAGAATTATAGGGGATTACATAAGTGAACCAAAGTCTTGCTAAATCTTCTCTATTGATTTCTTTGCTCTTGCGTTTATTGATTGGGAATTTGAATGCTTTATTTACTTTTACTATTGCAAGATTTTAACAATTATTTGGAGGCTAAATATAATTAAACTGATTGAGTTTGGTACTTATTATTAGTCCACGTGAGATCGACAACCTTTACTTTTTATTACTATACTAAAACTTGACAACCGTGCACTTGCCGAATAATTGTTCACAACTTGGGAATTTTATTGTTTTGAAAGTGAAGATCATCTATTTGCATAACTCACCACTTTGAAGCATAAAATAGAGAAAGTTGAACTTGTAGAGCTTATACTCAAAGTCTACCAGATTCATTCGATCAACTCATCATCAATTTGACCAACAGTATCACTACTGATATTTAGGCTTCAACAATGTTGCAGCCGCGGTTCTTGAAGAAGAAAATCGGAGAATGAACGAAGAAGATATGTTTGTCAGTTCAAAGCAGGCATCAACATTACCGACGACGAGAGGAAGATCGATAGAGTGTGACTATAGTGGGAGCCACAAGTATGGTAGATCCAAATCCAAAAACAAGAAGAATATTTTTTACTGCTATAAATGTGGTGGTATCCGGCATTTCAAAAAGGAGTGTACGAGTAAGAATATTATCGAGAAGTACTCTCAAAATGTTGACAGTGCCTCATATGGTGGTAAAATATTGTTCAGCGAAGTAGCAATATTTGCGGAAGGCATGCAAAAAGTTTATGATGCATGGATAATGTACTGAGGAGCGACATGGCATAAGCCGTCTCAGAGGAATGGTTCGACCAGTATGAACGAGTCTCGGGAGGATCTGTATTCATGGGAAATGATCATGCCTTGGAAATCGCTGGGGTTGGCAAAATAAAAATGTTTGATGGCAACATGTGAAGGCTCAGAAAATAGATCTTTTGTCTTTGGGATCACTGGATGATATCGGGTGCAAGACCTGTATCAAAAATGGGATCATAAAAATTGTGAAAGGCGCACTTGTGGTAATGAAGGCGGAAAATGTTGCTGCAAATATGTATATACTTTTGGGGAACACACGAAGAGGCTGAACTAGCTATTGTATCTACTAGTTTCGAGAAGAATTAATAGTGTTATGGCATAGAAAACTTGCCATATGACAGAATGAGGATTGAAAAATCTCTCAGATGCCAAGACTTACAAAATTGACTCTATCCTTTTGTGAGCATTGTGTTACCGTTAAACAACACTGATTAAAGTTTGGCACATCTGTTGCAAAGAGCAGCCGTATATTGGAGCTGATCTATTCTGATGTTTGGCAAATACCAGTTGTATCCCTAGGAGGAGCGGATGTAATCTCCTCGCTAGCTATGTCAGCGGTAAGTACCTTCCTCGCTTTCCCATAACAACTACCAGAGCACTCTACCATTCCCAACAACATAGTTTAACATAATCATCATCATAAACATCATATCATCTTTACTCATCCTAGACATCATCATGTCTTTACTTATCATAATCATCATCATAAACATCATATCATATTTACTCATCATAGACATCATCATGTCTTTACTTATCATAAGCATCATCATAAACATCATAAACACTTATGCAATCATTGCATAATCATAGTATAGGAGTGTGTTTTACCGTCCGATGCCCGTACGTCTCTTACGTACCTTTTCAAAAGGTGGAGGAGTCAATAGACTTTATCTCCTTGATTGTGCTGGTACGTGGGATGGTTCTACATAACCACATAATACAATATTAGATACCATTTCAAGAATCATTGTCAAAATTCTTCAAAATAAATCAATTAAAAATATTTTCCAAGATTCTGCCTATCTCGATCGATCGGCACCCAAGTCTCGATCGATCGAGAAAGCATGATAAACAGTGCCCAACTTTCTGCCTCGATCGATCGATCGAAATGTTTCTACCGATCGATCGAGGAGCTTCACTGATCGATCGGAAATTCCTTCGATCGATCGGCCCCTGAATTTCAAACCATGCTTTAAATCTTCTGCCTCGCTCGATCGATCGGGACCAAAATCTCGATCGATCGAGCACTCTGAAAAATCGGGACTTCCCAGATTTTTGAGCACCTCATTTCATAGCATCAAATCTACTTCATAAAACGTAAAACTTGCCCAAACAAACATGCTAGGAACTTCATGAAACTTCTATGTAAGCACTTATATCAAAGGTTTAACAAAACCTAAGCTAGCATGCATCATAACATCCACCTAAACTTCAATCTCATCCAAATTTACAGAAAAACATGGCATGCAAGTCTTGCCCAGATTTTCGAGCACATCCTTTCATAACAAGAAATCTAACACATAAAACATGTAACATGCTCGAACAAACATGCTAGGGGCTACAAAATACTTCAATGCAAGTACTCATACCAAGGTTACGACCAAACCTATACTAGCAATCATAAAATTATCACTACCAAAACCAATACCCAATCAAAACCCCTGAAAACAGAGTACCCATCCTTACCCCTCTTTTCGCTCCTCTTTTGGTATGAATTTTGGACACCCTTTTTACCAGCCTTTTTCCCTCCCTTACTGCAGCTTTTCTGGACGTTTTTGAGAGGAAAAGAATGAGAGGTGGAATTGATTGGAGGTGGAGTAGTGGGGAAGAGAAGGAGGCATGGGTTGAACCTGTTGGGATATGCCCTAAGACAAATCATTAGATGATTGTTTTGACATACAATGTTTATGATTTCTTGAATGGCAATTCATTATTATATATTTTTCTTTTAACTGTGCAATGTGAATTAATATATATGTTAATGTCCTTAGAATAATATTGTATTATTCTTAAAGATGTCCCTAGTCAAGTATTATCATGAATAGGGATAATGATAATACGTAGAGACTAGTATGTGTTGATTGATGGATTGTTCATTGATATGAGATATCAAATCAACACATGGGTACATGTTAGAGAACGATGTACTGGACAGACCCACCATGAGAATGCAACATGGATAGTTATATGATCGTCATATGCAATTCTCATAGTGATAATAATGTATGTAATCCTTACGACTTGTGATCATCAGAGATCCCAACATAAGGAGTTATGTATCTTGATATCGTCAAACGTTACCCGTAACAGGGTAATCTATAAAGGTGACTATTGGATACACTACGAATTATGTAGAGGGATGTTGACTGATCGAGATAGGATTTGTCCCTCCTATATAACAGGAGATGTGTTTGGCCCTTGATCAAGTGAGAACTAAAATGCATGGCCATGCTCGAATGAGTCGATATGAGATATCGAGCTTATTCGTTTATTCTAGTTCTACTTGGGGATCAAAAAATAGAGATTGAATATACGAGTATGACTATTCCATGACTCGTGTTCAATCTAAACACAAAGGACAAAGGGATTAAGTTACATGGTTAATATTATCACAAGTTATAAAGTTTATGTCGAGTCATTGACATTCTTGTAATTTGGGTAGCCTCGATGTGTTGCTAGACACCGCTCTTAGCTTGTAACGTAAAATGAGATTTTATGTCACTGCCAACATTACAAGATCCTATCGGGTCGCACAAAAGATTAAATCGATAAGGGAAATTAAATTCATTGGATGAATTAATTAATTAAGAAGAGTCTTAATTAAGTGATTAAAAGGTTTTAATTAAATCATGGGTTTGGGCCCATAAGACTTTAAGAAAGTCTTGAACCTTAATTAAAAGCCTTATAATATAAATACAAGGTTTTGATTAATTGTTAATCATACTTTTCATATCATACTTTGATATTAAAACCTAGCAACCAAGACAAGGAGCTCTCGGCTACCTTGTTGGAGAAGCTCTCGGCCGCCATCTTTCTTGCTTCACTCGACTTCTTTGTAGTCGACGTGAGGTAGAGTTAGTTGAGCGCCATCCTTTTGGTTTTGGTTCAAGAATAAGTCTAGAAACTTGTTCTTGAACATCCCTTCCCGATTTGATCGTGTGGATACCGTAGAGGCAAGACCTTGGAGGTGTTGCTTGTGACTCGGAGTTCGTTGGACGTGCTGCTCCGTGGAATCTGCTCAAACACGCTACAAGGGTGAGAATTTTGTAAACCTTTATCCGATATGAATCCCTATGTATAGATCAATTGTTCTAGTAATCCAAAATATTTTATTCCGCTGCGTTGTATGCTCTAGGATTACTAACAGAACCAAGTAGGGGAGTGGGTGGCCAAGTGGGGGAGTGGGTGGTGACCGAGTGATGGGGGTGGGGTGGTGTGGTTGGGGTGCCATGTGGTGTTTAATTGTGCCCCTGTATTTAGCACGATGTATTAAATATCCTCACTCTATATTTCATAATATTACTTAATTAATACATCCCTTAAAACACCCAACATGCCCCCTAAACCATATCATCATAACATACATCACACCCCATTAAATAAGACATGAATATAACCCCCAAATTAAATGTACCACAACCCTTAAAACACAACATAATCGTTTATGATAACACATAAACATTTCGGGGTATTACATTACTCCCATACTCACATGATTTTGTCCTCGAAATCCACATGCATTCACTATATCGAAACTAAACATAAAAACATACCAGAGAATAGTTCTGGATAGTGCTGCACCATATGCCGTTCCGTCTCCCACGTAGCCTCCTCGACACTCCGACGATCCCACTGAACTTTGACCATCGGTATAATCTTGCTTCGTAATCTGCGATCCTCTCGATCCAGAATTCTGATTGGTCGTTCTACGTAGGATACATCTGAGTCCAACTGTACTTCAGTAGGCTCTAAGACATGAGACGGGTCTGGCTCATACTTCCGTAACATAGAGACGTGAAAAACATCATGTATGCCAGATAAGGATGGCTGTAGGGCCAAACGGTAGGCCAAAGTACCGATACGCTGCAATACTTCATACGGCCCAAAATACCTCGGAGATAACTTCCCTCGCATACCAAAACGAACCACACCTCTGAAGGGTGAGATTTTCAAGAAGACCTTGTCTCCTACTTGGAATTCTAGCGGTCGTCGCCGCTTATTGGCATAGGCTGCTTGCCTATCTTGGGCCGCTTTCATCTTCTGACGGATTAACTTAACCTTCTCTTCCATATCCTTGATCATATCCGGTCCTCCGACCTCTTTACTAGTCAAGTCCTCCCAATACAGCGGTGACCTACATCGTCGTCCGTAAAGAGCTTCGAAAGGGGTCATTTGAATGCTCGCCTGATAGCTGTTATTATTGGAGAACTCCACCAGTGCCACTGAATCCTGCCATGGAGTATCAAACTCCAAAACACATGCCCTCAACATGTCTGTGAGCGTCTGAATGGTACGCTCTGTCTGTCCGTCTGTCTGAGGGTGATAAGCTATACTCAGTCTCACCTCTGTGCCCAAAGCTGTCTGGAGACCCTCACAGAAATGTGAAGTAAACCTTGGGTCTCTGTCAGACACTATCGAGACTGGAATACCATGCAATCTCACCACATCCCGTACATATAATTGTGCCATCTTTAGATACGTTAAAGTCATACAGTAAGGGATGAAATGAGCTACCTTTGTCAGCCTATCCACGATCACCCAGATCGCATCAAATCCAGAGGCCGTCCTTGGCAAGTGGGTCACGAAGTCCATAGATATGTGCTCCCACTTCCACTTGGGTACTTCCAAGCTCTTCAGATCGCCACCAGGCCTCTGCCTTTCTGCCTTTACCTGCTGGTAGATCAAACATCTTTTGACAAAAGCGATAACATCACGCTTCATGCGTCTCCTCCAGAATTGGTCGCATAAGTCTTTGTACATCTTTCTTCCACCTGGATGTAAGCTAAACCTGCTGCTATGAGCACGTTGCATGTAAGGACCCCCGTGCCCTTAACCCGTTATTAGTGTATTAATCCATACCATTAGTGCATATAATCATACTATCATGGGGAAAAGCCATATGCAAGTACAACACCATATGCCATCCAGAAAATTTCTTGCATTTGATCCACATAATATTCAATTCCCCCACCAAGATTTCATATATAACATGCACCCTCATAATACACTAACATGCTCTCAGTTCATTTAGCAATTCCATATTTAATTGCATGAAAACAATAAATGAAAGAGAGGAAACCATTGCCCATTTATACATCCCATATACACGTAAAGACGTACTCACATAAGAGCACCCAATGAATGAGCGTGTATCTAATGTATAAAGATAGTCTACCAGATACCATGACTGGTACTTCAATCCTGGAAGCACCTTCCAAGCACAGTTCGATCTCAACACTGGATCTGTGTACTTATTCAACCAGCTCTGGTACCTCGATCCTGGAGGTACTTCAATCAACAGCCCGAGCTCAACTCCAAAGCTGCTGCTACACCTGTACCACCTGCCCCAACAGAGACAGCCCCCACACGGGGTGAGCATACCAATACCACCAATCCAATAACCAAAATATTACAATTCATAATTTACAGAATGTAAACGTCATGAATTTAAATGATACTCCCTGGATGGTATCATCATCATCCGGGATCCCATGTATTGTCCCTGTTCTCAAAATAACCAAACTCGTCAAATTCCCAAAGCCAGTTAATCGCCACGTAGATTAACAAATACCATTTCTATTATGCCAGTCCCATAATAAATATGGTAAAATCATTATATATAAAAGACCGTAGATATCACACATGTCTAACCAATGATTCCATGTTCTTATTTCATTGCTCGCTTCACAATAGCGGCATTTCAAACCCTACGCACGCTCAACCATAGCGGCGTCACAACCGATGATCGCTCAACGGCGATAACATCTCAATCGTTGCTCGCTCAAAGCGGCACCATATAATTCTCATCGTATTTCCATTTATCACAATTACCATATACTATACATTTCACTATTCATTTATTGCCAGTACCGTAGTCCATGTATTTCAATATGCATTTATTGAAAATACCACACACATGCATTTCACAGTTGCAATATTATAATAGGCTATGCTCGTACGTTATACGTATCATTCCGTAGTTCGAGTCCAACCTTGCTTGAGTCCCACGACCCGATGAATTATGTGCTAACACATAAATAGTTCACAATTAAATACAAGCATGCAACCACGTGCCCAAGCACGTTCATAACTCCCAATCATATCGTCAATCCATGACGATTACCAAAATAAAAGCCCCCCGGCTAAGCATGCATAATACCCCAAATATTCCATTTTACCAGCTTAAAAGATAGCCAAAAACCCAACCGAGAATTCCGTTTTATAAAACTTTGGCTCCAACCAATCCATTTTAAAAGTATAGCATTCCCATTGGAATGTAGACATTGCCCCGGAAACGGCCCCTTTAATCCTCGATTCCAAAATCCCGACATTTTCCAAAAATTTTCAAAAACACAAAACTTCGGGTGGCGATCGATCGCTACATACATCGCGATCGATCGCCACAGTCCAGTGGCCAAATCAGTGCATTCTCGCGATCGATCGCCAATCCTCACTCGATCGCCGAGACCTCGCGATCGATCGCCAGAACTGTTCATCGTCACTGAAAATACAGCTGCGCGTCGAGATCGATTGCCCCACCTCGGCGATCGATCTCCACCTGCGATTTTCAGAAAAAATTGAGCTTCCATGGTGTTTTTCACACCCAAACTCAAATCCAACACCACATACACCTTCAACTCCTCAAATACTCCATTTAAAGCCAATAAAAACTCCAGAAACTCAACATTGGATTTTAAGCAAAAATCCCCAAAACCCATAACCAACCAAAACCTCAACCAAATACTACCATACCACAACCAAAACGAAGATAATGGCAAGGGGAAGATGAATACCTGATTATCTTCAAGAAAACCGGCCTCCGAGCCAAGCTACCATCGATTTTCCATCATGGGAGAAGAGGGAAAGGGGGGGGGGGGGGGGGGGGGGGGAAGAAGGGTTAGGCGTAGGGAGATAGAGAGAAGAGAGGGAAGGGTTCTGTGCCAAATGACGGGATATCGAGTCCACTTGGTATATATAGTACCAAAACTCAAAAATACCAATCCCTTCACAAATACATCATGATTCATTAAATATCATATGTTTTCAAAAATCATCTCTCTAACCTCAATTCCCATTATCAGCCCCAGTACAAAGTACTCCGGACCCCAATTCCCACCAAAGACCAAATTCCAAGGTTATCACCACGATGAGAATACAATCTCATCCCTTGGACCCAACGACTCCAAAAGTCGGATTTAAAAAATCCCCGAGAGTCTCGAAACCGCAATTAATTTAAATTGCACAATAAAATCCATTAAGGATTATTACCACACCGAGATTAACACCATTAATCTCCGGGTATCACAATTATCCCCCACTAACAAAATTTCGTCCCTGAAATTTGCACAGGCGTACTCCACGGACGGCGAGACAACGCAAACCAAACGGATCTACATCGCTGGATCATGAACATATCATGAACGACATTCCCACCGCGAGGACACCGACCTCGTACCAAAACCTGGAATGGGATAAACCTCCCAAACCATTGCAATCGCAACAGAATGTCAGCATACCCCCAATGCTAATCGTCTCAAAAGCAGTCAGCCCAAACTTAACTGCAAAACCACGAATCATTCGTGATTCCAAAATAGATATCGCCTCGAGGATATCTCTACAATCCAGCCCGCGATGTTAAACATACATCGTTGCCAAGGAAACCACCAGTACACAATAGTTACCCAACCATAACCGGCTTCCGCTTCCAAACTCACCTCCAACAAGGAGTAGTTACACCATACTGCCACACAGATTGGGCAACCACACCGCTACCGACCAACACAAAACACATCTCTAAAGATGTTTACATCCGGGTGTTCCAAGAAGATCACATCTTGGTCCCAACACACCATCAAGACTCCACAAGGTCTCAAGTTCTCGAAAGGACATGCAAGAACAATCAATCGCATTCCGCCCCACGTGTCAACAACGACACTGAGCCAATCCGAAATCTGGCCATTCCTCGTTTACCCCAGGATTCAACAATCCTAACACAAGGAAGCTATCGAATTAACCAACAAGAATTACCATGGTCCCAAACACGACAATCCCTCCTCAGGGGAAGTCAACCGGACCTCACGATTAATCCTCAGAATACATCGTGTCATCGAGATTACCAATCTCAAAGTTCCACGATCTCTCATCGGAGATTCCCCAAACCAAGTATACTAATCCGACGTTCAACAAGGAACAAAATAGAGTTGGCATTCGTATACACATACGGCATACATGCCTAAGTACTAACGCAACATGCATACACAATGCAATAGACTCGGGTATCTCCAAACATACCCAAAGTCCCAAAACACCCACTGTCAATCCCCAGCCATTCTCACCCCACGGAGAACAATGATTGACAGACTAACGACCAATGGTGTGACCCCAACATCAACACCACACAAACCGACTCATCGAATCTCCCAAAGATTCCCAATCAGTAGGTATAGCAACACCGCATTCCTCACAAGGAAAAATGTCATGATCTCATGACCCTCCAACCTCGAACCACCGTTCGAAAAACCGGGTATATTTATACCAAAATATATTCTGGAACCCAGAAACACACAACTGGTTAGAATAGTGCATCAATGCCACTATTACCAATCGAAACCCGTATACACCACATATACTCATTCTAGAGATGCTCTGTACTAATACCATAGTACTACACAATTCCGAGCATTTCTCCGGAGACGTCTTCTCGAACGTCTCACCAGAAGTACGAAGCCATCACATAGTCCAACACTAGTAGGGCTTACCCCGGTTGATTCACAATCAACCCTCAACCAATACTAGCTGTCTCCACGACAGTACAATCCAAATCTCTCCAAGAGATAAGACCAATATAGTAGTGTTACCCCAGTAGCTATATCCCACAATTCCAATTGTGATTCCCTTTGCATCCATATGTAAAGATGCTCAATAGAGCTAGCAACGACTTGTCGACACCCAAGTTGGTATTCCCAACAAATTGAGTCGTCCCCGAACAAGTCCCTCAAAACCATTGACGTAGCAACGTCCCCGTGAGGCATTCCCTGCCTCAAACCTCATACGACTTAGAGACTAGGAGAGTCTATCATAAATCTTCATCGTATCACCGTACGATTTACCAAACTCAGTTCCAGCGAGCAGTGTAATGGCTACAACAAGCGCACTATATCACTGCAACAATACCTGGTTAGCAAGACGCTGCCCCCATAGGCTTGTGGTGTGCGTTTATCGTGTACGCCCAAATTAACCCCACTCAATCCTCAAGATTGATAACAATAATGTAGTAGTGTGAGTAGGGATCGATCCCACGAGGAGGTGTGAATCTTTGTGTTAATGAAAATCAAAACAAAAGAATAATAAAGGATGGGGTTGTGAGGTTGAATTATACTAATGAAAATTAAAAACAAAGATTAACTAATGAAAGCGATTCTTGGTATCGGTCGACTCTACCTTGGATATTATCATCTATTTCATCGATTCACAAAAGACTCAATTTTACTTGAATATTCATCAATTGGAAATCTAATTCCTCCCTTACCTTAATCATAGTCAATTAGTCCAAGCGTTCTAATTTAACTTTCACCAATCAATCAATCTCTATATGCATATTCAAGATTAAAATCATGACATCATTCAAAACTAGTGAGCGATGAATCTAAACAACATAAACACAAGCGGTTTATATAATTTAGTCAATGGTTTTCTCTAAGAATTTAATAACACCAACAGCAGGCAATTATCGATCTTAGTTGCTTCTTGAATTAGATTACTCAAACAATCTCTTATTTGATATCCAATTAGCAATAGATTATATGCAAGTTACTAGGTTGTCAATCCAACAAACAAACATCAATCATATCAACAAAATCAGAAAAACACTGAATCCAATAAAATCGATCAACAAAAGCGTATGAATCTCCCCAAGATAAATAAATTCAAGGTTTGTCTTCCTCAACCAAGAATTAAGACTAGCTACACATAATTAAAGCAAAACTATAAATAAACACAAGGGAAAGAAAACTAATCCGATCTCCGCTCGTCGAGGTGTCAATCCCGCCTTCGCTTCGATCTTCGTAGCCGTCTTCAACAAAATTGAAAGAAAAATTGTAAAACTATCCTAAAATTATTCTACCCTAACTATCTAGATGGTTAAAAGGTCTGGATTTCGAGTATATATGTATTGGGAGGCTGATGGAGTAGGTTAGAATCCATGTGGGAAGGAAAGAAATCAAGTTTTTACACTTTCCAAAAGTCTTCTGGCGTAAATACGCATAGAATGGCGTAGCTACGCCTACAGATGCCGTAGTGTTGGGGTAATTACGCCTAATAATGGCGTAATTACGCCTGTCATCAATTTTTCTTGCGAGTTTCGTATTTTGGCCGTAACTTTCTCGTCCGAACTCCGAATTCGATGAATCAGCTGTCCACGCGAAGATAACTCAAAGTTCTACAACTTTTCTATGGACCACATTTCCAAACATGGCTCGAACATATAGAAATTTGAGGAGAAAGAAGCAACATGTGTCTTGGATTCTGGTTTTTTCATCTTTTTTGCTTCTTTCATCATTTTAGCTTGATTTCTTCACCTTTCCCTACATTTACACAAATATACGATTAGGTAGCATATGTATCAATTTATCCATCAAAATATACCAAATCGTAGACAATTAAGCGCAATAGATGTGTCTATTTATAGTCACATCAGCTTGTACCAAACCTATCAACATCCAAATGTTCCATCCAGGTATGCCATACCGTAACATCCATGGTCCATCACCCAATAATTCTTTAATACCAATGCACAAAGGACATCCCGGTGTCCTTGCTCAACCACAAAACAATCCTAATTCCGTAGGATTTATTCCACACCCTCAGGTGTGGGTGTGACCAAGTCTACCATATATCACAACAATAAGCGAGTAGTTTCCTCAATGACTACTCTTACCACCAATCACTTGGCCTTAGCAATCCCAGCGAGCATACCCAAAGGTATCACTACTCGACAAATATTTACCTCTATTACATGATGCGGTACACTCATCGGTACAATGCATCCAATAATCCATCGAGCAAACCTGCTCGGCGTAACAGTCTCGTCAACCAGTGACGTAGACATCGCCTTGTGCCCATCAACAACACTCAAACCATATGACTAAATACGTGCACCCAGACGTATTATTTGTCAAAACGACGCTACACGTCTACATAGAACATCCACTATATCACCGTCATCCCGTGACGGTATATGTCAACATATGACATCCAAATAACATCGTCAAACACGTGACGGTACACGTCGATACACGACATCCATAATCTCGTCGTCAAGCACATGACGGTACTTAGCACACATGGTATTCACAATAATGCTAACAAAACAGTAATATACCATACCTCATCGCTATCAAGATAGCGGCATACCTGTATCCATCGTCCACCAGTGGTACACAAGCAGCACCCATCGCTCGTAGGCGGCATAATCCAGTGCTGCGCACATAGAGGTATAACCCATCGCTATAGAATCAGCGGCATGATCCCTCGTCCTAGAGTCAGCGGCATAAAACATCGCTATAGATGTAGCGGAATGTACCATCGCTATATGATACCTGGCGGCATAAACCATCGCCATAGATGTAGCGGAACGACCCGTCGCTATGTAATACCCGGCGGTATGAACCATCGCCAACAGAATACCCGGCGGCATGAACCATCACCAATAGAATAGCGGAATACCCATCGCTAATAGAATACCCGACGGCATGAACCATCGCCAATAGAATACCCGGCGGCATGAACAATCGCCAATAAAATAGCGTCTTGATATCCCTCGCTAAGAAGCGACAAATATCCCTCTTCGCTACTTCACTTCGACATACCAGCGGCATAATATCCCTCGCTTAAGCGGCAAATATCCTCCGTCGCTATCATATGACAGCGGAAAGCCCACCGCTACGCCATATTAGCGGTATAATATCCCTCGCTTAAGCGGTAAATATTCTTCATCGCGGTGGTAGTCAAGCGGCGCCACCACACCTCATTTTATCATGACAGCGGAAATACCCCTCGCCTTACATGACAGCAGAAATACCCCTCGCTTCGACAATACCAGCGGAAAATAATATCCCTCGCTATGATATGACAGCGGTCGTGTTCTTTGCTTCATATCAGCGGCAAATATTATCTCATCGCTACGGTATGCCAGCGGCAAGTATTCACATCGCTACGCCATGAAGCGGAAAGTATTCACATCGCTACGCCATGTATGCAACCTCAATGCATAACCCATATCTCAATAAATATCGCCATGAGTGTATTTTAATGCACCTCGCTTCAAATGTGACATGCAGAATTTTAGCATCGCTTCAACATTTAGCGGCAAAGCATTAAAATCATCACTCCGATATAATATATGCAACCGTAATGCATAATCCATGTCTCATATGACCATGCAACCACCATGGTTAGCAATAACACAATCCAATTATGAACACATATCATAAACGCACATAAGCAATATAGTTGTGCCACACAACACTAACTACTATCATGCATAAGTATGTGCAACCCATTCCTATTAGCATGTTCCAGGCCCTCAACAGCCCCAAAGAGCTAACCACTGCTCTGATACCACTAATGTAAGGACCCCCCGTACCCTTAACCCGTTATCAGTGTATTAATCCATACCATTAGTGCATATAATCATACTATCATGGGGAAAAGCCATATGCAAGTACAACACCATATGCCATCCAGAAAATTTCTTGCATTTGATCCACATAATATTCAAATTCCCCCACCAAGATTTCATATATAACATGCACCCTCATTATACACTAACATTCTCTCAGTTCATTTAGCAATTCCATATTTAATTGCATGCAAACAATAAATGAAAGAGAGGAAACCATTGCCCATTTATACATCTCATTTACACGTAAAGACGTACTCACATGAGAGCACCCAATGAATGAGCGTGTATCTAATGTATAAAGATAGTCTACCAGATACCATGACTGGTACTTCAATCCTGGAAGCACCTTCCAAGCACAGTCCGATCTCAACACTGGATCTGTGTACTTATTCAACCAGCTCTGGTACCTCGATCCTGGAGGTACTTCAAATCAACAGCCCGAGCTCAACTCCAAAGCTGCTGCTACACCTGTACCACCTGCCCCAACAGAGACAGCCCCCACACGGGGTGAGCATACCAATACCACCAATCCAATAACCAAAATATTACAATTCATAATTTACAGAATGTAAACGCCATGAATTTAAATGATACTCCCTGGATGGTATCATCATCATCCGGGATCCCATGTATTGTCCCTGTTCTCAAAATAACCAAACTCGTCAAATTCCCAAAGCCAGTTAATCGCCACGTAGATTAACAAATACCATTTCTATTATGCCAGTCCCATAATCAATATGGTAAAATCATTATATATAAAAGACCGTAGATATCACACATGTCTAACCAATGATTCCATGTTCTTATTTCATTGCTCGCTTCACAATAGCGGCATTTCAAACCCTACGCACGCTCAACCATAGCGGCGTCACAACCAATGATCGCTCAACGGCGATAACATCTCAATCGTTGCTCGCTCAAAGCGGCACCATATAATTCTCATCGTATTTCCATTTATCACAATTACCATATACTAACATTTCACTATTCATTTATTGCCGTGCCGTAGTCCATGTATTTCAATATGCATTTATTGCAAATACCACACACATGCATTTCACAGTTGCAATATTATAATATGCTATGCTCGTACGTATACGTACCTTATCATTCCGTAGTTCGAGTCCAACCTTACCTGGGTCCCACGACCCGATGAATTATGTGCTTACACATAAATAGTTCACAATTAAACACAAGCATGCAACCACGTGCCCAAGCACGTTCATAACTCCCAATCATATCGTCAATCCACGACGATTACCAAAATAAAAGCCCCCCGGCTAAGCATGCATAATACCCAAAATATTCCATTTTACCAGCTTAAAAGATAGCCAAAAACCCAACCGAGAATTCCGTTGTATAAAACTTTGGCTCCAACCAATCCATTTTAAAAGTATAGCATTCCCATTGGAATGTAGACATTGCCCCGGAAACGGCCCCTTTAATCCTCGATTCCAAAATCCCGACATTTTCCAAAAAATTTCAAAAACACAAAACTTTGGGTGGCGATCGATCGCCACATACATCGCGATCGATCGCCACAGTCCAGTGGCCAAATCAGTGCATTCTCGCGATCGATCGCCAATCCTCGCGATCAATCGCCACAGTCCAGTGGCCAAATCAGTGCATTCTCGCGATCGATCGCCAATCCTCGTGATCGATCGCCAACCCGCTCGCGATCAATCGCCGAGACCTCGCGATCGATCGCCAGAACTGTTCATCGTCACTGAAAATACAGCTGCGCGTCGCGATCGATTGCCCCACCTCGGCGATCAATCGCCACCTGCGATTTTCCGAAATATTTGAGCTTTCATGGTGTTTTTCACACCCAAACTCAAATCCAACACCCCATACACCTTCAACTCCTCAAATACTCCATTTAAAGCCAATAAAAACTCCAAAAACTCAACATTGGATTTTAAGCAAAAATCCCCAAAACCCATAACCAACCAAAACCTCAACCAAATACTACAATACCACAACCAAAACGAAGATAATGGCGTGGGAAAGATGAATACCTGATTATCTTCAAGAAAACCAGCCTCCGAGCCAAGCTACCATCGATTTTCCATCATGGGAGAAGAGGGAAATGGGGGGTGGGGGGAAAAGAAGGGTTAGGCGTAGGGAGAGAGAGAGAAGAGAGGGAAGGGTTCCGTGCCAAATGACGGGATATCGAGTCCACTTGGTATATATAGTACCAAAACTCAAAAATACCAATCCCTTCACAAATACATCATGATTTATTAAATATCATCTGTTTTCAAAAATCATCTCTCTAACCTCAATTCCCATTATCAGCCCCAGTACAAAGTACTCCGGACCCCAAATCCCACCAAAGACCAATTCCAAGGTTATCACCACGATGAGAATACAATCTCATCCCTTGGACCCAACGACTCCAAAAGTCGGATTTAAAAAATCCCCGAGAGTCTCGAAACCGAATTAATTTATAATTGCACAATAAAATCCATTAAGGATTATTACCACACCGGGATTAACACCATTAATCTCCAGGTATCACAGTGCAAGATCCCTTGGCGTAATTCTGGTGCCCTCGGCGCTACCCATCGGTTACCAAGTCTCAAGGAACCATCTTCTGCCACTCTGAACTTTGATGGCTGTCCCTGAAGTACTATCGATGACCATCTCTGAACCTCGTCATTCGACCTCTGGGCTTCCCTGATAGCCTCAAATATGTCTGGCTCAGCCAATAAGGTCGACACTCGCACCGGCGACGTGTCCACATCAAAATCATAGCTCAGATGGCAATAAGAAGTCATCATAGTTGATAAACACATAGCGTCCTCAACAGTACTCTTCACCTTTCGACTTAAGGCGTCTGCTATCAAATTTGCTTTACCAGGATGGTACTCAATCTCACAATCATAATCCTCGAGTAAATACATCCACCTCCTTTGGCGCATATTCAATTCAGCCTGAGTGAATAGATACTTCAGGCTCTTATGGTCCGTATAGATGGTAAACGACGTACCATACAAGTAATGCCTCCAAATCTTCAAGGCAAATATAATGGCCACCAGTTCCAAAACGTGGACTGGGTATCTGGTCTCATGAGGCTTCAACTGCCTCGAAGCATAAGCCACCACATGCTTATCTTGAATCAACACACAGCCCAAACCCTGCAGTGACGCATCCGTGTACAAGGCAAACCTCTTATTCTCGGAAGGAATCACCAATATAGGTGCCGTAGTCAAACGACGCTTCAATTCTTGGAAGCTTTCTTCACAAGCTTCGGACCAATAGAATGGTAATCCTTTCTGAGTCAGCTGTGTCAGGGGTCTGACAATCTTTGAGAAACCCTCGACGAAACGTCGGTAATACCCTGCCAAACCGAGAAAGCTCTGTATCTCAGGTACAGAAGTGGGTGCAGCCCACTCCATCACAGCTTCAATCTTCCTGGGATCCACAGATATCCCGCTGCTAGATATAACATGTCCTAAGAACACCACACTGTCCAACCAGAACTCGCACTTGCTAAGCTTTGCATATAACTTATGATCCCTAAGGATCTGGAGTACTGTCTGCAAGTGCCTTACATGCTCTTCTTCAGTCCGAGAGTAAATGAGTATATCATCAATGAAAACAATGACGAACTGATCCAAATACGGTTGGAACACCATGTTCATCAGGCTCATAAAAACAGCTGGGGCATTCGTCACCCCAAAAGGCATGACTAGGAATTCATAGTGCCCATATCTAGTCCTGAAAGCTGTCTTCTGAACATCATCCTCTCGAACTCGAATCTGATGATACCCCGATCTCAGATCGATCTTACTGTAGAGCCTCGTACCCTGCGGCTGGTCAAACAAATCATCAATCCTTGGAAGCGAATACTTGTTCTTTACTGTGGCTTTGTTCAGTTGCCTGTAATCGATGCACAGACGCATCGAACCATCCTTCTTTTTGACAAATAAAACTGGTGCAACCCCAGGGCGATACGCTAGGGCGTATATAGCCCTTGTCAAGGAGCTCTTGCAACTGAATCTTTAACTCCCTTAGCTCTGCTGGTGCCATCCTATATGGGACATGACAAATGACAGACGTCCCTCGTAGTAATTCAACCCCAAACTCGACCTCTCTCGTCGGTGGGAATCCGGGAATCTCCTCCGGAAAAACATCAGCAAATTCCGCCACTACGGGCACATCTTTGACCTTTAAGTCTTCCTTCTTTTCAGTAATATCAACATCATAGATGAGATATCCTGTATGGCCTCATTCCAATAACTGTGCCATCTTGACAACAGATATCAACAGAATCTTTGGACGGGAACCATCCTCATAGAATGTCCACTGGACTCCCATATCAGGCCTGAACCGGACAGTCCTCTGCCTGCAGTCTACAACTGCCTGATACCTGTTCAACACATCGATGCCCACAATGCAATCGAAGTCTGACATTCCCAGAACAATCAAATCTGACCTTAGCTCGTTGCCCTCAAAATAAATGAGACCTTCATAGACAATCTGATCAGCAATCAAACTTCTTCCAGCGGGTGTCGAGACTACAAGAGGCATGGGCGACGGAGAAGTGCATATGTGGTGCCTTTCCACAAAACTCGTCGACACAAAAGAGTGTGGCGCACCTGTGTCTATCAATATAAAAGTAGGGTGCGTAAATAAAAGACACGTACCCGCTATAACCTCCTCCGGAGCCGCTGTAGTCTGCTCCCTTGTCAATGCATAAACTTGCCCCTGAGGTGGCCCCATAGGCTGACCTCCATACTACCATGGTACAAACGGTGGCCTGTGCTGTACTGCTCTGTCTGCAGGCCTCCCCGCAGAGTTCTGTTGTCCCTCCCTATTGGGACATTCTCGAGCAAAGTGGCCCTTATTGCCACATACATAACAGCCTACGCAGTCTTTCGTCGAATGTGGTTGCCCACAAATAGAGCACTGGACCTTTCCAAACCTGCTTCCCTGAGACTATCCTCTTCCTGACGGGGCGTCATTCCTACGACTTCCTTTCCAACGATTCTCGGGCCTCTTATCACTGAACCTCAAAACTGATGTGTTCCCCCTTGGCTTAAACTGATCACCCCTTGGCTTCAAATTATCAGAGGTAGATTTCTGAGGGGGTACTGGAGGTGGCGCGACATCAGGATACACACCAACTCCCAGTTCGGCTAACTCAGCCCGTGAAAGGGCGTCATCAAAGCAAGCAGGGCCATAAGTAACCACCCTGTCATACAATTCCGGCCTCAATCCTTTCATGAAATTCCTCATCTTTGCCTTGGTATTCGCAGCAATATGGGGCACATATCAGAGTAAAGAACAATAATGAAGAGCGTAGTCCGATACTGGCATGGTACCTTGCTTTAATTTGGTAAACTCATCCTCCTTAGCCTGTCGTGCAGCAGCTGAAAAGTAGCGGGTCAGAAACCTAGTTCTGAACAGCTTCCAATTTATTTCCTGTCCTGAGCCTCTTGCTCTACTACTGTGGTCTTCCACCACATCAATGCCTTCTTGGCCAGTTGAAACTCTGCTAACCTTATCCAGGCTGACTTTGCACAAGGGGCTGCCACGAAGATTTTCTCCAACCTTTCTAACCACTCTACGGCCTGTTCCACTGTCTCAGTTCCTTCGAACATCGGGGGTCGATATGCCAGAAATTGAGCCAAACTTAGCTCCCCAGGTAATGACTGTTGCTCAGAAGGTTCTTCGCCCAAGGTTGGCGGGTGGTAAGGGATTTGTACGCCCGGGCACTTGCATTGACGCTAATCGCATCACCTACTTCAGCATTTGCTGCCATGCTGCAACACAAGGGTTAACAACAATACCCAAAAGCAGTTCATATAATACATCGTTAGAGAAACAAAACATGTTAGTATAACATCATATACTTCATATGCAACACATGCACAAAACATGTTTAAAAGTGAGCACCTAACTAACTTATTGCTAAGGCTAACCCTTCACTCATTCCTGGGTTCTCTAACCACTGCTCTGATACCACTAATGTAGGGTCTTCCTACCTTAACAGTGTTATAATGACATAAGATGGACTAAACATGCATTAAATAACATCTTAGGGTTCCGGTTGTTACGTGAGCTAACAGGATTACAGGCCAAAAATAAAACTTCAAAACTAATTAGTTACATTCCCAAAAATGAATGCTAACATTTTAGATTTATACTAGAGTAGATACTAATCAAAATCCCGAATCCTATTCCTTTTTGTGCTCCTTGTAGCTCACTGCCTCAACCCGACCCTTAGTCCTTCAGTCCAAAGTGTACCTACAGGGACAACCCATCATGAGCATGTACATCATTACTTAACATCTTAAGAAAATGGCATATGAATAAATGCATGAAATAACCGTTAACATGTACTTCCTGGTTAATCGTTAACCCCTTTTTGTTGTCCCTGATTCACATTCATGCATGTAATCATTAGTACTAGACATAAATGATTAAAATCATAAATCATACTTCACATATGCTCATAACCAACAATGTTAATTGGAAATGGGAATGTTTAAGGTCTTGTTATGTCAGTGGAACAATTGGCCCCCCTCGCTTCGACATATAGCGGTACTGTGATTACCCCTCGCTACACCTTGATACCGGATGTAATCTCCTCGCTAGCTATGTCAGCGGTAAGTACCTTCCTCGCTTTCCCATAACAACTACCAGAGCACTCTACCATTCCCAATAACATAGTTTAACATAATCATCATCATAAACATCATATCATCTTTACTCATCCTAGACATCATCATGTCTTTACTTATCATAATCATCATCATAAACATCATATCATATTTACTCATCATAGACATCATCATGTCTTTACTTATCATAAGCATCATCATAAACATCATAAACACTTATGCAATCATTGCATAATCATAGTATAGGAGTGTGTTTTACCGTCCGATACCCGTACGTCTCTTACGTACCTTTTGAAAAGGTGGAGGAGTCAATAGACTTTATCTCCTTGATTGTGCTGGTACCTGTGATGGTTCTACATAACCACATAATACAATATTAGATACCATTTCAAGAATCATTGTCAAAATTCTTCAAAATAAATCAATTAAAAATATTTGCCAAGATTCTGCCTCTCTCGATCGATCAGCACCCAAGTCTCGATCGATCAAGAAAGCATGATAAACAGTGCCCAACTTTCTGCCTCGATCGATCGATCGAAATGTTTCTACCGATAGATCGAGGAGCTTCACCGATCGATCGGAAATTCCTTCGATCGATCGGCCCCTGAATTTCAAACCATGCTTTAAATCTTCTGCCTCGCTCGATCGATCGGGACCAAAATCTCGATCGATCGAGCACTCTGAAAAATCGGGACTTCCCCAGATTTTTGAGCACCTCATTTCATAGCATCAATCTACTTCATAAAATGTAAAACTTGCCCAAACAAACATGCTAGGAACTTCATGAAACTTCTATGTAAGTACTTATATCAAAGGTTTAACAAAACCTAAGCTAGCATGCATCATAACATCCACCTAAACTTCAATCTCATCCAAATTTACAGAAAAACATGGCATGCAAGTCTTGCCCAGATTTTCGAGCACATCCTTTCATAACAAGAAATCTAACACATAAAACATGTAACATGCTTGAACAAACATGCTAGGGGCTACAAAATACTTCAATGCAAGTACTCATACCAAGGTTACGACCAAACCTATACTAGCAATCATAAAATTATCACTACCAAAACCAATACCCAATCAAAACCCCTGAAAACAGAGTACCCATCCTTACCCCTCTTTTCGTTCCTCTTTTGGTATGAATTTTGGACACCCTTTTTACCAGCCTTTTTCCCTCCCTTACTGCAGCTTTTCTGGACGTTTTTGAGAAGAAAAGAATGAGAGGAGGAAGTGATTGGATGTGGAGTAGTGGGGAAGAGAAGGAGGTATGGGTTGAACCAAGTGGGGGAGTGGGTGGCCAAGGGGGGAGTGGGTGGTGACCGAGTGATGGGGGTGGTGTGGTGTGGTTGGGGGTGCCATGTGGTGTTTAATTGTGCCCCGGTATTTAGCACGATGTATTAAATATCCTCACTTGATATTTCATAATATTACTTAATTAATACATCCCTTAAAACACCCAACATGCCCCATAAACCATATCATCATAACATACATCACACCCCATTAAATAAGACATGAATATAACCCCCAAATTAAATGTACCACAACCCTTAAAACACAACATAATCGTTTATGATAACACATAAACACATAAACATTTCGGGGTATTACAATTATTCTCGGATACATACATTTGGAAGTCATGTGTACATTATGTACAATGAACAAGAAAGATCGAAGTTGGATTCAAAATTCAAAAAAATAGTATATTCTTGTGCTATGCTGATGGCGTTAAGGGGTATCGTTTGTGGGATCCCACTGCCACAAGCTTGCCATCAGTAGAGATGTTATCTTTGAGGAAGATAAAGTGAAGGGTGACAAAGCATACTGAATTCATATAATACTACAATTTAGGTGGAAAATAAGACAGACGAAGATCAAAATTCTTCTGAAGAACAATCAGAGCATGAGGAACAAGAACTAGTTGAGTCAGAGGTTCTCAAAGTTTGACAATCTACTCGTGAGAGGAGACCACCAGGTTGGCTTTCAGATTATGTTATTGAAAGAAATATTGCACTCTGGTTAATAATAAAGGATGGTGAGCCATTGACCGTGAGGCAACTCAAAGATCGGATATATCTCTGTGGATGCAAGAAATGAGGAAGAATTGGAAACCTTGGTCACGAATGAGACATGGGATATTGTTACATTACCACGAGGATGGAAAGTCATTAGTAACAGGTGAGTCTACAAGATCAAACATGATGGTAACAATCAAGTGGTGCAATATCATGCAAGATTGACGGTGAAAGGATATGCACAGATAGAAGACATTGACTTCAACGAGATATTTTATCCTATGGTTCGGTGATAAGTGTGATTTTTACACTTATATTGCTATGAATTTATATTCATTTTATTATTATTCAGGATGATATAATGCGCTTTTGTGTTGTTTTTGTGCGTTTCATGAATAAAGATCAAAGTGCATTGAAGTGGAGGAAATGAGCTAAAAATGTTGAAAAAGACTCAAACAAGCGACCCAGTCGAAGAATGGATAAAAGTCGAGTTTGGAAGAAGCAGAGCTACCGATCGATCGGTAGCTATGCTCCGGTCAATCGATATTTTACGTAGCTGAGGGTGTTAAAATGAGCACCTTCTAATCAATCTCTAGATTTCCAGCGATCGATCGGTAGACGAGAAGTTTTGAAAATATTACATTTTAGAGTTTGTGTCGAACAAGGAAGCTACCAATCTTTCCTCTACTACATGATATGTACAAATAATCAGATTTCATTGATACTTTGGACCCTAGAAGAGGTCTACGGATCGATTGGTAACACTCTAGCGATCGATCAATAGAGTGTAGCGATCGATCAGTAGAAACTTACCGATCGATCGGTAACAACCGAAGCAAGAAGTGGTTTTGTGGGGCTACCGATCGTTAGGTTAGCACTGATCGATCGGTAGAGTTAAAATGTTGAAATTATGTTTTGTGTTGCTATGTCAAGGAATTCAATGTCCGAGAATTTTAAGTAGTATTTTATCAAAAACTGATGATTATAAGCATGTATTTATGTGTGAAGCTATGCACACTTAGATGTAAATTGGATTAATTGAAAGATGCAGAGCATGTACAAGTCTAAGGATACCGAGGAAGGTGACTTATCAATATCTCGGACAATATGTTATGATGTAATTATATAAGTATGCATATATGTGATGCCTATCATGGACTGTAATACGTAAATATACAAATTCGAGAACGTGACTTTGGTTTAATATTTATGACATGGTAAATGTATATAATTGAACATTATCTGAGTATTATGTTGAGTTAATGATGGTAGATGGTATATTTATTGTGGTTTGAGCTAATATAATTAAGTGGAGTCAAAGTATCGTTGTTATAATCATAGTGGGGACAAAGTGCCACTATTATAAACATAGTGGAGATTAAGTGCCATTGTTGTAATAAGGGCGGTAAGTGCCGCTGTTATAATCATAGTGGGGACAAAGTGCCACTATTATAAACACAGTGGGGACAAAGTGACACTGTTGTAATTAAGCGGGGTCAAAGTGCCTCTATTATAATCATAGTGGGGACAAAGTGCCACTAGTACAACACAGTGTGGACAAAGTGCCACTTTGTAGGAGAATCATAAAATGAGAAACGAGATATGATAACTGATGACAGGAAATGATGGACAGTACTGTACTATTGATATGTGACAACAGACGATGTGATGATCGGGTATGGTTAAGTTGTGAACATGATGATACATGTATATGTTGATCTACAAACATGCATTGATCTTCGTTTTGTTGTTATGATATATGATAATATAATACTTGCCGCCGTCATATAAGCGACGAGAATATTAATACTTGCCGTTGTCATATCGAAGCGATGTGATAAG
Source organism: Haberlea rhodopensis (assembly GCA_907163345.1). Taxonomy (NCBI): domain Eukaryota; kingdom Viridiplantae; phylum Streptophyta; class Magnoliopsida; order Lamiales; family Gesneriaceae; genus Haberlea; species Haberlea rhodopensis. The sequence continues at coordinate 5,608,396 of CAJQUN010000037.1, forward strand.
TGTCTTTTTTACGCTTATTTGGATGCGATTTTCTAATGGTTTTCGTGTTAATTCTTGGATTATTTTATGATTTTTAGTATATATTTCTATATTTCAGCAATGTTGAAATGCATAAAAGTAGAGGAAATGAGCCAAAAATGACCGAACCGAGCGAACACGTCAAAGCCGGGAAAGGAAGAAAAAGAACAAAAGAAAATAAAAAATAAAATAAAATAAGCTCGATCGATCGAGCCACAAATCTCGATCGATTGGCTGTCATAGAAAATTGGCAATCGATCGAGCAGTCAATCTCGATCGATCGGCCGGAAGAGTTTGCTGAAAAATAAATTTCTTATAGAGTTTGTGTCCAACAAGGAAGTCCATGATTTCTATCCCTCTATATTTATACACGAAAATTGCACCAAGATGGGACTTTTGAACCTAGGAATAGTCTCCACTCCTCCATACTCCATATCACCTTCATCCACCATCACCACTTCATCCTAGGAATTGGAACAAGCCAACAAGAGAATCGAGGAGCACGATCGAGAAAGAAGCGATGAAGGATCGAGAATCACGGAGGAGTCGACTTGGGAGTTTTCTTTTACTTTTATATTATTGTTTTTCATGAATAATTGGATTTGTTGTGTTTTTGATGATTGAGAAATATCAATAACATAGTTTTTCCTATTGATTTTGAGATTGACTTCATATATCTTCTATGAGCATGTGTTATTGTTCTTCATGCTTTTGAAGTATTGATCCCCTTTGAATGATATTTTATTGTAATTGAGATCGAGAGATGAAATTATAATACGATATAATAATTCATACCATGTGTTAAAGATTAAGATCGAGAGATAAAATCACATCCGAGTTATAACTTTGGGTTGTTTAATCTAAAGTTAGTGGTTTTCATAAAGCGCATTCGATATCAAATTGTTAATTAAGTGAACGAGAGTTACTTGTTTCAATTTGATGTTAGATTTAATATAGCTCGAGAGAGTTTATTGAATAAATTCGAAAAACCCATCACCTTAGAGATGTATGGAGAAAAGAATTGTTAGAGTTGGGTTAGGTGAATCATAGTCTTGATAATTCTTTCTTGTGGACTTTTCTCGTGATCGTCGATTATTTGTTGGATTATAGTAGCTTAATTTAGTTTAGTTTAATTATTGTTTAATTATCGTATGTTAAATATAGTTAAAAGAAATCTTATTTGGTACTTGTTTGTTAGTCCCTGTGGGTTCGACAATCCGTATTCTTCCTATCTATACTAAAACTTGACACCGTGCACTTGCGGTCTAAGACATGAATTAATTGTTTAAAATAAAAAGCGATCAAGTTTTTGGCCCCGTTGCCGGGGATTAACTTAGGAATATCATACTAGGTTCTTTGACTATAATTTAACATTGTTTTTGTTTTATTTTCTAAATTTTCGAAAAAAAAATAAAAAAATAAATTATATTTTGGTTTTGTATTGTTTGTCTTGTGAGGTACTTGGAGATGCTACATCAACAAGTCTTCACAAGCTTTGCCCAACAACGTTCCGAGCTGTTCTACGCTGTTTGGGAGAGATTCAATGAATTGGCCAACATATTCCGGTATCACAACTTTTCGATCTATACTGTCATGCAATATTTCTTCAAAGGGCTGGATGCACAGACATGAGAATGTGTATTGAGCGGAGAACTGGTGACTGGGAGTCCCCTGGTTGATAGAGATGAGGACAGTGTGGTGCACCTGTTCAATGATATGGCGGACTTCGATCATCATTGGCATTGTGATCCTTCACTATAAGGTTGGAGTCACCAATACCCACCGGAGCCTCACTACCCTATTGATATGCCACAACCATTTGAACATCACGAAGAGAGGAGAGATAGTTCTGCAAACGTCACGACTCAGTTAGAGGATACCTTAGTAAGATTCATGGCATCGACTGAGAACAGTTTCGAGTGCCAAACCAACTCTATGCGCCACCTGGAGCAGCAAATGGCGGTCCTTATGGAAACAATTTCAACTAGCTGCCAGGAGGAAGATATGAGAGCTACAAATCAAGAGGCGACAAATCGAGTTTGGTTATATGATGATGAGCACTCAACCAACCAAGTTTGGGGGAGTGATCATACTCATGTGGAAAAGTCAAGGGAACTTGAGCCTCTTCAAGAGATTGAGCCTACTTCAGAGATGTTATCCGAGGAGTTCCCATGTGAAGATGAGTCGAGTGTGATGTTGGAGAAGGAAGAGACTTTCGAAGATTTCGATTTGAGCCCATCGATGGAGACATGTTCTATGCCATATGTGGATCCATGTTTTCCATCGATGCCAACTTCACCGCACTACATCCTCCAAGACAAGAATCATTCTCCCATGCCTATGTTGGGATATGCCCTAAGACATATCATTAGATATTGTTTATGACATACAATGTAATATGATTTTATGAAATGTCAATTCATTATTATATATTATTCGATTAACTGTGCAATGTGAATAAATATATATGTTAATGTCCTTAGAATAATATTGTATTATTCTTAAAGATGTCCCTAGTCAAGTATTATCATGAATAGTGATAATGATAATACGTAGAAACTAGTATGTGTTGATTGATGAACTGTTCATTGATATGAGATATCAAATCAACACATGGGTACATGTTAGAGAATGATGTACTGGACAGACCCACCATGAGAATGCTACATGGATAGTTATATGAGTGTCATAAGCAATTCTCATAGTGATAATAATGTATGTAATCCTTACGACTTGTGATCATCAGAGATCCCAACATAAGGAGTTATGTATCTTGATATTGTCAAACGTTACCCGTAACAGGGTAAACTATAAAGGCGACTATTGGATACACTACGAATTATGTAGAGGGATGTTGACTGATCGAGATAGGATTTGTCCCTCCTATATAACAAGAGATGTGTTTGGCCCTTGATCAAGTGAGAACTAAAATGCATGGCCATGCTCGAATGAGTCGATATGAGATATCGAGCTTATTCGTTTATTCTAGTTCTACTTGGGGATCAAGAAATAAAGATTGAATATACGAGTATGACTATTCCATGACTCGTGTTCAATCTAAACACATGGACAAAGGGATTAAGTTACATGTTTAATATTATCACAAGTTCTAAAGGTTATGTCGAGTCATTGACATTCTTGTAATTTGGGTAGCATTGATGTGTTGCTAGATACCGCTCAATGCTTGCGACATAAAATGAGATTTTATGTCACTACCAACATTACAAGATCCTATCGGGTCGCACAAAAGATTAAATCGATAAGGGAAATTAAATTCATTGGATGAATTAATTAATTAAGAAGAGTCTTAATTAAAAGATTATAAGGATTTAATTAAATCATGGGTTTGGGCCCATGAGGCTTTAAGAAAGCCTTAAACCTTAATTAAATCTTATAATATAAATACAAGGTTATGATTAATTGTTTGTAACACAATTCATATCATTCCAACCTACACAAAACAAGCACAACGCCGCCTCCTTCACGCTACAAGGTTGCTCTCGGCTTCTTCATAGTCGTGGGGTATTCTTGTGTGATTTCCGGCAATTATTCGATTGTGAATCGAGTGCGCTTCTTGTTCCGGTCTAAGAACGAGTCTAGCAACTTGTTCTTAGACTATCCCTTCTCCCGATTGGATCGTGTGGATACCGTTGAGGCAAAACATGATAAGTTTTGCTTGTGACTCGAAGAAGGCGTTGGACGTGGTGTTGCTCCGTGGAATCTGCTCAAACACGCTACAAGGGTGAGACCTTTGATCCTTTATCCGATATGAACACCTATGTATAGATCCGCGGTTATAGTAATCCATTTTTTTAAAATTCCGCTGCGTTGTATGCTTCTTGGATTACTAACAGTGGTATCAGAGCCAGGTTCAAGGCTCATATCAGATTTATGTGGTTAAATTGTTTTAATCATATTAGGATTATTATTGCATGCTTTTAAACCTGTATAAACATATATGATATGTTAATATCGAGTTTGTGAAAATCATCGTAAAATTGTATTTGATATAATTGACAAATAATCAAATTAATTGGCCAATGTTTCGGCCACCACCTAGCACAATTGACCCACGGCTTAGCCACATGAGGGCTAGGGTTTTCGAACCCTTGGATCGAGATGGCCTAGTCGTTGTGGCTCATGTTCGTGGATGGAGGTTTCGAGACATGGATGAGTTTTGAACTCTTTGGCTCGATAATGGTTCAAGCATGCATGGATAAGTGGCTTCACCACATGAGAGCTAGGGTTTTTGAACCCTTGGCTCGAGATGGTTGAGCCACCACCGTGCATGACCTGACCATGATTCGTGGCTCAAGAATTCTGGCATTTCGAACAAGTTGGCTCGATGAAAAACTCAAAGTGGTGCACGGCGGCTAGGGTTTGGAACCCTAGCGCCGCCGCCGCTTGGTCATGGTTCGGCCATGGGCTAGGGTTTCGAACCCTAGGCCATAATTGGTCCAGCCGTGTGTTTGGTTGGTTCGAACCACCAGTTTGGTTGGTTCGAACCATGGTGGTTCGTGGCTTAGTCGCTTAAGTTCGTGGCATGTGATGTCCCGAGCGTACGATAATTTTTCAAAATTCTATTTTACAGTTTTAATTAGAATTAAATTTTAAAATGTTTAGAATTTAATTAATTAAATGTTAAAGCATGTTTTATGTGTTGTATGAGCATGGTGCATGGTTATAGCCCTTTTGACCTATTAGATAGGATTTGTGGATGTTTGTAATTTATAATACGACCTGCGAGTCGTGCCTTCTCTATTTTATTCTAAATGTAATCCCTCCCATATGTTCCCCTCGAATGTGAATCGAGGAATTCTATATCTTGTAAATAGTGTAGTTTATTTGTTGATGGTGATCAATGAAGATGGAGCATCAAGCCGGGATGAGGAGACCATCCACAAATTGGAGCCAAAGTAGGTGCTTGTGAAGTTACCTTAGGTTGACTCTTAGGATTTTCTCATTGGCTTGAGAAAATAACTAGTAGGGGCTATAACCATGTCACGTTTAATTATGTATGTTGATGCATGATTTATCTTATGTTTTAGATTGATAATTGTATTACACATATATGTAGATATGTATACAACTATATGTAGTGGACATATTTTAAATTATCAAACTAATAATGAGATCAATAAATCCCTCTAAAATATTAAGTTTTAGATGCCTTCCAAAATTAAAAGTACTCGTCAAAAACTTCGATTGTACATGTGTGGGTTTGCCAAAGCAAATCACCGTGGCAATCTTAGTAAGGCGTGAAAGGATAAAAGTGATATCCATTATACTTTAAATTGGGTACGACTTAACTAGGTTATCTCATAGGATTGGGAACCTAGAGGCATGGGTTGGATAATAATTGATTTGATGAATTGAACAAAGTGTTGTTCGTCCAACTATCCAAGAATTACATATGATGTAATTGACAAAGTGTTGTCTACCTAAATAACCGAGTCTTGGGCGATTAGCCAAAGCTAACTCAAGATTAGGCGAAATATGGATCTTGGCCCACTAAAGGTTTCGAGGGTTGATATTTTTTAAACAAAATAGTGGGAGTATCAGTTAATATAAGACCATGTTAAATGATTAAATCATAAACTTATTTTGCATATTTATATTGTAGATATCCATGGCAACTAACAATACAACTAGCACATTATCACTGCGATCGGTCCTTGAGAAGGACAAATTAAATGGGACAAACTTCCTAGACTGGTATAGGAATCTGAGGATAGTCCTCAAGCAAGAAAAGAAACAATATGTCCTAGAGGAACCCTTACCTGTTGAGGAACCTCCCCTGACGGCTACGAGAGCCGATAAGGATGCTTACAAGAAGCATCAGAATGACACACTTGATGTTGGCTGCCTTATGCTTGCCACCATGAACTCTGAGCTTCAGAAGCAACATGAGGAAATGGAGGCGTTCGATATGATCGAACACTTAAGCAATTGTACCAACAGCAAGCTAGACAAGAGAGGTATGATGTCTCTAAAGCGTTGTTCCAGTGCAGGATGGTAGAGGGAAGCCTAGTTGGAACTCATGTGCTCAAGATGATTGGGTACATTGAGAATCTGGAGAAGCTGGGTTTTCCATTGGACCAAGAGTTGGCCACCGATGTGATCTTGCAGTCGTTGCCTGAGAGCTTCAGTCAATTTGTAGTAAATTACAATATGACTGACATGGAAAAGACTCTACCACAATTGCTTGGTATGTTGAGAACATATGAAGCAAATACAAAGAAGACTAAGGCCACAAATGTTCTTATTGTGAATAAGGGCAAAGGAAAGGCCAAAGCTAAAGGCAATAAGAAAGCAAAGAAGGTCTTTGTTAAATCTAAGCCAAAGTCTTATGCACTGAAGCCAAAGGGAGGGATAGCAAAGGAAGGGAACTGTTTCCATTGCGGTGAGACCGGCCATTGGAAAAGAAACTGCAAAGTATATCTGGAGGATCTAAAGAAAGGAAGTGTGACTTCCACTTCAGGTATTTTTGTTATAGAAGTCAATTTATCTACTTCTTCATCATGGGTATTAGATACTGGATGTGGATCTCACATTTGTGTAAATGTGCAGGACCTCAAAAAGAGTAGATTGTTGGCGAAAGGCGACGTAGATCTCCGAGTTGAAAATGGAGCAAGAGTTGCTGCATTAGCTATAGGAGATTATTAATTATCTTTGCCTTCTGGTTTATCGTTGATTTTAAAAGACTGTTATTTTGTGTCATCCATTACCAAAAACATTATTTCTATTTCTTGTTTAGACAAGTATGGATTTTCATTTATGATAAAGGACAACTGTTGTTCTATTTATTTAAATGATATGTTTTATGCTAGTGCACAAATGGTAAATGGTCTTTATTTATTAAATCTTGATATGCCTATCTATAACATAAATACTAAAAGGATTAAAAATAATGATTGTAATCCGACTTATCTCTGGCATTGTCGCTTGGGCCACATAAACGAGAACCGCATATCTAAACTTCATAAGGATGGAGTATTAGATTCATTTGATTTTGAATCATATGAAACATGCGAATCTTGTTTAATGGGCCAGATGACCAAAGCCCCTTTCAAGGGACATGTTGAAAGGGCAAATGTTTTATTGGGACTAATACATAGTGATGTATGTGGACCAATAAGTACACAAGCTAGATGTGGTTTTCAATACTTCGTTACATTTACTGATGACCTCAGTAGATATGGGTATGTGTACCTAATGAAGCATAAGCATGAAACCTTTGAAAAGTTCAAAGATTTCAAGAATGAAGTACAAAACCAACTTGGCAAAAGTATCAAAATCCTTCGATCAGATCGAGGAGGTGAATACTTAAGCCAAGAGTTTCATGACTATCTAAAGGAGTGTGGGATAGTCCCACAACTCACTCCTCCGTATACTCCACAATGGAATGGTGTATCCGAGATGAGAAATCGAACCTTGTTAGACATGCTTAGATCAATGATGAGTCATGCAGATCTTCCGATATCGTTTTGGGGACACGCTCTAGCAACATCGATTTTCTTACTGAACTGTTTTCCATCTAAATCAGTGGTAAAGACACCATATGAGATATGGACTGGGAAGCATCCTAGTATGTCTTTTATGAAGATTTGGGGTTGTGAGGCTTTCGTTAGACGTCACGCCACTAACAAACTTGGACCCAAATCTGATAAGTGTTTATTTGTTGGGTATCCTAAGGAAACGAAAGGATACTATTTCTATTATCCCATCGAGAACAAAGTAGTTGTTGCTCGGACTGGTGTATTTCTTGAAAGAGAATTTATTTCTAGAAAAACCAGTGGGAGAAAAATAGAACTTAGTGAAGTTCAACCACAAGAAAACACTGAACCTGAGATTGAGATGGAAACAGAGCAGGCACCGCAAGCTGTTGTGGAAGAAGTACCTGCTCAAGAGACACAAGCCCAGCGTAGGTCTGTAAGAGAACACCGGGAGCCACAGAGATATGGATTTCTTGTGACTCAACAAGGTGACTTACTACTTATTGATGAGGATGAGCCGTCATCTTATCAACAAGCTATAATGGGCACTGATTCTGAGAAATGGCAAGAGGTCATGAAATCTGAGATGGAATCCATGTATGCAAACCAAGTATGGACTTTGGTTGATCCACCTGAAGGGGTACGACCCATAGGGTGCAAATGGATTTTCAAGAAAAAGATCGATATGGGTGGTAATGTACAAACCTATAAAGGTCGGCTGGTTGCAAAAGGATTCAAACAAATTCATGGTATTGACTATGACGAAACCTTTTCACCAGTGGCCATGGTTAAATCCATAAGGATCTTACTTGCAATAGCTTCATTTCATGATTATGAAATCTGACAGATGGATGTCAAAACAGCTTTCCTTAATGGAAATCTGCTCGAGGATGTGTACATGACACAACCCGAGGGTTTTGTCGATCCAAAGGATGGTGGAAAGATATGCAAGCTACAACGATCCATTTATGGATTGAAGCAAGCATCTCGGAGTTGGAATCTTCGTTTTGATGATGCAATCAAAGACTTTGGTTTTATAAAAAACGTAGATGAACCTTGTGTCTACAAGAAGGTCAGTGGGAGCATAATCATTTTCCTAGTGCTGTATGTAGATGACATACTTCTCATTTCCCTAGTGCTGTATGTAGGATAGGCGTGTCATGAGTGACATGTGCCGTTATGATATACCGCCGATTTATGGGCGACGAGTATTGATGATATGTTATTGCAGATTAAAGGAAACGTTGTGGCATAACACTATAATGTTGTTTCTTGGGTACATGAGATTTAGACCCAAGATGATGTTAGAATGTTCTAGGAGAACGAGGAGTCAATTCATTTGATTTAACATGTCATTGTATGTTGATAGAAGTTATGTCTGTTGATTTAGATCGATTTACGACAATCAATTATACATGTGAAAATAATTGAGAATGAAATTAAAATGACTCGTATTATTGTTATGTTCATTGTTATTATTACAACGTAATGTTATTTTTCTGTGAAAGCATGATTGTTTTGTATATTCTGAGAATAACGATTTATTAATCACATATTATGTTGAGTTGAATATAATCATGCGGGTATGAAATTAATGAGTATGTCACAGGATGACATGGAACGTCACGAGTTGATGTGGAATTATCGTGAATGTAACGGGTTGACATGTAATCATTATAAACGTCACGGACTGACGTGGAATTGTTGTGAATGTCATAGGTTGATATGATGTTATGATTTTGTTATCTGATGTATAACAACAATAATCATGTGATAATTAATTATGAGATGGACAAAACCTGATGACTAATAGAACGATGTCTTATTATATGGTAGCATACTAATGTTGGATGGGTACGGTTGAGTTAGCGACTAAAAAGAGTTACTCTGTTGTTAAAATATGGAAGTTGCTCTTGCGTTGAATGTAATCACACGAGTATGTGGAAGTATGCAGTATAACGATATGTGACTGACGAGGTGTGTGATTGTGATATGTGTATATGAGAAGTAGTAATGATTTTGTTTTCTAGTACTTATTTCACGCAAGATTATTTAACGCCAGATGCTAGCTGGTGATGATACATGGATATATTGATGTGGTGTGCACTTATCGTGTACGCCCAAATTAACCCCACTCAATCCTCAAGATTGATAACAATAATGTAGTAGCGTGAGTAGGGATCGATCCCATGAGAAGGTGTGAATCTTTGTGTTAATGAAAATCAAAATCAAAACAATAAAAGATGGGGTTGCGAAGTTGAATTATACTAATTAAAATTAAAAACAAAGCTTAACTAATGAAATCTATTCTTGGTATCGGTCGACTCTACCTTGGAATTATCATCTATTTCATCGATTCACAAAAGACTCAATTTTTCTTGAATATTCATCAATTGAAAATCTAATTCCTCCCTTACCTTAATCGTAGTCAAATAGAAAACAACATTCAATTTGACTCTCATCAAATCTTTAACCAAAACTACAACCGTTAAGATTAAATCAATGATAGTTTCAAAACTATTAAGTTTGATGAATCTAATCAATAAAAACTACAACCGTTAGAATTAATCATCCAATCGTTTTTCCTAAGAATTTAATAACACCAACATCAGGTAATTATCAATCATAGTTGCTTCTTAATTAGCATTAGATTGTGTACGTGATTACTAGGTTGTCAATCCAATAAACAAACACAACAATCATGGCAATAAAATTCAGAAAAACCCTTGATACTCAATAAAATTGATAATTAAAGCGTAAGAATCTCCCCAAGATAAATAAATCCAAGGTATTAGTCTTCCTCAACCAAGAATTAAAACTAGCTACTCATAATTAAAACAAAACTATAAATAAAAACAAGGGAAAGAAAACTAATCCGATCAACGCTCATCGAGGTGTCAATCCCGCCTTCGCTTCGATCTTCGTAGTCGTCTTCAACAAAATTGAAAGAAAATATAAAACTAGTCTACAACTATTCTACCCTAACTATCTTGATGATTTTTTAGTCTGATTTTCGTCCATATATGTATAGGGAGGCTGATGGAGTAGGTTAGAATCCATGTGGGAAGGAAAGAAATCAAGTTTTTACACTTTCCAAAACTCTTCTGGCGTAAATACGCGTAGAATGGCGTAGCTACGCTTACACATGCCGTAGCGTTGGCGTAATTACGCCTCATAATGGCGTAATTACGCATGTCATCAATTTTTCTGGCGAGGTTTGTATTTTGGCAGTAACTTTCTCGTCCAAACTCCTAATTCGATGAATCAGCTGTCCACGCGAAGATAACTCAAAGTTCTACAACTTTTATATGGACCACATTTCCAAAACATGGATCGAGTATATAGAAATTTGAGGAGAAAGGAGCAACATGTGTCTTGGATTCTGGTTTTTTCCTATTTTCTTCAACTTTACTCATTCTTTCATCATTTTAGCTTGATTTTTTCACCTTTTCCTACATTTAGACAAATATACGATTATGTAGCATATATATCTATTTATCCATCAAAATATACCAAATCGTAGACAATTAAGCGCAATAGATGTGTCTATTTCTAGTCACATCAAATACCCCCATACTTAAACTTTACTCGACCTCGAGTAAATCAGACAAAACTATAATCTTTTTACTTTGGCTCATAGGTTCATAACAAACTAACTTGTTCTCACTTTTATGCCTCAACAATTTTAAACATGCATATTAATGAAAGGCGGTGAAAGTTAATAATGGAACAAGTTCAACACCTAAACAATTCGTACCCAACAAAGTAGTGAACGTGTGTGTGTGGTCATAAACAAGTGTCATGTACAAATTATAGATCCAATAGAAGCAAATCCACAATAGTTCAAGTCATACACTAACACAAGTATAAGCTCACTTGCACATTCTTCTCCACTATCTTAGCCACTTTGCAAACATAAATCAAGTAGGTCTTTATTAGCTTGTAGTGTGGCCTAGGTATTGGCTTATGAAAGAAAGGTAAGGATATATCAAGTAAGAGAGTATGATGATATGCACACTAAAAGCTTCTCTTCTTGCTTGAATTTTTCAACTTTTGTTTCAACATTTTTCTTCTTTTGTGCCTTGGCTCCCCTTGGAGTCATATTTTTATCTATTTTCTCAAGGCATCCCTTTTCTTTCATGCATTTCATTCTTTTCATTATGAAGCTCACAAACATTTTAATCATTGAATACTTAAGTGCATGTGAATGAAACACATCATACTCCCTTCGAAGGTATGGAAAGAACTCATATTTAGGCTCATTAAGGAAGGATGATAAGCTAGTCAAAGAATGTCGAATGGTGGTTGTTTGTATGCTTAGCATACAACCATTCTTTTGCATTGAAGCTCAAACAGGGTACTAGTGATTGATTTTCTTTACATGGTAGGCTTGAAAGGCTCAAACGCATCAAAGATTGCCTATATCACTTTCATGTTTGCAAGTAGTCAAGACATATGCCTCAAAGAGCATGTAGTTAAGTTCTAGCATGTATTAGAGACTTCTTAAGACTATCACAAAGTTCACACAATCGTCACTAAGCTATGCACACTTCACAAGTCATGACAATAATGTGCTCAAAATATTCAACTACTATGTCAAAGCAAAATTTGCATTAGAGTTCAAAGTGTTCCAAGGTTAACAATTCACCTATGTTCAAAAGCATGCATGATATCAATTAGGTTTCATCATGGGCTAGTGACTCTAAGCATGTGTTCATTACTAACTATGAGCTCAAAATTTTCAAATTTTTTTTGATTTTTTTGTATTTTTGTAATAGAAAAGCAATAAAACACCACTATTCCCTCCCCCATACTTAAATCTTACATTGTCCCCAATGTAAAGCAAAAATACAAGAAAAGAGAAAAGTCTAACTACTAAAGCAATAAAAATAAAAATAAAAGGGAGAAAGGAAACTAATTCCCCTTGGGTTGCCTCCCAAGCAGTGCCTCTGTTTAACGTCAGTGGCCCGACGCCAGTCCTCTCGCTTAAGGCGATGCCTATTCGCCTTGCACCTCTTGGAGGGTTTTTGTCTTTTCACTATGTCGCCGTCCTCCAAAGAAGTTAGTTGAGGTCGATCAAGATCTACCTCATGGCATCCTATAACTTGTTGTCCCCTATGCTCGCCTTTGGGAATCTCATTCTGGTGAGATTCCTTGCCATCCACCTCGACCTTTTTTTGTTCTTCAAGTATTGATGGCATCAGTACCATCGTTTCTGGAGTTTTTACCTCTTTGCCACTGTCCAAGGTGATGTTGTCTTTGAAAAAATAGTCCCAAGGATTCAGTTCATCACAGTACTCTTCCGTCGACTCCTCTGTCACAACACATGATTCATCTAAGTATTCAACATAGCTCTTAGTGGGAAACATAGCTTGCGGAGTTGTAGGATGTACAAGCTCCTTTTCTTCTATTGGCGCATATGTCTCCTCTTCTAGCTCGGGTGGCATCAGTACCACCTTCTCCATAGTCTCCTCTTCTTCATCACTCCATGATTCGAATGCAATCATGGTCTCCTTTAGTGCTGCTATCCGATCGGCCGATCTTATTAGTTGCTCCATTTGGTTACCCAAATTCTGAGTGCTAGCCCTGAATTCCTGTTGGAATTGCAAAGTTCTATCATTAAGTGTTGAAACAAGATCCTCTAAAGACTCACCAGGGGTATGGTATTGAGGTTGTTGTGGCCATGACAGGTATTGCGGTATGTTGGACTGTATGTAAGGTGGAGGTGGGCTCATCCATTGATTATCATAGTTGAGATTGGGATGATCACTCCAACTTAAGTTTGGTGCGTTTTGTCCACGTCCTACACCAAGTTGGCGCACAAGATACTCCAATTCATCTATCCGCCTATAGTCCTCCATGAAAAGATCCAATTTTTCAGAACTCAACCTGTAAGCACGAACAAACAACAGTAGCGGTGGGGGAAAAAGAAAGAGAAAGAAACAAAACAAAAAATATTAACACAAAAATATACAATGCCTCCCCGGCAACGGCGCCAAAATTTGGCGTGCGCTTATCGTGTACACTCAAATTAACCCCACTCAATCCTCAAGATTGATAACAATAATGTAGTAGCGTGAGTAGTGATCGATCCCACGAGGAGGTGTGAATCTTTGTGTTAATGAAAATCAAAATCAAAACAATAAAAGATGGGGTTGTGAAGTTGAATTATACTAATTAAAATTAAAAACAAAGATTAACTAATGAAATCTATTCTTGGTATCGGTCGACTCTACCTTGGAATTATCATCTATTTCATCGATTCACAAAAGACTCAATTTTTCTTGAATATTCATCAATTGAAAATCTAATTCCTCCCTTACCTTAATCGTAGTCAAATAGAAAACAACATTCAATTTGACTCTCATCAAATATTTAACCAAAACTATAGCCGTTAAGATTAAATCAATGATAGCTTCAAAACTAGTAAGTTTGATGAATCTAATCAATAAAAACTACAGCCGTTAGAATTAATCATCCACTCGTTTTTCCTAAGAATTTAATAACACCAACAACAGGTAATTATCAATCATAGTTGCTTCTTAATTAGCATTAGATTGTGTACGTGATTACTAGGTTGTTAATCCAATAAACAAACACAACAATCATGGCAATAAAATTCAGAAAAACTCTTGATACTCAATAAAATTGATAATTAAAGCGTAAGAATCTCCCCAAGATAAATAAATCCAAGGTATTAGTCTTCCACAACCAAGAATTAAAACTAGCTACACATAATTAAAACAAAACTATAAATAAAAACAAGGGAAAGAAAACTAATCCGATCTCCGCTCATCGAGGTGTCAATCCCGCCTTCGCTTTGATCTTCGTAGCCGTCTTCAACAAAATTGAAAGAAAATATAAAACTAGTCTACAACTATTCTACCCTAACTATCTTGATGATTTTTTAGTCTGATTTTCGTCCCTATATGTATAGGGAGGCTGATGGAGTAGGTTAGAATCCATGTGGGAAGGAAAGAAATCAAGTTTTTACACTTTCCAAAACTCTTCTGGCGTAAATACTCGTAGAATGGCGTAGCTACGCCTACACATGCCGTAGCGTTGGCGTAATTACGCCTAATAATGGCGTAATTACGCATGTCATCAAGTTTTCTGGTGAGGTTTGTATTTTGGCAGTAACGTTCTCGTCCAAACTCCGAATTCGATGAATCAGCTGTCCACACGAAGATAACTCAAAGTTCTACAACCTTTATATGGACCACATGTTCAAAACATGGCTCGAACATATAGAAATTTGAGGATAAAGGAGCAACATGTGTCTTGGATTCTGGTTTTTTCCTCTTTTCTTCAACTTTACTCCTTCTTTCATCATTTTAGCTTGATTTCTTCACATATTCCTACATTTAGACAATATACGATTAGGTAGCATATATATCTATTTATCCATCAAAATATACCAAATCGTAGACAATTAAGCGCAATAGATGTGTCTATTTCTAGTCACATCATGATGCTTCAGAGTAGTGAGTACTGTTACTTCATTATGAAGTATATGTGATAAGTACGATAGTATGATATTTGAGTACATTGCAAATTTGTGCAGTCGCACAGGTATGAGATTATTTATACCACGATAATATTGCTGCATTGTTATAAAGCTGATCTTCGAGGAATGAACAATACTGTACTGTTGCTGATTGGCATATGATGTGAAAATAAAAAGGATATGTGAAGAATAATGAAATTAATAATGTTGTGAATGGGTAATTAAGGATGACAGTGCAACATAGAAGAAGGTAGAATTCTCTAAAGATAATTGATGATACATAATTATTGTCGAAATCCTACGGGACACGAATGCAGTTTTAAGGAACCGAAGGATATTGAATATATTAATATTAATAAGTAGAGAGGCAAATTGAAAATAGAACTCATGAAACGAATCCGTGTGGAAGTGAGATTGAGTTTATGTTGAGGATACATGACTACGAACGAGATTTCTTAAAATGAGAATAATATCATTATGTTACCACTTGACGTTTGAAGATAACTGTGCATGCATGTTATAGAAGCCTTAAAGAAAGTATCTAGCATGAAAACATAAGATTTTGTGCATAAGTAATATGTATACTTATGGACTGATAAGAATACAGATATGACATCTGATCATTAATGGTATATTTATGCCAATACTAGATGATGCTAGTAAAAGAGTGTAATGTTTTTTTGTAAATAGGGAGTTAACAATGTAATTGGATATGCTTATGTGATTGGAGAGTTTAAATGTTCTTGTAAGAACACAATTTAACGTTGAAACCCAGTGAACAATTATGAACGATGTGTTGTTATACAGTAGATTGGAAATGCTAGCTTATATGAAATCTATAATGTTATCAAAAATTTAAGGTGAATAGATGGGGAAGACAAGTGAATATAAGTAGAGCTTGATTGTTATAGACCATGGGATATATGGTTGTTGAAATTTAATGAAGATCCTTGATGTATTATGAGGTGTTCATTCAATGGTGATTTGTAAATACAAGAATTGATCATACCTTAATGGAAGGTACATGATGACTCAATATATGATTGTGTTGAAATGATAATTATCAACATAAATAAGACTGCATATTGGTAGTTTTTGTCGCGTACACCCAAATTAACACTCTCAGTTAATATCAGTTAAAGAATGTAGTAGCGTGAATAAGAATCGATCCCACGAGTAATTGTGTTAACTTATGCAAAACGAAGTAAAAGGGGGTTTTGAATTTCAAATTATTACTACTATGAATTCAAAAAGCTATGAAATAACTACTATGCAAGATTAAACTAAGATGAATTAAATTATGAGAAAATGTGATTATTAGCTTTCGATTGACTTTACAATTGGGGCTTACTATCTTGATCATCGATCTTCACTTAAGATTCACCTTTAATATTTCCTAAATTAAATTCCTATCTCACCTTAATTTTAGTTAAGTAGCACAAGCATTCTAGTTTAACTCTAATCAATCAATCAACTCAAATACAAGCAATTAAGATTTAAATCGATGATAAAGAACCATCGATGAAGCTAAAGAGCGTAATCCAAGCGTCTATGTTTAATTTAGTCAAGCGTTTTTCCTAAGAACTTAACAAACTCACAGACGAAAATTTATTAATCTTAGTTGCTTCATAAACAACTTAGATTGCATGAACAATGTTTATGTGATCAATCTAACAATCAAACACAACAATAATGGCAATAAAATTGGAATAAAACTCTGATATTCAATGAAAATCGATAAATAAAAACATAATCTCACGAGAATCGTAAACTACAATGTATAGTCTTCCTTAACCAAGAGTCCACAAAGTGTTTAGCCACTCATACTCAATGCAAAACAATCAAATCCAATGTAAAAAAGCATAAACAAGAACAAATCACAAGAGTTACTGTGGGGTCCTCGTTACTTAATCCATTATGTATCAATTAATCATACATACGTGAGTCTGAATTAAGTAAAAAGATGCATTGATTAGAAGTTTTCTTACTAAGTAAGTTGTTACAACTTTATAAAACCTTACCATATATACATCATATGGAATTCAAACAACTTAAATAAAAACAACTCCTAGGCAGTGGTTCAGTTCGCAGCGGAAAATGACTCACATCCCGTCCTCCCACGTCTATGAGTCCCTACAGAAACATTCACACAACATGAGTATAGATAAACAACTATCTCAGTGCGATATCAAAACACAATATCAATGATAAAGCAGTAATAATCATATCCAATGTGAATGCTCTGTCTCATGCATCAACAAATGCAACTATGTCATGACATGTCTCATCACACATCCTATTATCACGAGACTAAGATGATATGTCCATTTCCGCTCAATATGTCAGTGAAATCATCTCACATCTTCATATTAGCAACACATATCATTGTACCGTCCTCACATGATAATAGCCAGAGCATATACCCAAAAACCGGCGTATATCTCTCATACCAAGTATATGTAGCATACCCGAGCATATACCCAAACCAGGCGTATATCTCTAATGCTAACGTAGCATACCCGAGCATATACCCAAACCAGGTGTATACCTCTAATGCTAACGTATATACCTCATCCATCTCAAATACATGATATCCATGATGTACATGCATATGATACTTCCAATCATATGATACCAACACACCACAATTCATATGATATCAATCGCATAACATCATCACACAATATCTATACTCTGTACGTCAACACGTACCTGTAAAGCGACACAAACAAGATAAATCAGTCGTCACTGGCTACTTGCCTCGTTGTCCTGTCCCCTGTGATGGTGCTACAACAATGCCAATAATATATCATGTTATGATAGGCATTAAAATCAAACTCTACAAAATATAACATTTTTCAAAACCTAACCATGGCAATCGATCTCATGATTTGAGGCGATCGATTGCCTAAAGCTTTGGTCTTAGGCGATCGATTTCATAATTTCACGCGATCGGTCGCCTCCCCTTTGAAAAAAACATTCTGCCTCGAGGCGATCGATTGCCTATTTGAAGCGATCGATCGCCCAAACACCGCTTTTCCCATGTTTAGCCATAGGCGATCGATTGCCTCAAAGGTAGCGATCGATCGCCTCCTCTGTTTTCAGAAAACAAACATGGCGATTTTTCTAATTCTTTCTTGGTGTTTCTCTTACACTTCAAAACTCAACATTTAAACATGTTCCATGAAATCTCTAATAACATATAAACATGTTTCTCTCATCATACAATTCATTTCTTTGCATGATAACAAATTTCAATTCAAAGCATACAAACTAGTAACCATATGCTTCAATATTCCATTAACTCAATCCATATGCATCATATACTATCCAATTCTTACCAAGAAAGAATGCAGTTATTTCACTTAGCTTCCTAGCTTGATTACTAAGTGCAATCCAAGCAAAAGATAGAAAAATAAGTAAGGGTTTGGAGAGGAGCTTATGTAGAGATTTGTAGGTGTGATTTGGTGTAGTGTGAGCTTATCAAGCTGATTGTCTTTTTTTATAGCAGCTCTTCCAACATAACTCACATGTACATGAAATCCATTCAAACTCAAATTCACACCACATGTAAACTCAACTCACATGTACATACTAATGCCTCTCACATGCATGCTAAATGCACACCAAGGTTATATCCCACTATACATGTCATAGTCAACATGACTTCTCTTGTTATATATAAATATAAACCATGTAACACATTACAATCCATATATATATATATAGGAAGGTGTTTGTCATATCATCATGTCACATGACCTCGAGATCACAACATACCGTCATTAGTTCATAATTACGCCTTAACCATATCGCATCGTATGAAGGCATGACATTTCTCCCCTACTTATTGAATTTCGTCCTCGAAATTGCATATATATCACATGCATATATATATATACTCAACTCAACAATCCGATTATAACAAGATAAGAAACATGATCATATGACTCACTTACCAACAGTATCATAAAAACTGTAAAGTCATACCAGTAAACAACTCAGGATACTGCTGTATCATATGCTGCTCCGTCTCCCACGTTGCCTCCTCGACACCCCTTCTGTCCCACTGTACCTTAACCATAGGAATCACTTTATTACGTAACCTGCGTTGAGCTCGATCCAAGATCATAACTGGTCTTTCCTCATACGATACATCTGTATCTAACTGTATATCAGGTAACTGTAATACATAACTTGGATCTGGTTCATATTTCCTCAACAGTGAAACATGGAAGACATCATGAATGCTACTCAAGGCTGGTGGTAGTGCCAACCGATATGCCAACGTACCAATACGTTGCAATACTTCATATGGACCAACATATCGTGGAGACGGCTTCCCACGTTTACCAAATCGTACTACACCTTTAAAAGGTGAGATTTTCAAGAATACACGATCACCAACTTGAAATTCAAGTGGTCTACGACGCTTATTGGCATAAGCAGCCTGTCGGTCCTGGGCAGCTTTAAGTTTCAATCGAATCAACTTTACTTTTTCTTCCATTTCAAGAATCATATCCGGTCCATGTAAGGAAGACTGATCCACATCATCCCAATACAATGTCGATCTACATCGTCGCCCATACAGAGCCTCAAAGGGTGCCATCTGTATACTAGATTGATAACTGTTATTATAAGAAAATTCCACTAATGGCAACGACTCTTGCCAAGAGGTATCAAACTCTAATATACAGGCACGCAACATATCCTCAAGCGTCTGTATTGTACGCTCTGTTTGTCCATCTATCCGAGGATGATATGCTGTACTCAACCGCACTTCAGTTCCCAATGCTGTCTGTAACCCTTCCCAAAAATGAGAACTAAATCTCGGATCTCTATCCGACACAATGGAAACTGGTATACCATGTAGTCTCACTACATGTTGAATGTACAATTGTGCCATTCGCAAATATGTAAATGTCATACAATACGGCACGAAATGAGATACTTTGGTGAGTCGGTCAACGATTACCCAAATGGCATCACAACCAGAAGACGTCCGTGGCAAATGAGTCACAAAATCCATCGTGATATGGTCCCATTTCCACTGAGGAATGTCCAAACTGTGTAATTCACCTCCTGGTTTCTGTCTTTCTGCTTTTACTTGTTGACAAACTAAATCGTTTCACAAAGTGCAACACATCCTGTTTCATATGTTTCCACCAAAATTGGGTACGTAAATCATGATACATTTTCTTTCCTCCAGGATGTATACTGTATCTACTACAATGAGCACGTTGCAGTAGTTCTTGACGTAGTCCCAATGAAGCAGGTACTACCCAACAGTTTCTGTACTTCAAAGTTCCATCACTTGCAAGTACAAATTGAGATGTTTGTCCTTGACTTATCATTTCCTTCCAATGTTGTACTTCATCATCAGTCCTTTGTGTCGTTCTGATTTTCTCACAAATGTCGGGTTCAACCAATAATGTTGATACCCGTACTGGCACTGTTTCCACATCAAATTTATAGCCCAATGTACAACACGATGTCATCAACGCTGATAACTGAATCATCTCATCAGCCGTATGATGTACTTTCCGACTCAAGGCATCTGCTGTAAGATTAGCCTTTCCTGGATGATATTCAATCTCACAATCATAATCTTTCAACAGATCCATCCATCTTCTTTGCCTCATATTCAACTCTGCTTGAGTGAATAAAAACTTTAAGCTTTTATGATCTGTGTATATGGTAAACGGCGTACCATATAAATAATGTCGCCATATCTTTAAGGCAAAGACAATGACAACTAATTCCAGATCATGCACTGGATATCGCATTTCATGTGGTTTCAATTGTCGTGATGCATAAGCCACTACATGTTTATCCTGCATCAATACACAACCCAAACCTAGTAATGATGCATCCGTTTATGAAGTAAACCTGTCATGTTCCGATGGAATGATCAAGATTGGAGCTGTAGTCAATCGATGTTTCAATTCCTGAAAACTACGCTCACATGCCTCCGACCATCGAAATGATACTCCCTTCTGTGTCAAATGTGTCAATGGTTTGGCAATTGCTGAAAATCCTTCAACAAACCGTCTATAATATCCAGCCAAACCCAAGAAACTACGAATCTTTGGTACAGAAGTAGGTGTGACCAATTCAACACTGCGTCCACTTTCTTCGGATCAACTGATATACCTTCTTCTGAAATTACATGCCCCAAGAAGCCGACACTAGTCAACCAAAACTCACACTTACTGAGTTTGGCATACAACTGATGTGTCCTCAACAATTGCAATACCATATGCAAATGTTGGACATGTTCTGCATCACTCTGCGAATAGATCAGTATATCATTGATAAAGACAATGACAAATCGATCAAGGTATTCCTGGAAAACTCGATTCATTAAACTCATAAAGACAGCTGGAGCATTTGTTACTCCAAATGGCATTACTAGAAACTCATAATGCCCATGCGAGTTCTGAATGCTGTCTTCTATACATCACCCTCTCCTACACGTATTTGATGATAACCAGACCTCAAATCAATCTTAGAATAGATTTTTGATCCTTGCAACTGATCAAATAAATCATCAATACGAGGAAGAGGATATTTATTCTTTATGGTTACCTTGTTCAATTGTCAATAGTCAATACACAATCGCATTGTCCCATCCTTTTTCTTAACAAATAATACCGGAGCACCCCAAGGCGATACACTAGGACGTATGTACCCCTTGTCCAATAAGTCTTGCAATTGAGTTTTCAATTCTTTTAATTCCGAAGGTGTCATCCGATAAGGAGCTCGTGAAATTGCAGAAGTACCAGGTATCAAATCAATACCAAATTCCACTTCTCGACTCGGTGGAAATCCAGGTATCTCATCCGGAAACACATCCACATATTCTGCAACCACTGGTATCTCCTCCACTTTCCTTTCTATTTTCTGTTCAGTTACATCAAGGGCATAAATCAAATAACTCGCATGTCCACGTTCTAACAAACGCGACATTCGGATTGCTGATATCAAAGGAATCCTTGCCCTCGATCCCTGGCCATAGAAGAACCATTGATTTCCAGTATCAGACTGAAATCTCACTGTCTTCTGACAACAATCCACAACAGACTGATATTTACTCAACACATCGATTCCAAGAATGCAATCAAAATCTGTCATGTCTAACACAATCAAATCAGTTTGTAGTCCATACTAAGTCTCAAACTGAATATCACAATCAGACACCCTCTGACAAGCCATCACAGTAGTTCCCATGGGTGTCGAGACATAAAGAGGCATCAACAGTGGAGACGAGCATATATGATACCGATCAACAAAATTTTGTGCAACAAAAGAATGTGATGCACCAGTATCAATCAAAAGTAAAGCTGGATAAGTTAATAAAGTACACTTACCCTCTATCACATCATCAGGAGCTGCCTCTGCTCCTTCCTGTTCAGTGCATATATCTGAGCCTGAGGTGGTCCCGCCCTCTGTCCTTCACCAGATTGTGGTACACCCTGTGGTCTCTGCTGCACTGTATTCTCTGACATTGGTCCTCTCCTCTGTTGTCCACCCACTTGAGGACAATCACGGATCACATGTCCTGGTCTCCCACAACGGAAACAAACTACTGGATTCAATTGAGGACAATCTCGTTTCAAATGTGGTCCGCCACATTTAAAGCATTGCACACCACTGCCACTACTACTACCTTGGAACTGTCCCTTAGCTCTTCTGTCATCCCCTTTCTGTGGTCCAAAACGTTTCCCACTAAACCTAGATGAAGATGCACCACCTCGTGGTGATTTAAATGGTTCTCCTCTAGGTCTCATACTTTCAGATGTAGGTGGTTGGGATTGTCCAACATCTTTGTACACCCCTACTGCAATCTCAGCCATCTCGGCTCTAGTCAATGCTTCATCATAAGATGTAGGGTTATTGGACATTACCCTATCAAACAATTCAGGCCTCAAACCTTTCACAAACTGTCTGATCTTTGCTTTTGTGTTTACAGCGATATGTGGCACATACCGGAGCAATGAAGAATATTGCACAGCATAGTCAGATACTGTCATTGATCCCTGTCTCAAGGTTGTAAATTCATCCTCTTTCCTCTGCCTTGCAGCAACAGAGAAATAATGATCAAGAAACTTCGTTCTAAACACATCCTAGGTAATTGTCTGTCCTTGAGCCCTCAGCTCAATCAATGTGGACTTCCACCACATCATGGCTTTCTTAGCCAACTGAAATTCAGCTAAGCGAAACCAAGCAGTCTTGGCACACGGTGCTGACACAAATATTTGTTCCACACGTTCTAGCCACTCCTCTGCCAGTTCCCCTGATTCAGTACCCTCAAACCTGGGTGGCTGATAACTCAGAAATTGCGTCAATGTTAACTCGCCAGGTAACAATACCTGTTCCACTGGCCCTTGCCCAATCGGTGGTGGTGGCACAGGCGCCATCCTCACACTAGCATTGCCACTCATGGCATCCCCAACATCCTCATGATACCCTCTGTCTGTCATAACTGTATATCAAGGGTTAACAATAACATTCACAATAATAAAACATGGTAGAAGAACATCATATTACAATTCCTAACATGATATTACCATTCTCAACATGTTTTCAAGTGTTTAGGTAACTCCCTAATACACTTCCTCTACCCATGTTCACCCCGTTCTCGAACCACTGCTCCGATACCACTAATGTGGGGTCCTCGTTACTTAATCCATTATGTATCAATTAATCATACATACGTGAGTCTAAACTAAGTAAAAAAATGCACTGATTAGAAGTTTTCTTACTAAGTAAGTTGTTACAACTTTATAAAACCTTACCATATATACATCATATGGAATTCAAACAACTTAAATAAAAACAACTCCTAGGCAGTAGTTCAGTTCGCAGCGGAAAATGACTCACATCCCGTCCTCCCACGTCTATGAGTCCCTATAGAAACATTCACACAACATGAGTATAGATAAACAACTATCTCAGTGCGATATCAAAACACAATATCAATGATAAAGCAATAATAATCATATCCAATGTGAATGCTCTGTCTCATGCATCAACAAATGCAACTAAGTCATGACATGTCTCATCACACATCCTATTATCACGAGACTAAGATGATATGTCCATTTCCGCTCAATATGTCAGTGAAATCATCTCACATCTTCATATTAGCAACACATATCATTGTACCGTCCTCACATGATAATAGCCAGAGCATATACCCAAAAACCGGCGTATATATCTCATACCAAGTATATGTAGCATACCCGAGCATATACCCAAACCAGGCGTATATCTCTAATGCTAACGTAGCATACCCGAGCATATACCCAAACCAGGTGTATACCTCTAATGCTAACGTATATACCTCATCCATCTCAAATACATGATATCCATGATGTACATGCATATGATACTACCAATCATATGATACCAACACACCACAATTCATATGATATCAATCGCATAACATCATCACACAATATCTATACTCTGTACGTCAACACGTACCTGTAAAGCGACACAAACAAGATAAATCAGTCGTCACTGGCTACTTGCCTCGTTGTCCTGTCCCCTGTGATGGTGCTACAACAATGCCAATAATATATCATGTTATGATAGGCATTAAAATCAAACTCTACAAAATATAACATTTTTCAAAACCTAACCATGGCAATCGATCTCATGATTTGAGGCGATCGATTGCCTAAAGCTTTGGTCTTAGGCGATCGATTTCATAATTTCACGCGATCGGTCGCCTCCCCTTTGAAAAAAACATTCTGCCTCGAGGCGATCGATTGCCTATTTGAAGCGATCGATCGCCCAAACACCGCTTTTCCCATGTTTAGCCATAGGCGATCGATTGCCTCAAACGTAGCGATCGATCGCCTCCTCTGTTTTCAGAAAACAAACATGGCGATTTTTCTAATTCTTTCTTGGTGTTTCTCTTACACTTCAAAACTCAACATTTAAACATGTTCCATGAAATCTCTAATAACATATAAACATGTTTCTCTCATCATACAATTCATTTCTTTGCATGATAACAAATTTCAATTCAAAGCATACAAACTAGTAACCATATGCTTCAATATTCCATTAACTCAATCCATATGCATCATATACTATCCAATTCTTACCAAGAAAGAATGCAGTTATTTCACTTAGCTTCCTAGCTTGATTACTAAGTGCAATCCAAGCAAAAGATAGAAAAATAAGTAAGGGTTTGGAGAGGAGCTTATGTAGAGATTTGTAGGTGTGATTTGGTGTAGTGTGAGCTTATCAAGCTGATTGTCTTTTTTTATAGCAGCTCTTCCAACATAACTCACATGTACATGAAATCCATTCAAACTCAAATTCACACCACATGTAAACTCAACTCACTTGTACATACTAATGCCTCTCACATGCATGCTAAATGCACACCAAGGTTATATCCCACTATACATGTCATAGTCAACATGACTTCTCTTGTTATATATAAATATAAACCATGTAACACATTACAATCCATATATATATATATAGGAAGGTGTTTGTCATATCATCATGTCACATGACCTCGAGATCACAACATACCGTAATTAGTTCATAATTACGCCTTAACCATATCGCATCATATCAAGGCATGACAGTTACTAAAGGGTAGCACGATTCCGGAGCGTCATCCGTCTTCGTCCCTTTGGATCTTCAAGTTCTTCTTTGAAATTGAGAAAATTTATTCTAAGATCTAAACTATGATGAATGGTCTGATATGAGGCTTATGTTCGAGATATATGAGTTGGGGGCTGATGGGTTAGATCAAAAATCTATCCAAGATGGTAAAAATCAAGTTTCCATAATTTTCAGGATTCCTTGACCGATCAATCGGCCATCACCCGCAATCAATCACTTCTCTTCTTTTTTTTTTCATTTTTCCAGCACACGATCGATCGTGCCAAACTCACCGATCGACCGCGAGATGCAATTTTTTGTTGCTTAAATACACTGCCAAGCGCGATCGATCGGGCTCTTCTGGGCATGGATCGCGCATCTATTTATCTTTTTATGCATTTTCCTTGGTCTTCTTTGATCATTTATCATCTCTAATGCATTTCTTCTTTCTTATTCGTCATTATTAGCTCGATTTCTTCGATTACACCTACATCTACACAATAATTCAATTAGGTAACATATGCATCAAATTAATCATTAAAACACACCTAATCATTGACAATTAAATCCACTTGTGTCTATTTTAGCAACGTC
This sequence comes from Haberlea rhodopensis, assembly GCA_907163345.1. Taxonomy (NCBI): domain Eukaryota; kingdom Viridiplantae; phylum Streptophyta; class Magnoliopsida; order Lamiales; family Gesneriaceae; genus Haberlea; species Haberlea rhodopensis. Next base: position 5,634,643 of record CAJQUN010000037.1, read on the forward strand.
ACATGTGTATACTACCTCATTAGTGGTGATGAAAAAAATAGTGAAATGGTACGAATAGCATTTTTTTGAGAAAGTTGATGCAGTACACCAAGTATATCAGTTGTGTACATGTTTTAAAACTTGAATTTATTGGTCAAATTTTATATTGTTTGTTCCTGTTTGTACTCTGATTTGGAAAGACATCATGTTGACCTATCTTGGACACTTGTGTGAGTTATTTTGACATTTCTGATAGGTGAGTATTTAAATTTTGAGGACGAATTTTTTATTAGTAGGGGAGAATTGTAATGCCTGGAAATTAATTATCTTAATTAAATTGAGTTTAACGTGATCGCTAAGGGATAATTATGAATGTTTTTTGGACTCGGTTTTGAGATGAATTGAGTGTGGTTGAATTTTACAATTGAGTCATAATTATTGAATTGATAAATGATTGAGATAAACTATGTGAATTATTAAGGTAATTATGAGTTTGAGTTAGTAAGGAAATTATTGAAGTTGAGCAATAATTATGGAATTGGAAATGAATAATTATTGGGTAAAATGTATAATATGGATTATAGTGTAGGGACTAGTTTGCAAAATGATAATAATTCTATCATTCTTCCCTAGATACACTAAAATCCTCCTTTCTCCCTTCTCCCCTCTCCCCTCTCCCCTCTCCTTCTACATCGATTCTCTTCTTTTCCTTGGAGAAGGTTTTGGTCTTCTTAGTTAAACCAAATTCTTACAAGGCTAGTTTTCTAAAAAAATTCTTACAAGACTATTGTGTAAATGAATATTTATTGCTTGATGGCTAACTACTTAATGGTATTTTATCATTTTCACCTCCCATGTGTGATTTTTGCTTGTTAAATTTGGGAAAAAGAGTAGTTGTTGTGATGATGTTAAATATTGGTTAAATCTCAGTTTAGATGGTTGGGGATTGTTTATTAGCCGTGTTTGTATAATTGGATGTGGGTTTTGTGTTAGAAAGTGGTGGTTTTCAAGTTTCAGAATCAATCGATCGATCGCTACAAATCTAGCGATCGATCGGTAAAAGACGTAAGGGAAGAAGAAATTTGTCGCATCTACGGATCGATCAGTAACACTCAGCGATCGATTGGTAGAGTGTAACGATCGACCGGTAGAAACTTACCGAATGATTGGTAAAAGCTGAAGCAAGATAGTGGATTTTTTAGGGGACTACCGATCGATCGGTAGGTAAGCACCGATCGATAAATGTTGCAATTATGTTTTGTGTTACGATGTCAACGAATTCATTGTTCGAGGATTTTAAGTAGTATTTTATTTAGATGTCAAATGGATTAATTGAAAGATGTTGAGCATGTACAAGTCTAATGATAGTCATTTTTTTAAACAGTAAAATCTTAGTTGTGAACGATTAATCCGGCAGTGCACGGTTGTCAAGTTTTAGTATAGAAATAAGAAGTAAAATGTTGTCGATCCCACATGGACCAGTAATAATTACCAAACCCAATCAGTTTAGTTGTATTTTGCCTACAAATAGTTGGTGAAAGTAATGCAATAGTAAAAGTAGATAAATAATTCAAATTCTCAATCAACAAGTTTGCTAAAACGAAGAAATCAATTCAGAAGATTTATCAAGACTTTGGTTCACCTATATTATCACATATAATTCTTGCATTAGTATCGATTGATTATCCATATGATTATAAGGTGATAAGTTCTACGAAATTATCTAATATACTCTCTCAAGCTATATTAAACCTAACATCAAATTGCAGTAAGTCACTCTCGCATATTTATTTAACAATTCAATATTGCATTGAGATTTGTGAAAACTTGTAGCTTTTGATTACTAGATATATATGGCTATCACACGTGTATTTGATCTCATCTCTCGATCTCAATGTGAAACCCATGGCACAATTTATTAGTTCGTATTATATCATCTCTCGATCTAAATTATAATAACTTAAATAAATTCAATGGTGATCAATCCGTGAAAGCGGTAAATAATAAATCATGCACAAAGATTATATTGATCAATCAAAAACTAACAACTAAATCATAGGGTCAAACATATGGTCCCCAAGTCTTGATAAAATAAGCTTAGCCTATAATAATCTTACTAGAAAAATGATTATTAAAGTATTTCCAAGCTAACACCATCAAAATAAAAAAATTAAACAAGCAAAAGTTTAGAAATACTAATAAACGTGAGGTATTGACTCCAGGCCTTGTTCGCCTTCAGTCTCTTGATCGATTTTGGCGGCTTGAAAGATGATAGGGAGGCTGAGTTCTAGGGTAAAATATGGTCTAATCCTCTGTCTTGGTCGTCCATCAAGTTATATTTATAGTGGAGGAAAGATAAGGTATATTCCTTGTATGACTCAAACTCCAAAAGATATATATATATATACATATTTTTTAAGATTTTCTCGGCTACCAATCGATCGGTAGCTTCTTCCTTCAGCAATGGCTTCTACCGATCGATCGTTACATGGATTCCGATCGATCATTATTTCTTCAAAATTTTCATGATTTACCGATCGATCGGTACAAGGCCACCAATCCGGTTTCTTCAAAAGTTGAGTTTTCGATGTTTCTTCGATCGATTTGCTTGTTCGAGTCCCTTTTCATAATTTTTTGCTCAATTCCTCTACTTTGATGTAATTCAACCTTTATTCCTGAAACATACAAAATCAACACGAAAGCACATAATATCGTCCATGAATCAACATAAAAAGTATTAAAAATCCTAGAAATATAAGTGTAAAACTCACACTTATCAACTCTCCAAACTTATCACTTGATCATCCTCGAGCAAGAGTGAGATTCAAATTATGGAGTTCATCCTTAATACTTTACAAGAATTAACTTACAACTCAAATGTATAGCTCAGAAACTTCACTTACACACAAACAATAGTCAATCCAAAAATCAACAATACATGTTTTCTCCTAAGCCAATCAATACATCACACAATCTGAACGTGCATTGTGATTTGTCAATCTTAAGTTTCATGCATATCTTTTAGATCAAACAATGCTAATCAACTCAAAGTCAAGATTATCAATAAGCACCCCATAGACCTACTTTTCAAGCACTTATCCACTAATATAAGTACTCCCTAGACTAAGAGCAAAATGTCATTTTAAGCTTATAATGTTAGGCATTTGGTGTCGGTTTCAAAGAAAATGTATAGATAAGCAAGGAAGAGAGCATAATATGTAAATTTCATTTTAGCACAACTTCAACTCTCTCTTTTTTCTTCTTCTTTTCTTTATGGCTTGATGATCATGGGCTTTTTTAGATTTCACGGAATGTGGTCAATATAGGACCTCCACATTGTTCATCATCACATAACTATGCTATGTTTTCACTATGCCTTTCTTCGTATTTTTTCAATTGGTATTGAATTTTTTCTTGTGATAGCTCAAAGGATTGTATGTGATTGACTTAATAGCTCAACATATAGTATGCACATGAAATTCATTATACTCCCTTAAGGCAATGATAAAAATTCTATTTAGGCTCATAAAAGATAGATATAATGAGTTTAACAACAAAAGTCGAATGTGGGCTAGTTGTATGCAATGCATACTCCATTCTTTTTCAATTAAGCTCAAAGTTGGACATTAGAGAATGATATAGATAATGTAGGCTTGAAAGGCTCAAATGTTCCAAAGATCACCTAAATCATATCCAAGTCAAGTTCATTAAAGTGCCATCAAATAGGTTCTAAGATGCTCAACTCGTTGAGTTTGCAAAAAAATTCACTCTTCAACATGTTATCAACAAAATCATGACTCAATGTGCTAAAATTATTCTTCAATTTTGACATACTCACTCAACAAAGGATTATTCACATACATGTCAAAAAATTTCAAGACTCAAGTTGAGATGTAAAGCGAGATTAGTTTCATCATCTAACACGGGCGCTATTCTAATTCAACAATTTCTCACGGTTGAATCCATTTTCCATACAAAAAAAAAAGGTCCTCAAGAACAACAGAAGTGATAGTTGCAATAGATAGCCGGCAAAAACAATCAATCAACAGACAACAAAAACCCACCCAAACTTAACATGTGCATTGCCCTCAATGTACATAAACAATAAAAGCAAAGGCAAAGCACAAATAGAAGGGCCAAAATTGGGGTCAACACCATACCAAAATTTAACTAACTATGAAATTTAAAAAACAAAGATAAGGGAAAAAAAAGTTCTTGATTTATAGTCTTATGCTGGACTTCCTACCGATTCGACTTACTTGACCGAAAGGATTGGCATCATCCACATCGTGGTGCTTCAACCCCTGTCTATTAACAATGAATGTTTTTCCAACAGAATTACATACCTTAATGGCGCCAAAGGGGCAAACCTTGGAGATTGTATGGTCTATACCAAGTTGCTTTCCGCTTGCCGGGAAAAAATCGTGGTTTGGGCTTATGCAATATGACTGTTTCTCCCTCACTGAACCTCCTCCCTTGTTCATTCTTTCTCTTTTTGGCTTCCTTTGGCATCACCTTGTCATGGCTTTCGCCTCCTTCATTTCCCAGCTTGGTCTTCACCTCAACATTATAATTTCCTTTCACCACATCAACATGCAAAACATCAATTACATTAACTTTTAAACAATCATGCTCGTTGTCCGGGTGTGTCAAAGATTGAAACATATTAATTGACTTGATCCTCTCCTACACGGAGGATCAACTTCCCTTCTTCAACATCTATGAGTGCCCTTCCAGTGGCTAGGAATGGTCGTCCTAGAATCAAAGGCATGCTCGCATCTTCCTTCATATCAAACACTAGGAAGTCAACTAGGAATGCGAATTGGTCTATCTTGACAGGCACATCCCCGTGGATATGTGATAGACTTATCTGTCATTTGCAACATAACCATCATAGGCTTTGGCTCTCCTAATCTAAGTCGCCTAAAAACAGACGAATGCATTAAATTAACACTTGCACCAAAATCACATAATGATTTAGTAAAAGAAATAGACCAAATAGTTCAAGATATAGAGAAACTCTCTGGATCTTTTAATTAGGGGCTGATTTTTTTTTAACAATTGCGCAACATTCCTCAGTCAAACAGACCGCCTCATGCTCTCCCAATTTCCGCTTCTGGGATAATATTTCCTTTAAGAATTTAGCATAAAATGGCATTTGTCGTAAAGAATCAATAAATGGTATGTTTATATGCAAATTTTTAATTATGTCAAGAAATTTGGCAAAGTTTGCATCAACATTTGCTTTATTTATGGCTGCTGGAAACGGGAGAGGAATGTGTACATTTTCATGTGGTGCGATGAGTGTAGTAGTATCAGTGGACTTACCTTTATCGCGTGTTTGCTCTTTCCTCTCTTGCTTGACTTCAATCTTTTCACTTGCTTCCTCAACACCAAGCCCTTTTCCATTCCTAAGGGTTATTGCATTAGCTTGCTCCCTAGGTTTCTTTTCAATGTTGCTAGGTAGTGTCCCTTGAGTTCGTTCTTGAAGTATGCAAGCTAATTGGCCCACTTGGACTTCCAAGTTCATGATTGATGCATCTTAGTTTTGCATCCTAGTCTCCGATGATGATCAATAGCTCCTCCATACTAGGCCTTGGTAAATATTCCGGTGGTGGTTTCGTGGTATTTTGTTGGTTGGACAAAGAAAAGCTCGAATGATTCTTCTACCCTGGTTGTAAGTGTTCGAGTAGGGATTATTTTGTGGTGGTCGATTTTATAAAAAACTAGCACTCTCATTATCTTGATAAACAGGGTTACCTACTTGACATTCGGTGCTAGGATGTCCTCCTTGACATAGCTCGCAAGTGATGGCTTGAACTTGCATCGCATGCATGCTCAAGTTGTCGATCTTTTTGTTTAAAGCTTCCAATTGGGCAGCCAAGGTGGTGAAATTCTCAACTTGATAGACATCATCTTGCATCTTGGCACGTTCCTATTCGACTGCCATTGATAGCTATTTGAAGCCATCTCTTCCAATAATTCATACGCTTCTTCAGGTGTTTTTCTCATTATAGTGCCTCCTGTGTTTGTACCTGAAGCCAGATAGGAAGGTCCTGGTGTGGGCATCTCTTCAATGGGTTCTTGACACATTCCCAAGCCTCATATACTGTCTCCAGATCATGTTGTGCGAATGTAGTGATGCCATTACGCATCTTTGTGGTTTTAGATGGTGGGAAGTATTTGAATAGGAACATTTGCACCATCCCATCCCAAGTAGTGATAGAACCTGCAGGCAATGGATGCAACCAACTTTTAGCTTTATCTTTTAATGAAAAGGGAAAAGTCCTACATGATGACGTCATCAGTAATGCCATTATGCTTAAAAGTGTCATAAATCTCCAAAAAGTTGGAGATAAGAGCATTGGAATCATCAGTGGCCGATTCCCCAAATTGGACTGAGTGATGTATCATTTGGATTATGGCAGGCTTGATCTCAAAGTTGTTAGCCTGGCTGGTTGGTCTAGTGATGCTAGACAATGATCCTTGGAATGACAGCTGGACATAATCCATCAGTGATCTTGCTTTAGATACCTCCTCGTTTACTTCATTTTCAGCCATGAGTGATTTAGCTTGCCTTAGTCTTGTTCGACAAGTTCGTTCAATTTCAGGGTCGAAAGGCTCAAGTGTAGATTGTTCACTCCATAGCATAAACAATAACAATAGTAGTGAAGAGTAGTGAAAAAACAAAAACAAAAAAGAAAAGAAAAGAAATGAATGACTAAATTACAATAAACTAATCTTTTATTATATTACTAAGACTAGTCTCCGGCAACGGCGCCAAAAACATGATCGTCAAGTTTTTAAACAGTAAGATCTTAGTTGTGAATTGTTAATCCGCAAGTGCACGGTTGTCAAGTCTTAGTATATAAATAAGAAGTATAGGTTGTTGATCCCACAGTGACTAGTAAATACCAAATTCAACCAGTTTAAGTATATATAGCCTACAAATAGTTGGTGAAAATAATGCAATAGTAAAAGTAGATAAAGAATGCAAATGCCCAATCAACAAGCGCTCTAAAACGAAGAAATCAATAGAAGATTTATCAAGATTTTGGTTCACCTATGTTATCCCCTATAATTCTTTCATTATTATCGACCGATTAGTCATATGATTCCAAGGTGACAAGTCTCCCAAATTATCTAATATACTATCTCGATCTATATTAAAACTAACATTAAATTGTAGTAAGTCACTCTCATATAGTTATTTAACAATTCAATATTACATTGAGATTTGTGAAAACTTCTAGCTTTCGATACTAGATATCTATGACTATCACATGTGTATTTGATCTTATCTCTCGGTCTAAATCTGAAATCCACGACACAATTTGCTAGTTCGTATTATAATATTTTCTCTCGATCTCCATTATAATAACATAAATCAATTCAATGGTGATCAATCCATGAAATCATTAAAATCATAATTCATGACAAAGATTATATGGAATCAATCAAAAAGTAACAAGTAAATCATAGGGTCAAACATACGAGGCCCAAGTCTTGATAAAATAAACTTAGCCTATAATCATCTTTATAGAAAGATGATATTAAAGTATTCGAATTTAAACAACATCAAATTTAAGAATTAAACAAGCAAAAATTTAGAAATACTAATAAACACGAGGTATCAAGTTAATGACGATAGATTATATAGTTATAATCGTAGTAGGGACAAAGTACAACTATTATAAACACAGTGAAGACAAAGTGTCACTGTTATAATCATAGTGTGGACAAAGTGCCACTATTATAAACACAATTGGGACAAAGTGCCATGTTGTAATAATTGGGTCAAAGTGCCCCTGTTATAATCATAGTGGGTGACAAAGTGCCACTACTATAAATACAGTGGGGACAAAACGCCACTGTTGTAATTAAGAGGGATCAAATTGCCGCTATTATGAGACAAAGTGCAACTATTATAAACACGGTGAGGACAAGGTGCCACTGTTGTAGTTAAGTGGGGTCAAACTGCTGTTATGATAGTTAAAGCGAGGACAAAGTGTCACCGTTGGTAAAGTATAAATGTTATAATAAAGCGGGGTCAAAGTGCTCTGTTAATGGTTATGATTTGAATGAATAATGATGAATTGCGGATGTGTTGAATTTATCAGTATTATATCTTAAATAATGACATTGAACTTAATGTTGATGGAATTGTGTAAGGTTGAAAAAGGACAGGACACGCAAGCTATATTGGTTTGGGAATATACAGGAAGTACATTTCTATGACTTTTCAATAATCTTAAATTACTGCATTACAATTCTATCTATATTGATACGACTATGATAATTATGTTAGGGTATACTCACCCTGTGTGGTGGGTTGTTACTATTGAAACAGGTAAAACAAGTACGATATTAAAGCTCCAGAACCTCGGGAACAGAATCGTTTTGGAAGTATTGTACGAGTAATAATGATGATAGATAATGTTTAAGTAATTCGATGTGCATTCATTTATTCATGGCTTGGTTTGTGAGCATCTGAAGGCATGTATATGGTTTGTATAAATGTCTTGAAGTTTCTATTTGATATCAGAGCATATTTATTTGAAGGGAGTGCATTTTCATGAAATCGAGAAATAGCTAAATACCTTCATTTTAGTGAACTATGGTTGTTTGAGGAGTTGAATATGATATATCCGTGATTTGTACTTTTAAGTAGCCCACTATATGGGAAAACTCTGCCAAAATTGCTTATAGAAGTCATACAGTGAATGTGAGTATGAAATGGGAGTTTCTAAAATGAAAATTCTTATACACATATGACGTCGTAAATACAATAATGTCGTAATAATGGTTTGAGGCGCTACAAGTTGGATAGTTGATCCATATTATGCCATTTGGTGGACATTTATATTATCAATTGGTTGGAGACAAAGTATTGTTTCCACACGTACAATCTTTCTATTGAAAATGTTTCTATTAGAGAGGAATGACAAGATAATAGAACTTGAAAGGGTTCAAGAACCACAAACCACTGGAAATGTGGAATCGATGAAATTATTTGAGTCAATCATAACCTTTGAAGTACACACACCAAGTAGATATGAAAGTGTTTCAGGAACTCATGATAGATTGAATTTATAACTAGAAAGTAGTCAAAAATGATTTTGACCAAAGATGTGATCCTAGAACTTTCAAGAAGATGAAGTTTGACATCAATTCGGGACATTGACAAGTCGCTATGAGATCCGAAATGGACTTCATATACTGTAATAAGATATGGACCTTAATATATCCTCATGAGGTAATTGTTCTTATTGGCTGCAAACGTACGGAGTGGATGAGAGGGTAGTGAGTGGCCTTCAAAACTTGACTAATGGGAAAAGGTTATTCTGACAGGCAAAGAGTTGTCTATGAGAAACATTTCATTAGTTGTGGTGTTGAAGTCCATTTGAATTTTATTAGCTATATCTTCATATTATGACATGAGATATACTAGATGAATATGAAAACATTTATATACAGTACCCACAATGCTTCAAAACCATTGGAAGTGAGCAAAATGTTTGCAAACTCCAGATGTCCATTTATGTGTGTAGGAAGGTGTCCCGAAGTTAGAACTTCTGTTTTGATAACATTATCGAAGTGTTTGGTTTTGTTAAAATTCCAGAAGTGACATGTGTGTGCAAAAGGTTTAGTGAGAACGTGATTATATATGTAGTACTTTAAGTTGATGATATTCTACTCATTGTGAATGATATTGTATTAATCTAATTTCTCAATGAAAGATTTGAGAGAACATCGTATATGCTTGATATAAAGATCTATAGGGATGGATGTTTGAGCTGCTTTCTCAATCTACGTACATAAACAATGTTCTAAAGGGTTTAGCAAGGAACAGATGAAAAGGGGTAACATCCAAATATGTCATAGTGTTCATCTCTCGAGGTCAATGTGCATTAAGATTATGAAGAGAGAGAAAAGATGACATTTGTGACCTATACTTCGGTTGTTGATAGCATAATGTATGATATGTTATGTACTCATGCTGATGTGGCATGTGCTCTTAGTGTAACGAGGAGATATCAGGTAGATCCGGTGAAGGTCACTGGAAAACTGTGAAACAATCCTCAAGTACTTCTGAAGAACTCATGATATGTTTACGATTTTTGGATCTATAAGTGGAGAAATAAAAGTTGAAGGCTACGCCAATACTAGCTTTCAGTTGGATGTAGATGACTCTAAGTCTTAGGATTTGTATTTAAGCTTAATAGTGGTGCTATCTCTTGGAAAAATTCCAATGAAGACATCACAGTGGATTCCACCACTGAAACTGAATACATTGCATAATATGATGTAGCAAAAAGGCAAATTGGATAAGAAATTTCATACAAGTGTTGGGTGTAATTTTTAGTGTGATTGACACAATCTTTGTGTATTGTGACAACAATGGAGCATTTACAAAGCTAAAAGAGCCTAGAACATTCTCGACTGTGATTTTTAAATGTTCCTGGTCGATGAGCTGTCGAGAATGTGATATCGATATATGCTCGCTAGAGACTGACATTCATGATGTGTCTAGTGTAGGCGCCGTGTTTCATCAGCGTTAGCTTGGAGAAGTTGGCACATGTTGGGCTTCGTCATCTTAATCCTCATTTAGTCACATGGTTAAGTAATTGCCATTCTATACTTAACAAGATTAAGATAAAATTACTACGATCTAGATTTGTCACTACATTTCTCTTACATTATTCTCATACATGACATAATTTACATTATGTGCTAATCAAAACCTGCTAGTGTTCTTTAATCTCGATCAGTTTATCATCTAGCAGCAGAAGGTAGACTCACAATCCTGGCCTCCCCAGTCTATGAGTCCCTACAGAAACAACCACCATCATGAGTATATAGAAGATATTCACAATCCAATATCAATAGAATGCATAAATACTGTAATCAAAACATCCTGTATTTCATGCATTGAAATACTCCTCATTGGTTATTCTTGTATATACATCAAATCACAATATAATACAATATGTCATAACACATCCAACAAATCTCACACATCACCCTGTTATAACGAAGCACATATGATATTGCTTTCCACTCAATATGTCAGTGAAACCTTCTCACATCTTCATATTAGCAGCACATATCATATACCCAGCTCACGCGTTATAACAGTCCAATCTCATGCCTCAACGACATCGTTCCTCACAGCACCAATCCCATGCCTCAACAACATCGTACCTCACAGCACCAATCACAATGATATATAGATAACCATCATCACATACATTCATCATAAATATATCATCGATACTCGTATGTCAACACGTACCTGTTGTCCGTTTTCAAAAGTAGCAAAATCAGGTATTATTTCTTAATCTCCTCTCTAACATGTCCCATGTGATTGTGCTAGACGAATATCAATAATGCGGTGCTATAATCAACATCATTATAAAAATAGCAAGAAAATATAACATTTTCATAAACTCAACCTAGCGATCGATCGCTTCAATTTATTAACCATAGCAGTCGACCGGTAACAATCAGCGATCGGTCGCTTAACATTTCAAATTTTAACTCAAAACTTTCTGCCTTATATGTGATCGATCTCTACTTCATGCGATCAAACACCTCCTAGTGATCGATCGGTAACAAGCTAGCGATCAATCGCTAAACGCACCGCCTCACTTTTTCTTAGCCTCACGCGATCGATCGCTATACGACTATCGATCGATCGCTATGCTCTGTAATTTTCAGAACATGACGATTTTCATGCTTATCTTCATGGTTCCAATTCTATACCTCAAATCAAACTTTCATCAAAGTCATACTAATGCATGATATGCACATTATTTTCATGAAAACACAAGATTATGCTCTTTATTTCCATCTAGTTCAATTCAAACTTGCTTCAACACGCTTTAAGAACTATCCTACACATATACATGCTTATACAAGCTCACATATCATTAAATCCTTACAAATTCACTTTGATGTTACTTCACAACAAGCTTGTAGTTAAATTCTAAGCCCAACTTGAAGCACAAGCCAAGAGATCAACAAGAATGGAATATAGTGTGTAGAGATTTCTAGGTGAATTGATATGTATTATGTTTCAAAATCTGATTTCCTATATTTATACTTAGTCACAAATCATGCCATGTCAAGTTTATTCCATGCCTTCTACCATGCATCAAATCAATGCCTTCCATGTAATTTACTACTAAACCATGTTCTCATACAACTCATATAACACAACAATATCAACTAGTTGTTCCCAACTGCATTTAGATCATTTTTTTGCAAAATATAACATGAACATTATTCCTTCATCATCTATCACATAATCTATTTCGTCTTTCATACTCGGTTCAACCTGAACCCGAGTCCACATCATACCATAATTATCTTGTAATTACACAATAATCCAATAAAACATGCATGATTCATATGTAGGTAATACAATTCTCCCCTACTAATTGAATTTCGTCCTTGAAATTGAATCATGTACTCATCATTGAAACATTAATCACATACTTACCAACATTGCAATAATGTAAACTAAACATACCATAAACAACTTAGGATACTGCTGCATCATATGCTGCTCCGTCTCCCATGTTGCCTCCTCGACACCCGCCTGTCCCACTGTACTTTAATCATTGGTATTTCTGTACTTCTCAACTGACGATCTGCCCTGTCCAATATCCTGACTGGTTGTTCAATATACGATACATCTGCATCCAACTGTACATCCAACGATTGCAATACATGACTTGGATCGGCTCATACTTCCTCAACATCGAAACATGAAACACATCATGAATACCAATCAAAGATGGTGGCAATGCCAACCTACATGCCAACGTACCAGTATGTTGTAACACCTCATACGGACCAACATACTGTGGTGAAAACTTTCATCGCATTCCAAATCGTACTACACCTCTGAAAGGTGATATTTTCATAAATTACTTGTCACCAACCTGAAATTCAAGAGGTCTACGCCGTTTATTTGCATAAACGGCTTGTCTATCCTGAGCGGCCTTTAACTTTAATATAATCCGCTTCACTTTCTCTTCCATTACTCGTACCATCTCTGGTCCACTCACAAAAGATTGATCAACATCATTCCAATACAATGGTTACATGCATCGTCGCCCATACAATGCTTCAAATGGTGCCAACTGTATACTTGTTTGATAACTATTGTTGTACGAGAATTCTACCAATGGCAATAAATCTTGCCAGGAATTATCAAACTCTAGTATACAGGAATGTAACATATCTTCCCATGTTTGTATGGTCCGCTATGTCTGTCCATCTGTCTGAGGGTGATAAATTGTACTCAATCTCACCTCAGTCCCCATCGCTGACTGTAAACCTTCCCAAAAATGAGAAGTGAAACTTGGATCCATGTCAGATACAATGGACACACGTATTCCATGTAGTCCCACTAAATTTTGAATGTACAACTGAGGTATCCTCAAATAGGTAACGTCATACTGTAAGGTATAAAATGAGCCACCTTCGTCAGTCTGTCAACTATAACCCATATGGCATCAAAACCAGAAGAACTCCTTGGCAAATGAGTAACAAAATCCATAGTGATAGTTTTCATTTCCATGTAGGAATATCTAAACTCATCAATTCACCTAATGGCCTCTTTCTTTCTGCTTTAACTTGTTGACAGATCAAACATTTCTTTACAAATTCAATCACATCATGTTTCATGCGTTTCCACCAAAACTGTGTACACAAATCTTTGTACATCTTCTTTCATCCAGGATGTATATTGTACCTACTACATTGAACATGTTGTAATAGTTCTTGGCGTAGTCCCGATGTAGTATGAACTACACAAAGCTTTCCACATATCAAACTACCATCACTATCTATCATCAAATTCGATAGTTTCCATTGGGATATCATCATTTTCCACTTTTGCACCTCATCGTCAGTATTTTGTGTCATTATGATATTTCCAAAAATGTTAGGCTCAACTAGTAATGTGACACCCTTACTGGCGATGCAAATACATCGAATTCATAGCCCAAATTAAAACAAGTGTTCATCAAGGCTGATAATCTAATCACATCATCAGCAGTGTATCTAACCTTTCTACTCAGAGCATCAGCTGTAAAATTTGCTATACTGGATGGTATTCAATCTCAGAATCATAGTCTTTAAGAAGATCCATCCATCTTGTCTGTCTCATGTTCAACTGCCTGAGTGAACAAAAATTCAAACTCTTATGATCAGTATACATGGTAAAAGACGTACCATATAAATAATGATGCCATATATTCAATGGAAAGACTATGACTGCCAACTCTTGGATACTTCAACTCATGTGGCTTTAGTTGCCTTGATGCATAAGCCACCATATGTTTATTCTGTATCAATACACAACCTAAACCAAGTAACAATGTACCAGTATATAGTGCAAACCTCTTATGTTCTGGTGGAATTGTCAACATCGGAGCAGTTGTCAACCGGCTTCAATTCCTGAAAACTATGCTTCACAAGCTTCCGACCATATAAATGGTATCCCCTTCTGTGTTAAATGTGTTAACGGTTTAGCAATCTTTGAAAGCTCACTCAAATCATCAATGAGCTTGCCCAACTTGGTGAAAAGTATCATCCAAAACAAATACGGAGAAGAGCTCTTAGAGCTTTGCCTAAAGAATGGGATGCCAAAAGAACGACTATCATCCAATCCAACAAAGGAGATAGTGCATCATATGATATTGATGAACTTCATGGTACCTTGGTGACCCATGAGCTTGAGGTGTCAACCCGGAAGGAAATGAAGAAGGAGGAAGAAAATGCAAAAGGCAAGGGGATTGCCTTGGTTGGAAAGAAAGCACAATCAGATGACGAAGATGATGAGGAAATGGCATTGTTCACAAGGAATTTCAAGAAGTTCTACCGGAAATACAACAAACCAAGAACCTCCGAATCCAACAAGAATTCTACCAAACGAGAGGTAACTTGTTATAATTGTCAACAAAATGGTCATTATGCTAATGAATGTCCAAGTAAAAAGAAGGCGGATAAGGGAAAGAATAAAGCTTTAATGGCCACATGGAGTGACAGTGACTTCGATGAAGAAGTAGCAAATCTTTGTCTAATGGCTCTTGGAGATGAAGATGAAGAGGATGATGATGAGGTACCATCTTATGATGAATTATTAGATGCTTATAATGAAATTATTGATGTTCTTGGTAAAGCTAAAAAGAGTAATAAAATGCTACATGAATGTTCTTGGCTAAAAAGGAAGAAGAAAATATCACTTTGAAAAATGAACTACTAGATTTGAAGAAATCATTTGGGAAGTTTAATGATAGTGGTTAAATGCTACATGAATTGCTTGGCTTGCAAAGATGTAGCTTTGATAAAGCCGGATTAGGCTTCTCAAGCAAATCAAAAACATTTTCAAGCTTGTTGGTCAAGGCCAAGCATAATCCCCCTACTTGCACCGATTGTTGTAAGATTGGTCATGTTAGAAATAAATGTAGATTTGTCAAAAATCAATAACAAATCGTCTTTAATATCCTGGTAAACCTAAGAAACTATGAATCTCTGGCACATAAGTAGGCGCTGACCAATTCAATACCACTTCTATCTTCCTTGGATCCACTTATATACATTCTTGGAGATTACATGTCCCAAAAACACCACACTATTCAACCAAAACTCACACTTGCTGAGTTTGGCATACATTTGATTCTTTCCCAAAATTTGCAACACAGTATGCAAATGGTGGACATGATCTGCTTCACTGCTAGAATATATCAGTATACCATCAATAAACACTAGCACAAATTGATCAAGGTACTCATGAAATACCCTATTCATTAAACTCATAAAGACAGCTGGTGCATTAGTCACTCCAAATGGCATCACCAAGAACTCGTAATACCCATATCAAGTTCTGAATGCTGTCTTCTGTACATATTCCTCCCTAACTCATATTTGATGATAACTTGATCTCAAATAGATCTTAGAATAAATCATAGATCCCTGCAATTGATCAAATAAATAATCGATACGTGGGTGAGGGTATTTATTCTTAATCGTTACCTTGTTCAATTGTCTGTAGTCAATGCACAGTCGCATTTATTCATCATTCTTCTTGACAAACAACACTTGAGCACCCCAATGCGATACACTAGGGCGTATGTATCCCTTGTCAAGTAAATCCTACAACTGAGTCTTCAACTCCCTCAGCTCAGTTGGTGTGATTCTATATGGCGCTCTAGAGATAGCAGAGGTACCAGGTAATATTTCAATTTCAAATTCCACTTCACGATTTGGTGGAAATCCAGGAATCTCATCTGGAAATACTTCTACGTACTCTGCTACCACTGTATCCTCTACTCTTATCTCTGCTTTCTTCTCAGCTATATCAATAGCATAATCAAATATCTTGTATGTCCACGTTCTAACAAGCGTGAAATTCTCATAGCAGATATCAATGGGATCTTTGCACGAGATCCCTGCCCATAAAAGATCCACTCCTTCCCCTATTCAGACTGAAAATGAATAGTTTTCTGAAAACAATCCACAATAGCCTGATATCTGCTCAACACATCAATACCGATAATACAATCAAAATCATTTATCTCCAACACAATCAAGTCGGCTTGTACCACATGTTCATCAAAATGAATAGAATAGTCATAAACAATTTGACCAGCCATAACATTCTTCCCCGTGGGTGTCGAGACATAAAGAGGCATCAACAGTGGAGACGAGCACATATGATACTTCTCAACAAAATCTTTGCAATAAAAGAATGAGAAGCACCAGTATCAATCAAAAGTAAAGCTGGATAAGTGAACAAGTGACACTTACCCGCTATCACATCCTTAGGAGCTGCCTCTGGTTGCTCTTTATTCAGTGCATACACTTGAACTTTGGGTGGCCCTGCTCTTTGTCCCGCAGCTACACGAGGCATAAACTGTGGTCTTTGTTGTACTGTACTTTCATAGGCATTGCCTTTGTTCTGTTGCCCCCAGCCTGAGAACAATTCCGCACTATGTGACCTCTCATGCCACATACAAAACAAACTGGACCTTCTCTATTTGGGCAATCACGTCTAAAATGTGGCCCTCCATAATCAAAACACTTCACTCCTCCCGTACTGCTTCCTTGCGACTGTCTTTACTAAATCGATCACTGCCTCTACGGTTATCAAACCTCTTCCCACAGAATCTCGAGAATGATGCACTTTCTCATAATTTAAATTGTTCTCATCTAGGTCTCATACTTTTTGGAGTAGATTTATGAGATTGACTTATGTCTTTGTAAGCACCAATTCCAATCTCTGTAATTTCTGCTCTTCTCAAAGCCTCTTCAAATGATATATGGTTATTAGAAATAACCCTATCAAACAACTCATGCTTAATTCCTTCACAAAATGGCTGATCTTGGCCTTGGTGTTATACCTCGCAAGAAAAAACACAAAACAATATAAATATAATATTATTTTTTTCGAAAATAAACATATAAACAAAAACAATGGTTAAATTACATTCAAAGAACCTCGTATGATATTACTAAAGTTAGTCCCCAGCAACGGTGCCAAAAACTTGATCGCACTTTTCTTTAACACAATTTATTATCAATTTAAAATCAATGTGCTAATATACCGTAAGTGCACGATGTCAAGGTTTAGTATAGATATGAAGAATACGGATTGTCGAAGCCACAGGGACCAACAAGCAAGTACCAAATAAGACGCTTTCAACTATATTTAACCTACGAAAATGAAATAAACAAAGAATAGAAATAAACTACTGTCCAACCAAGCAAATCAAAGATAACGAGAAAGTTTCGCTATAGAAAATTATCAAGACATCGGCTCAACAGTGCAATCCCATACAATTCTCGATTGAATATCCAACTATTTCCAAGGTGACGAGTTCTCGTAAGTTATCTAATATACTCTTTCGAGCTATATTAAACATAATATCAAATTGCAGTAAGTCACTCTCGTGTACTTATTTAACAACTCAATATTGAATTAAGATCCGTGAAAACTACTAGCTTTCGATTACTAGATATCTATAGCTATCATACATATATTTGACTTCATCTCTCGATCTTGGTCTAAAATCCATGGTCTGAGTTATTAATTCAATATCATAAACTCATCTCTCGATCTCAATTGCGATTCTAACATCATTCAAAGGTGATCAATCCCTCAAAAGGATTAAAATCATAAATCATACACAAAGAATTATAAGGATTCAATCAAATAAATAATCATCAAATCGTAGGTTCAAAACAAAGGATTGCCTAGCCTCGATAAAAATTTTAGTTCAACATAATAAATCAAAACTAATGATTAAAGACAAAGAAAAACTCCCGATGTTGACTTTGTTCGAAGATCCTGACTTCCTCTCTCGCTTCCTTCTCAATCGCCTCTTGAATCTCCTTGTTGAAGATGTTCCAAAATCCTAGGGTGAAAGGATGGATTGTGGATGTTGGTGAAGATGGATGGGTGAATGGAGACTCACCCTAGGGTGAAAAGTCTAAGTAAGGTCTGATTTTTATGCCAAATAATATAGTGTACGATAGACTTGGTAGCTTCCTTGTTGGACACAAACTCTAAAAAGTAATTTTTTTCCAAGATTCTCGGCTACGGATTCATCGATAACTTCTACCGATCAATCGGTAGAAGCATAATTTTTTTTACATTATGGACCATGGAGATCGATCTCCAGTATTAGGCGATCTATCGCCTCTTCAGGATTTTTGTTGCTCATTTTTCTACTTCTGGCGATCGGCTTGCATTGGCCATAACTTTCTCATACAATCTCGGAATTCGACGAATCAGCTGTCCACGCGAAGATAACATAAAGATCTACAACTTTCATGCTGACAACATTTCCAAAATATTAATCGAACATGAAGAAAACTGAGGGGGAAAAGTGACATGTGTCTTATATTCCGGTTTCTTATCTTTTCTTCAACTTTCTTTCTCCTTTCATCGTTTTTAGCTCTTTTCTGCATTTTCTCGTACTTTGACCTAAATTCCTGAAACGTACAAATATATACCAAAAAGTGTAAAATCGTCCAAGAATCATAGTAAAATATAACGAGAAAACATCGAAATATAAGTGCCAAAATGGCAATTATCATGTTATCAACTATATGAGGCACATATCTCAACAAGGATGAGTACTGCAAGGCATAGTCACCTACCTTCATATTACCCTGTTTCAATCTGTAAACTCATCCTCTTTAACTGTCTTGCTGCAATAGAGAAATAATGATCCAGAAATTGACTTCTGAACATATCTCAGTCTACAAGCTGTCCCAGAGCTCTCATTTCAATCATTGTCGCCTTCCACCACATCATCGCTTTCTTGGCCAACTGGAATTCAGCTAATCTTAACCAGGCTGGCTTTGGACATGGAGCTGACACAAATATCTGTTCAACATGTTCGAACCACTCCTCATTTAAGGACCCCCGTGCCCTTAATCCTCTATTAGTGTATTAACACATGTATTTAGTGCTTACAAACATGTAAATCAGGGGGAGAACCACATGCTTCCATAGCATAAAATATCAATAATAAAATTTCTTACATTATTCCATATAATGTCCATATACCCCATACCACTCAACCCTTAAGTATGCATCTTATAATACACTAACATGTTCTCAATTCATTTAGCAATTCCTTATTTAATTGCATGCAACCAATAAATGAAAAGAGAAAGGCTCATGCCCTTTATACAACCCATATACAAATGTAACGGTGCTCATATGCGAGCACCCAACGAATGAATGTATATTTAATGTATAAGGTACCCGACTCAACACCGGCACTGGTACTTCAGTCCTGGAAGCACCTCTAGTCCATAGCTCAATATCAACTCCGGAGCTACCGCTGTACATGTTCCACCTGTCCCAACAGAGACAGCCTCCACACGGGGTGAGCATACCAATACCACCAATACAATAATCACAATACATAATTTACAGAATATAAACTGTAAAGTAAAATATACTCCCTGTATAGTATCGCTACCTCATGGGATCCTGTGCTGTTCCTGCTCTCAAAATAACTGAAACCATCAAATTCCCAAAAACCAGTTAATCATTTAATTGATTAACTAAATCCATTCCCTAATTGCCAATACCATAATCAATGTACCAAATCATTAAATAATGATTACAGATATTCCATATGTCTAACCACTAATTCCACAGTTTCATTACCTCGCACGCCCAATAGTGGCGGCATCATAACCAATGTTCGCTCCATAGCGACAACATCCTAACTATTGCTCGCTCCATAGAGGTACCATATATTCCACCATACATATCCATTTGTTGCAATTATAATCTACCATGTGTTTCACAGTTACAATCATATAAAAGGCTATGCTCGTACGTTATACGTACCTTATAATTCCGTAGTCCGAACCAGTGTTTGCTTTAGGCCCGAGACCCAGTGAATTACGTGCTAAACACAATTAATAACTCATAATTAATTACAAGTATGCAACCACGTGCCCAAGCACGTTCACGACCTCAAAATATATCGTCAATCCATGACGATTAACCATTTAAAAGACTCGGCCAAAGCGTATGTTGAAATCACAACAGAAAATAATTTTTCAGTCTCCGACATACCGATCGATTGGTCAACCTACCGATCGCTCGGTAAAACCCAAAAATTTACATTTTGGCTATGGCATTGCACCGATCGATCGGTAACCTCTACCGATCGATCGTTCGCCTCTACTGATCGATCGCTTAGATGCCACCGATCGATCTGAATTAAACCCATCGCTACGCATTTGCACCGATCGATCGGTAAGATGCTACCGTTAGATCGGTCACTACACAAACCCGAAAACCACCATTTTTAAAAGCTTAAAAACCTCAACAAACCACACCCAACTCCTTCCAACTCAAACTCAAACCAACAACAATTAAAACAACCTAGGATATCCAATAAGGGTTAAAACACATTTTAAACCAAGAATAACCAAAATCCAAGATTCTTCAAAATCTCCCAAAATCCAAACCCAACTATTAACATGCCCAAACTTAGCAATACTACAATCAAAACGAAGTTAAATGCGAGGGGAAGAGTATTACCAACTTTTCTTCGAGAAATTCCGCTCCCAAGTCGAGCCTCCATCTATTTCCTTACAGGGGAGAAAAAGAGGGAAAATGGATGGGGGTTTGGGGCGAGAGAGAGAAGAGAGAGGACAGAACGGTCTGAATCCCGAGTCCACTTGGTATATATAGTACCAAAACTCCAAAATCCCGAGTCTTCCACAAATACATCATGACTCATTAAAATCATCTGTGTTCAATAATTACCTCTCAATTCTCAATTTCCATTACCAGCCCCAACATAAAGCACCCCAGAAATCATATCCCACCAAACACCCCATACCAAGGTTTAACACCACGAGGAGAATACAATCTCAACCCTCGGATCCAACGACCCCAAATACCGGATTTAAAAAAACTGGAGTTCCAACACCGTAATTAATTCCTAATTGCCACAATTAAAATCCATCAAGGATCATTACCACACCGGGATTATCACAATTAATTTCCGGACATCACAATTATCCCCCACTAATAAAATTTCATCCTCGAAATTTGCACAGGCGTACCCCACGTACTGCCAAGACTACACAATCCAAACTGATTCACATCGTTGAATCATGAGCGCATCATGAACGACACACCAACCGCGAGGACACCGACCTCGTACCAATCTCTGGAATGGAGTAAACCTCCCAAACCATTACAATCTCACAAGGACGTCAGCATGCCTCGATGCTAATCACCCAAACGTAGTCAGTCAACCGTAACTGCTATCCAAACGAATCATTCGCGATTCCAACACAGATATCGTCTCTATGATATCTCTACGACTTATCCTACGATGTTAAACATACATCGTTACCAAGGAGACCACCAATACACAACAGTACACACTCAAAATCCGGTCTCCGCTCTCCAAAACCATCTCCATCAAATGTAATTGTACCACTTTGCAATTCGGATTGGGCAACTCACGACCACCGATCAACACAAAACACATCTCCATAGATATCAACATCTGTGTGTTCCAGGAAATCATATCTTGGCCAAAATACAGCATCGAGACTCCACAAGGTCTCAAATTCCATAGAGAACATGCAAGAAAATCGATTGCGTTCCCACCATACGTGTCAACAACGACTCCCAACAGATTAAACCCCGACCATCCATCGTTTACCCTAGGATTCAACAATACTAACACATGGATGCTATCAAATTACCCAGTAATGAATACCCATAAACTCAATACACGACAATCCCTCCTCAAGGGAGTCAACCAGACCTCGCGATCATTTCTCAGAATGTATCGTGTCGTTGAGATTACCAATCTCAAGGTGCCATAATCTCTCACCAGAGATTCATCCATCCAAGCATACTAATCCGATGCTCGACGAGCACCAAAATGCTAGCATTCGTATACACACACCGGTATACATGCCTAAGCATCCGTACCACATGCATACTCAATGCACTCGGTTCGGGTGTCTCCAATCATACACACAAGCCCCATCGGAGAATGATGATTGACGAATCAACGACCAATGGTGTGATTCCAACATCAACACCACACAAACCGACTCATCAAATCTTTCAAAGATTCTCAATAGGTATATGAATACCGTCTTCCTCAAAAGGAAAGTGTCATGAACCCATGACCCTCCAAGTTCGAAGCACCTTTCGGGAAAACCTGAATATATTTATACCAAAATATATTCCGGAACCAATAAATACACAACTGGTTCAGAATAGTGCCTCCTCGCCACTATTACCAATCCGAAACCCGTATACACGACGTATACCCATTCTAAAGATTCTCTGTACTATTACCATAGTACTCCACAATCTCGAGTATCTCGCAGAGACGTCTCCTCGTACGTATCACTGAAAATATAAAGCCCTTACACAGTCCAACACCAGTATTGCTTACCATGGCTGGTTCACAATCAATCCTCGACCGATACCAGCTGTATCTATGACAGTATGCTCCAAATATCTCCAAGAGATACAATTAATATAGTAATGTCACCCCACTAACTATATCCCACAATTCCGATTGTGTCTCCCATTGCATTCCATATGCAATGATTCTCAACCAGCGCTAACAATGACTTGTCGACACTCACGTCGGTACTCCCAACAAAATTGAGCTCTCCCAATACAAGTCCATCAAAACATTTAATGTATAAACGTTCTCGTGAGGTATTCCCTACCTCAATCATCATGCCACATAGTGACTACAAGAGTCCACCATAAACCCTCATCGTATCACCATACGATTCACCAAACTCGGATCCAACGAGCAGTATAATGGCTACAGCAAGCTCACTCTAACACTGCAAAAAAACTTGTCTAGCAAATCGCTGCCTCCGTAGGTTTATACCAAACCTACCGACATATCATATGTTCCACCACGGTATACCATACCGTACCATCCATTAGAGTAGTGGGTCATCACCCAACATATCTCTAATATCAAATCACAACGGACATCCCGATGTCCTTACCCAACCACAGTGCAATCCTAATCCATTAGGACTTATTCCACACATTCACGTGTGGGTGTGACCATGTCCACCATACGTCACATCGGTATATGCAAGTAGTTTCCTCAATAACGACTCCTACCACCAATCACTTGGCCATAGCCATCCCAACGAGCATACTCAAAGGTACCCATACTCGTAAAATATTACTTCAATATGTGCTGCGGTACACTTACCTGTACGGCGCATCCAATAAGTCATCGAGCAAACCTGCTCGGCATAATTGTCTCGTCAACCGGTGACTCAAACACTACTCTGTGCCCAGCATTGGCACTCCAACCATACGACTAAATACATATACCTAAATATATTTTTTATCGTAACGACGGAACACGTCCGCATAGAACGTCCACTATGTCATCGTCATCTTGTGACGGTACATGTCAATACATGACATCCACAATATCATCGCCAACCTGTGAAGGTACATGTCAATACATGAGATCCACAATCTCATCGTCAACCTGTGACGACACATGCCAATGCATGACATCCACAATATCATCGTCAACCTGTGACGGTACATGCCAATACATGACATCCACAATCTCATCATCAACCTGTGACGGTACATGTCAATACATGGCATCCACAATCTCATCGTCAACATGTGACTGCACATGTTGTTGGGAAACGATTTCTAAGTTTCGGTGATTACAAACACCTACTGGATAAAGACTCCTACCGGATGTCAAAGACCAACTGGATAAAGACTCCTACCGGATATTGAAGTTCTACCGGGTGATGAACACCTACCGCATATTGAAGTCTTATCGGGTGATAAAGATCAACTGTATGAACACCTACCGGGTGTAGACACCAACCGGCTGAAAGACATAAACTGGATGGCTACCAACTGGACAAGACAAACTGGATGGCTACCAACTGGACAAGACAAACTGGATGGCTACCAACTGGATAGACGTCAACTGGACAAGACAAACTGGATGGCTACCAACTGGATAGACGTCAACTGGACAAGACATCAACTGGATGGCTACCAACTGGATATACATCAACTGGATGGCCACCAACTGGACAAGACATCAACTGGATGGTCACCAACTGGACAGACATCTGCTGGACAACTATCAACCGGATAGTCCCACTGAACAAAGACATCAACTGGTCATAAGAGGATGAACGACCAGTTGAGCAAACAAAACCAGCAGAGCGGCGCGCCCTGCTATATCTCCGCCACCATTACCGTCAGAGTGAAAAGAGCCGTTGCTTAACAAAATAGGAAAGAAGACAATATGAATTTGGAAAGATAATCTCTTCCATATACAGAAAAGCTACCGTTGGACAACCAAACCTATAAATACGTCCAAGCAGAGGATGAAGAGGTGCTGAGCGATTTTCAACAAAGAGATATACTTCAAATCAAACAAGAAAATCATATTACTGATATTCCAAACGTTCAGCAAAGAGCAGACAAACAGCGAAACTGAATCTGTGATAGATTATTTCCAATTGAAGTCTGCTGCTCAAAAAACACTCGAAGTTAGAAAGTTTATTCTGTAAAGAGTGTTATAGAATCTCTTGTAATCAAAAGTTAAGAAGATTGTGATTGCTAGGAGTTTAGGCCAAGTGTGTTAGTACCTAAGAAGGTTGTATACTGTAAAAGTGTAAACCAAGTCTTCTAGTGAATCCTTCCTGCAAAGAAAGAAGGGGAGACGTAGAAGCGTTGTGCTTCGAACTTCCAGAAACAACTCTTGTGTTATTTGTTCATTGCTTTATTACCTCAGTTTTATTCCTCACAAGTTCAGTAGACGTATTCCGCACTATAACAAGTGTCTGCTGACTTGCCCAATATTGAGAAGCAACTGTAATACTTAACAGTTTACAGTTAACCAGAAAAAGAAATCGAAATTGAATCTAGTGTTTATTCAACCCCCCCCCCCTTCTAAACACTACCCCGATCCTAACAAGTGGTATCAGAGCTCAGGTCTTCTCAATCTTGAGAAACTACCAATTGCCAAAAATTGATGGCCTCATTCAGCAAGATTCCAATGTTCAAGAAAGACGAATATGATGACTAGAGAATCCGTATGCAAGCACATCTAAGTGCTCAAGATGATAATATGTGGTATGTAATCACTGAAGGACCGTTGAAGATCATGAAAATCAATACAGCTGCTTCCATCACAAGTGGTGATCCACAAATGATAGAAAAAGAAAGATCTCAATGGTCAAACGAAGATAAGAAAAAGGCAAATCTGGACAACGTTGCTAAGGACATTCTGTTCAAAACTTTGGACAAAAATATGTTCAACAAAATAAAAATGTGCTCAACAACCAAAGAAATCTGGGAGAAGATTGCCCAACTCTGTGAAGGAAATGATCAAACCAAAGAAAACAAGCTTACTGTGGCTCTACAAAAGTTTGAGCATATCAAGATGATGAATGGAGAAACTCTCAACGAGTATGATGAAAGAGTGACTGAAATAATTAATGAACTGAGCAGTCTGGGTAAGGAGTTACCCAACAGAGAAGTCACTCTCAAAGTAATGAGAGGTCTCCCAAGAGAATGGGATGTCAAGACCATTGCTATGAGAGAATCGAAGGACATCAACAAGATAGATCTACATGATCTGTTCGCTGACTTAAAAGCCTATGAATTCGAATTAGGCATTCGAGTTGAAGATGAACCAAATACCATTCAACCAACCAAAGCTCTCACAGCATCGGAGTCTCTGCCTACTTCTACAGATATGACTCCAGAAAAGATGTGTAATGATGCTATGGCAATGTTCGTAAAGAAATTTGGGAAATTCATGAAGAAGAACCAGAGATCTTATCAATCATATCCTCGAAGGCAGAGTTCCAAAGGAAATTCAGAAGAAGAAGAGCGAGTATGCTTCAACTGCCTCAAACCAGGGCACTTCATTGCAGACTGTCCTAAACCCAAAAAGGATGATCACAAAAGAGGATCCAAGGATTACAGAAAATCCAAGGAAACCAGAAGATCATCCAAAAGGGACAGAGATCAAAAGGTTTTAATGGCAGAAGAAAGCAAGAGCAAATGGGCTGATTCTGAATCAGAATCAGAGGAGTTATCTAGCTCATCCAGCGAATGTGAAGACGAGGAAGTCCACTGCTTAATGGCAAATGATGAAAATGAGGTACACGAATCTAACCTATCTGAATTCACACATAATGAACTTACCAATGCTTTGCAGGACATGATCAATGAGTATCGGACACTATATGAATCTTTTGAAAGCTATAAGACTGGGCACTCAATCCCAATTGAAACGCAGAAAAACAAACTTGATTATGAACAATCGAGGGAGTTGAACTGCTTAAGAGAAACAGCCAGTCTCCTAGTGAAAGAAAGAGATGAAGCCAAGTGTGCCTACCAGAAACTTAGCAAACTGGTTAGCACTTGGAATGCGTCCACTACCAGAAAGGATGAAATGCTTGAATCTATAAGGCTTGCTGGTGACTTAACCGGCATAGGCTATAATAGTAATGAAAGCAGTTCATCAGGTAATAAACCTCAACTGTGTATAACAAAAAGCAAGGTTCAATCAATGAACTTTGTAAGATCTAGCACAGTATATGAACCTTATGAACTGGTTAAAGAACCTGTTAAAGCAACACTCATCAAGGAACAGGCACAACACATAGGTATCGGTTATGTAGAACCACTCAAAGAGGCTAAACCGAGGCAAAAGTTCAGAAATGAACTTAAACCCACTGGTCGAGCAGCTAGAGAGGTTAAACCCAACTGGTACTACAACTGTAAGCCTGTCCAGAAGAGGTATATGCTCAATAACAGGAACTACAAACCAAAAGCACATGCATACACATATTATCACACCTCACAGTCAAAATCATCACCAATATTTATAAATGCACACACATTTCAGAACACACACCGACCTAAGTCACTCAGGGTCATACAAGTGTGGGTTCTGAAAGGACTAATCCTACCCGGACCCAAGTAGGATTGGATACCAATCATTTTATCGCTTTAATTGCAGGAAACTAGAATGCATCCAGTTCGGAGCTCAGAATGGTTCCTGGACAGCGGATGATCTAGACATATGACAGGAAATGCGAGCTTATTGTCTGAACTGGTGGACTCCACCGGACCCAGAATAACTTTTGGAGATAACGCGAAAGGTAGAACCGTGGGTAAGGGTAAGATTATCTACGGTAACATCATCATTAAAGATATTCTTTTAGTTGAAAATCTATGCTATAACTTGATTAGCATAAGTCAACTGTGTGACAATGGTCATTCCGTAGAATTCAATCAGCACTCATGCACAATTAAATCTACTGATGGCAGTATATTACTTGTAGGAAGAAGGCATGATATCACATATAAAATTGATTGGAATCTTAATCAGCCTACCTCCTCTACTTGCTTAGCTGCCCTGAATTCTTCCAAAAATTGGCTTTGGCACAAACGGTTGAGTCACTTAAATTTTAAAACTATTGCCAGTCTGCGTAAACTTGATCTAGTTATTGGACTGCCCCAAATTGAGTTCTCAAAAGACAAGATCTGTGCAGCATGCCAACTTGGTAAGCAAATCAGATCCTTCTTTAAGAACAAAGGGAGTAAATCTTCTTCTCGGTGCCTAGAGTTGCTGCATATGGATCTGTTTGGTCCTATACCAGTAACAAGTCTAGGGGGAATGAAGTATACTCTAGTGTTGATAGACGATTACACTCGCTTTACATGGGTCTTATTCCTAAGTGGCAAAGATCAGGCTACACCAAAGCTGATCAAATTACTGAAAAGACTCCAAAATGAGAAATCGTGTGGGATAGATAGAATTCGCAGTGGTAAAGGTACTGAGTTCACCAATCAATCACTTGAATCATATCTAGATGACCTTGGTATTAAACACGAATACTCTGCTGCTAGAACTCCTCAACAAAACGGAGTTGCTGAGCGTAGGAACCGCACTTTGAAAGAAGCTGCGCGAACTATGCTCGCGGAATCAGATATATCGCAGAAATTTTGGGCAGAAGCTGTCAACACAGCATGTTATACGCAGAACAGATCAATGATTAATAAGCGAGCAAATAAAACCCCTTATGAGATCTGGAATGGCAGTAAGCCAAATATTTCCTACTTCCATGTGATTGGTTGCAAATGTTTTATTCACAACAATGGAAAGACTCATCTCACCGCTTTTGATGCCAAATCTGATGCTGGAATATTCCTTGGCTATTCTACAGTTAGTAAGGCCTTAAGAGTATTTAATAATAGAACTCTTACTGTAGAAGAATCAGTGCATGTAAAATTTGATGAACCTACTGACTGTACTGTATCTAATCTGCAAATCAACAATTTAAGTAATCGACTGGAAAGCACTTATATTGATGAAAAAGTTGATGATGAGATAGATTACAGAAGCAGGACTGACTGCTCCTTGGAACCAGAAGTTCCTGAAGCTCAAGCAGAGGAGTCTGATGGCCAACAAGCACTGCAGCCAGCTACCAATGAAACAGTTGCATCTACCCCTGATGCAGTAGAAGGAACAAATGATAAAGATGAGTCTATCAGAACCTCTGATGTGCCCACTCATATCCAGCCAAGTGAAGAACTCAATCCTCATGGACCTTCGCTCCGGTGGAAGAAGGATCATCCACCCGAGCAGGTCATCGGTAACCCTCTTGCTCCTCTACGCACCAGAGGACAAATGATTAATTGAATTTCTTCATGCTGCATTCATATCTCATATAGAACCTAAGAAGATTGATGAAGCTATATTAGACCCAAGTTGGGTAGAAGCAATGCAGGAAGAACTAAATCAGTTTGAGCGAAACAAAGTATGGCATTTAGTTCCACGTCCATCTCATCACACAATTATTGGCACTAAATGGGTATTTAGAAATAAGCTAGATGAAAATGGTACAGTAATTAGGAATAAAGCAAGACTAGTTGCACAGGAATAAAGGCAGGAAGAAGGCATTGATTTTGATGAAACCTTTGCCCCTGTAGCCCGATTAGAAGCCATTCGCATATTTCTTGCCTTTGCTGCATTTAAAGACTTTAAGGTCTATCAGATGGATGTTAAGATTGCATTTCTTAACGGCAATCTCCAGGAAGAAGTATATGTTGAACAACCTCCTGGATTTGAAAACCATCTGCAACCATCTTATGTTTATCATCTAAACAAAGCTTTGTATGGTCTGAAGCAAGCCCCCCGTGCATGGTATGAAACTCTATCAAAATATTTGATTGATCATGACTTCACCATTGGCACGGTGGACAAAACTTTATTTAAATTTACAAAGGGAGACCATACTCTGCTAGTTCAGATATATGTTGATGACATTATTTTTGGCAGTACTAACCCAAAATTATGTGAAAGATTTTCAAAGATAATGCAGGACCAATTTGAGATGAGCATGATGGGAGAACTATCATTTTTCTTAGGATTGCAAGTCAAGCAATCTAGTGAAAGAATCTTGATAAATCAGTCTAAATACAATAAAGAGCTGCTGAAGAAATATGGAATGAGTACCAGCTCAGCTGCTGCTACACCATGAGCTCATCTGCCAAACTCGACTTGTATAATTCAGGAATACCAGTCGAAGTTACAATGTATCGCGGCATTATTGGATCTCTATTATATTTGACAGCTAGCCGACCAGATATTATGTTTGCAGTGTGTATGTGCGCCCGGTTTCAAGCAAATCCCAAGCAGTCGCACTTCACTGCTGTCAAAAGGATCCTCAAATATTTGAAAGGCACTGAGAATGTTGGTCTATGGTATCCAAGAGACTCAACTTTTAATCTTATTGGATACTCAGACACTGACTATGCTGGATGCAAAATTGACAGAAAAAGCACCAGTGGGTATTGTCAATTCCTTGGTGATCGATTGATATCATGGGGATGCAAGAAACAGACATCCATAGCAACTTCCACTGCCGAGGCAGAGTACCTTGCTGTTGGAAGCTGCTGTGCTCAATTGCTCTGGATTCAGCAACAACTCAGAGATTATGGAATTGAGTCCACAGAGGCTCCCATCTTTTGTGATAATACGTCTGCCATTGCTATAACATACAATCCAGTTCTTCATACTCGTACTAAACATATTGACATCCGTCATCATTTTATCAGAGATCATGTTATGAAGAAAGAAATTCGGCTGGAGTATATTTCTACCGAACAACAGGCAGCAGACATTTTCACAAAACCCCTACCAAAAGCTAAGTTTTCTTACTTTCGAAATATTCTTGGTTTAATTGAAATTGCTTCTTGATTATTTTGTTTTGGTAATAAATTCAGGGGGAATTAGTTAGTTTTTTTTTTTGCATCAATTTAGGTGGAATTTCAGTTATAATCCTATCATAGTTATTTAAGCTCAGCTGGTAATACAATGGTCAGCTGCAGTAGGTGTATCCGTACCAGTAGGACTCTACATCCAGTAGATGATTTCCTAACAGTCGAACCCTACAAACCAGCAGATGTTACCAAATATACTTTGACAAAAATAACCCTCGATACTTATTAACCTAATGAACGTCGGAATTCAAAATTACTTTTGTGTAAAATAAAATATTTCACTCCCGCCTAAATCCTGTCCTTTTATTTATTGGTTAAAATTTTTTTAATCGCTAGATGATCGCCACGTATACATGTGTCCGCTCATCTACAGTACGACGTTACATATACTTTCATTTTAACCGCCATTAGTTTCACTACTCTTCTTCTCCAACAATTCACTGCAACTATCTTTTCTTTCAGAAAATTTTACTCTAACAAGATTGCTGCTGTTTCTTCCTCATATTCATCCAAAATGTCAAAGAATATACATCCAAGCTTCATCACCAATGCTGTTCACATAGATTTTCATTCTATATACACATCATCTGATGAGGAGACAAAGGAGCTGATCCAAAAGCTGGATACCTCAGGCCTCTTGGTAATCCTGCGCCAGACCCCCTCATTCTACAAGGACGAGCTACACGAGTTCTTTGCTACGGCCAAAGTTGTTGATGACACCGTGGTGGAATCCGTCTCTGGACAGTTGGTTAAAATCACCCAACTTGAATTTGCCACACACCTGTGCCTTCCCTCTACCGGACTTACTGATTTTTCCACTATTCCAGTGGAACTACGAGAAGAGATGCGCCTCACAGCTTCTGATTCTGCTCATCGCCTTCAACGACCCCCATTCAGGAAAGTATTAATGAAGAGCCATTATCGACAACTGGCAGACATCATCTCCAAGGGGCTTCTATGTAAGGCTGGATCATTTGATATGATCACCCCTGAAAAATTTGACGTTATGAGTGCAATATGCAAAGGATTGGAGATAAACTGGTCAGTTGTGTTATTTCAAACTCTGACTAGTCTAGTAGTCTCTGGCAAGGGTCAATCAGGCTTTGCTCTCCCGCTAAGCAGCCTTTTTGATAGCAAACACATTAAGACAGGGCTCTCTCCAACCTTCATCCAGGGAGACTTATCACTGCCAAGTATCTTCAGCTTCATCGACAACGAAGTGGCAGAGAAGTTGGGGTGACAAAGCGCCGATTGACTCAAGTAATTAGTGACTCTGAACAAACTGTCTCGGAATCCGCTGAGTCTTCTCCTCCTCCTCCACCTCCTAAGAAGCCCGGAACAAGAAAAGCTGCTCCTTCAGCTATCCGACAGCAGGTCATTGCCGCTTCTGATACCATCTCCTGCGCCTGACCTACAGACGTTATTCCTGATAGAGAACCCAGCCTTGAAATTCCTCCAACAGAGGAACCAACTGCTTCATTGGCCTTGGTGCCTGTTCCATCAATGGTTCAGTTGACACTCCGTCAGCACTGGTGAGCTCTCAGCAAGCACCAGGCACTATCAGCTTTAGGACACCCAAGTCCTTATGTCCGTACTGTCATCCAAAGACCACCCCTGCTGGCAAAGGAAAAACTCTTACGGCTCCAGTGTCCACTCCTGTTGCCTTCGAGATCCAAATGGTCATGGATACAGTTGAAGCCAAACTGCAACCACAGCTAGATATTTTTGATCGTTGGGTAAAGGCTCGAGTAAAAGTTCGATTTGATGATTTTGATCCTATTCTGGATCAGGCCAGGGAAGATGAGAACCAAATCTTGGCCTATCTTCAAATCTCAGACCCCGAGAAAAGCCTGAAGCTACGGGATGTTTTTCGCCTGATGAACTATGTGGGCGAACTTCAAGCCCTAATGGAAACCCGTCTTCAACATTTCAATGGTGATTCAGACACAGCGAATCATGATAGAGCCGTTCTCAATGCTCTTGGCCCCAAGCTGGAAATGGCTGAGCTCGCTCTTCATGATATTCGCATATCCACTGGAATTCACTCATGCTCCACTGCTGAAAATGTTGCAAGCCCCGACCAGCCGGATTTACAAATGACTATTGCAAATTTGGAGATTGTCCCCTCTACTGTGGAGATCACTTCTACTGTCCTAGAGACTACTCCCACTAGAGCAGAGATAGCATCAACTGCCTTGGAGGCAGCCTCTTCTGCTAAAGAACTCTCTTCTGCTCCCAGCTCTCATAATGATCAACTGTCCCAACCGATGGTTGTTGATCACACCAATGTGGACACAGTGATTCAGACGGTAGTTCAGCAAGTTACCATTTCCTCTGGCAACCATGAACCCAGTGAGTCTTCACATTCCAATGATCATACCCAGTCGTCTGTTGCTGCGATTGACCAAGACACTGCTAATATGACTGCCCCACACATTGAAGCAACTGCTACTATCTCAGACTCCCCAGCTGTCCCAATTATTGAAGAAACTGGTTTTCTATCAACTGCAGTTGTAGATGCTCATCCCGATACTTTTGCTCCTGCTACTGATACTCAAATGATTGCCGTGGATCCGTCCTTGGCTCAAGAACTATCAGAGGATTTCTTTGTCTTTACAAACCCTCTGGACGAGCCACCGAACATTGCTGCTCAGCTAGCTAATCTCTCCACTGCAATATCAGCACTAGCCAGCGATGTCAATAAACTTAACAGGAAGAGCGGATTGCAACTCTTATTCTAGGAACCCATCAGCAGCACACGGACTCTCAATTCCAGCAAGTCTACAGGGAGTTAAGTAGTTTAACGACTACTGTCACCAGACTTCAAACTTTTGCTGAGAACACAATGGCGGACACTCTTTCTCGAATTGGCCAGGCTCGTCTTCAGATAAATCAAAATAATGAATCTCTTCATGCTGCCACCTCCCTGGCTCTTGGAGAGAAGATTGAAGATGCCAAGAAAGTCTTAACCGATCAGTTGGCCATCATGCAGGCAGCATTTGCTTCTCAGATTCAAGATATATGCAACAGCCTGCCTGCCGCTCCTCAAATAATCCGCAGACTGCCTGAACCTAGCAGAACTGCTCCTTCAGCACAGCGAGCTTCAAGTTCAGCTGGTCGTTCATCCCCGGCAACTGGAGCACTCACTCAGTCCAGATCAACTGCTCAACAAAGATCTCGAAGTCCGCGCCAACCGCCTACCGAAAAACGCGACTATTCCCAACATTGGTTAGGGAGAAAATAGTATCATTTTCTGATCCCTCTTAAATTCTTCTTATCTATTTACTGTTTTTAGTTGACTTTTTCTTTGTATTTACTGATCAACATAAATGCATTCACACTAATTAAATTTTTTTTCTATAAATAGCGACTCTTGCTTGCTCACATAACACACATTCACGAACCATGATTCTTTTCAAACCTTTAAAAATTCCTTGGTTTTCTGTTAGATATTTTTCCGCTTCATGGGTTTATTACTTATCTAAATCAACCCCTCATGAGTTGATTACTTATCTAACCCAGCTCCATTAAGCTTCAGCGTTTTGGATCCTGCTCTGATGCTCATCATCAGTCAGGAACTGCTATCAGGAGTTATCTGGGTGCTGATGACAAAAAGGGGGAAGACAGAGATAGAGTATTCTGATAGGTGAATCCATGAACCATGGAAGCTGCCTGATGAATATACATATGACTCTTCCCGACTTTCTCTCTGAACAAAGGTAGATCGGCAGAGATAGAGTATTTTCATTAGGTCATCTATGAAACAAGGTGGATCGAGCTCTTCCTCTCTGAAATAAGGTGGATCGAGCTCTTCCTCTCTGACATTAGGTGGATCGAAGCTCTCCGGGTCTACAGTGCTTGTTTAAAAATTTGTCATGTATCAGCTATATTGTGTAAAACTAGATGTGTCTTAGATTCTATTCAAGTTATTAGAATTCATCTTAAATAAAGATGAATCTCTCTCAATTGTCCAGTTTGATTACAACTTGTAATCTGCTTATATTTATAACAAATGAAAATTTCTTTATGTCTTCAAGTATTTTCAGGATTCTCATCTTATTTACTCGAGTAGGAAATCGATTATTGCTTAGTTTTGTCATCACCAAAAAGGGGAAAAT
The DNA here is from genome assembly GCA_907163345.1 of Haberlea rhodopensis. Taxonomy (NCBI): domain Eukaryota; kingdom Viridiplantae; phylum Streptophyta; class Magnoliopsida; order Lamiales; family Gesneriaceae; genus Haberlea; species Haberlea rhodopensis. Next base: position 5,669,596 of record CAJQUN010000037.1, read on the forward strand.
TGTTGGGAAAACTATTTCTAAGTTTCGGTGATTACAAACACCTACTGGATAAAGACTCCTACCGGATGTCAAAGACCAACTGGATAAAGACTCCTACCGGATATTGAAGTTCTACCGGGTGATGAACACCTACCGTATATTGAAGTCTTATCGGGTGATAAACCTACTGTATGAACACCTACCGGGTGTAGACACCAACTGGCTGAAAGACATAAACTGGATGGCTACCAACTGGACAAGACAAACTGGATGGCTACCAACTGGACAAGACAATTTGGATGTCTACCAACTGGATAGACGTCAACTGGATAAGACAAACTGGATGGCTACCAACTGGATAGACGTCAACTGGACAAGACATCAACTGGATGGCTACCAACTGGATAGACATCAACTGGATGGCCACCAACTGGACAAGACATCAACTGGATGGTCACCAACTGGACAGACATCTACTGGATAACTATCAACCGGATAGTCCCACTGAACAAAGACATCAACTGGTCATAATAGGATGAACGACCAGTTGAGCAAACAAAACCAGCAGAAGTCTAAACTTCCAGTAAGAGCACTAAGCAACGAGACAAAATAAGTACAACATTCTCTGACAAAGATACAACAGAGCGGCGCGCCCTGCTATATCTCCGCCACCATTACCGTCAGAGTGAAAAGAGCCGTTGCTTAACAAAATAAGAAAGAAGACAATATGAATTTAGAAAGCTAATCTCTTCCATATACAGAAAAGCTACCGTTGGACAACCAAACCTATAAATACGTCCAAGCAGAGGATGAAGAGGTGCTGAGCGATTTTCAACAAAGAGATATACTTCAAATCAAACAAGAAAATCATATTACTGATATTCCAAACGTTCAGCAAAGAGCAGACAAACAGCGAAACTGAATCTGTGATAGATTATTTCCAATTAAAGTCTGTTGCTCAAAAACACTCGAAGTTAGAAAGTTTATTCTGTAAAAAGTGTTATAGAATCTCTTGTAATCAAAAGTTAAGAAGATTGTGATTGCTAGGAGTTTAGGCCAAGTGTGTTAGTGCCTAAGAAGGTTGTATACTGTAAAAGTGTAAACCAAGTCTTCTAGTGAATCCTTCCTGCAAAGGAAGAAGGGGAGACGTAGAAGCGTTGTGCTTCGAACTTCCAGAAACAACTCTTGTGTTATTTGTTCATTGCTTTATTACCTCAGTTTTATTCCTCACAAGTTTAGTAGACGTATTCCGCATTATAACAAGTGTCTGCTGACTTGCCAATATTGAGAAGCAACTGTAATACTTAACAGTTTACAGTTAACCAGAAAAAGATATCGAAATTGAATCTAGTGTTTATTCAACCCCCCCCACCCCTTCTAAACACTACCCCGATCCTAACAAGTGGTATCAGAGCCCAGGTCTTCTCAATCTTGAGAAATTACCAATTGCAAAAAACTGATGGCCTCATTCAGCAAGATTCCAATGTTCAAGAAAGACGAATATGATGACTGGAGAATCCGTATGCAAGCACATCTAAGTGCTCAAGATGATAATATGTGGTATGTAATCACTGAAGGACCGTTGAAGATCATGAAAATCAATACAGCTGCTTCCATCACAAATGGTGATCCACAAATGATAGAAAACGAAAGATCTCAATGGTCAAACGAAGATAAGAAAAAGGCAAATCTGGACAACGTTGCTAAGGACATTCTGTTCAAAACTTTGGACAAAAATATGTTCAACAAAATAAAAATGTGCTCAACAGCCAAAGAAATCTGGGAGAAGATTGCCCAACTCTGTGAAGGAAATGATCAAACCAAAGAAAACAAGCTTACTGTGGCTCTACAAAAGTTTGAGCATATCAAGATGATGAATGGAGAAACTCTCAACGAGTATGATGAAAGAGTGACTGAAATAATTAATGAACTGAGCAGTCTGGGTAAGGAGTTACCCAACAGAAAAGTCACTCTCAAAGTAATGAGAGGTCTCCCAAGAGAATGGGATGTCAAGACCATTGCTATGAGAGAATCGAAGGACATCAACAAGATAGATCTACATGATCTTTTTGCTGACTTAAAAGCCTATGAATTCGAATTTCGCATTCGAGTGGAAGATGAACCAAATACCAGTTAACCAACCAAAGCTCTCACAGCATCGGAGTCTCTGCCTACTTCTACAGATATGACTCCAGAAAAGATGTGTAATGATGCTATGGCAATGTTCGTAAAGAAATTTGGGAAATTCATGAAGAAGAACCAGAGATCTTATCAATCATATCCTCGAAGGCAGAGTTCCAAAGGAAATTCAGAAGAAGAAGAGCGAGTATGCTTCAACTGCCTCAAACCAGGGCACTTCATTGCAGACTGTCCTAAACCCAAAAAGGATGATCACAAAAGAGGATCCAAGGATTACAGAAAATCCAAGGAAACCATAAGATCATCCAAAAGGGACAGAGATCAAAAGGTTTTAATGGCAGAAGAAAGCAAGAGCAAATGGGCTGATTCTGAATCAGAATCAGAGGAGTTATCTAGCTCATCCAGCGAAAGTGAAGACGAGGAAGTCCACTGCTTAATGGCAAATGATGAAAATGAGGTACACGAATCTAACCTATCTGAATTCACAAATAATGAACTTACCAATGCTTTGCAGGACATGATCAATGAGTATCGGACGCTATATGAATCTTTTGAAAGCTATAAGACTGAGCACTCAATCCCAATTGAAACGCAGAAAAAACAAACTTGATTATGAACAATCGAGGGAGTTGAACTGCTTAAGGGAAACAGCCAGTCTCCTAGTGAAAGAAAGAGATGAAGCCAAGTGTGCCTACCAGAAACTTAGCAAACTGGTTAGCACTTGGAATGCGTCCACTATCAGAAAGGATGAAATGCTTGAATCTATAAGGCTTGCTGGTGACTTAACCGGCATAGGCTATAATAGTAATGAAAGCAGTTAATCAGGTAATAAACCTCAACTGTGTATAACAAAAAGCAAGGTTCAATCAATGAACTTTGTAAGATCTAGCACAGTATATGACCCTTATGAACTGGTTAAAGAACCTGTTAAAGCAACACTCATCAAGGAACAGGCACAGCACAGGGGTATCGGTTATGTAGAACCACTCAAAGAGGCTAAACCGAGGCAAAAGTTCAGAAATGAACTTAAGAGCAGCTAGAGAGGTTAACCCAACTGGTACTACAACTGTAAGCCTGTCCAGAAGAGGTATATGCTCAATAACAGGAACCACAAACCAAAAGCACATGCATACACATATTATCACACCTCACAGTCAAAATCATCACCAATATTTATAAATGCACACACATTTCAGAACACACACCGACCTAAGTCACTCAGGGTCATACAAGTGTGGGTTCCGAAAGGACTAATCCTACCCGGACCCAAGTAGGATTGGGTAACAATCATTTTATCGCTTTAATTGCAGGAAACTAGAATGCATCCAGTTCGGAGCTCAGAATGGTTCCTGGACAGCGGATGCTCTAGACATATGACAGGAAATGCGAGCTTATTGTCTGAACTGGTGGACTCCACCGGACCCAGAATAACTTTTGGAGATAACGCGAAAGGTAGAACCGTGGGTAAGGGTAAGATTATCTACGGTAACATCATCATTAAAGATATTCTTTTAGTTGAAAATCTATGCTATAACTTGATTAGCATAAGTCAACTGTGTGACAGTGGTCATTCCGTAGAATTCAATCAGCACTCATGCACAATTAAATCTAATTATGGCAGTATATTACTTGTAGGAAGAAGGCATGATAACACATATAAAATTGATGGGAATCTTAATCAGCCTACCTCCTCTACTTGCTTAGCTGCCCTGAATTCTTCCAAAAATTGGCTTTGGCACAAACGGTTGAGTCACTTAAATTTTAAAACTATTGCCAGTCTGCGTAAACTTGATCTAGTTATTGGACTGCCCCAAATTGAGTTCTCAAAAGACAAGATCTGTGCAGCATGCCAACTTGGTAAGCAAATCAGATCCTCCTTTAAGAATAAAGGGAGTAAATCTTCTTCTCGGTGCCTAGAGTTGCTGCATATGGATCTGTTTGGTCCTATACCAGTAACAAGTCTAGGGGGGAATGAAGTATACTCTAGTGTTGATAGACGATTACACTCGCTTTACATGGGTCTTATTCCTAAGTGGCAAAGATCAGGCTACACCAAAGCTGATCAAATTACTGAAAAGACTCCAAAATGAGAAATCGTGTGGGATAGATAGAATTCGCAGTGATAAAGGTACTGAGTTCACCAATCAATCACTTGAATCATATCTAGATGACCTTGGTATTAAACACGAATACTCTGCTGCTAGAACTCCTCAACAAAACGGAGTTGCTGAGCGTAGGAACCGCACTTTGAAAGAAGCTGCGCGAACTATGCTCGCGGAATCAGATATATCACAGAAATATTGGGCAGAAGCTGTCAACACAGCATGTTATACGCAGAACAGATCAATGATTAATAAGCGAGCAAATAAAACCCCTTATGAGATCTGGAATGGCAGTAAGCCAAATATTTCCTACTTCCATGTGTTTGGTTGCAAATGTTTTATTCACAACAATGGAAAGACTCATCTCACCGCTTTTGATGCCAAATCTGATGCTGGAATATTCCTTGGCTATTCTACAGTTAGTAAGGCCTTCAGAGTATTTAATAATAGAACTCTTACTGTAGAAGAATCAGTGCATGTAAAATTTGATGAACCTACTGACTGTACTGTATCTAATCTGCAAATCAACAATTTAAGTAATCGACTGGAAAGCACTTATATTGATGAAAAATTTGATGATGAGATAGATTACAGAAGCAGGACTGACTGCTCCTTGGAACCAGAAGTTCCTGAAGCTCAAGCAGAGGAGTCTGATGGCCAACAAGCACTGCAGCCATCTACCAATGAAACAGTTGCATCTACCCCTGCTGCAGTAGAAGGAACAAATGATAAAGATGAGTCTATCAGAACCTCTGATGTGCCCACTCATATCCAGCCAAGTGAAGAACTCAATCCTCATGGACCTTCGCTCCGGTGGAAGAAGGATCATCCACCCGAGCAGGTCATCGGTAACCCTCTTGCTCCTCTACGCACCAGAGGACAAATGATTAATGAATTTCTTCATGCTGCATTCATATCTCATATAGAACCTAAGAAGATTGATGAAGCTATATTAGACCCAAGTTAGGTAGAAGCAATGCAGGAAGAACTAAATCAGTTTGAGCGAAACAAAGTATGGCATTTAGTTCCACGTCCATCTCATCACACAATTATTGGCACTAAATGGGTATTTAGAAATAAGCTAGATGAAAATGGTACAGTAATTAGGAATAAAGCAAGACTAGTTGCACAGGGATACAGGCAGGAAGAAGGCATTGATTTTGATGAAACCTTTGCCCCTGTAGCCCGATTAGAAGCCATTCGCATATTTCTTGCCTTTGCTGCATTTAAAGACTTTAAGGTCTATCAGATGGATGTTAAGAGTGCATTTCTTAACGGCAATCTCCAGGAAGAAGTATATGTTGAACAACCTCCTGGATTTGAAAACCATCTGCAACCATCTTATGTTTATCATCTGAACAAAGCTTTGTATGGTCTGAAGCAAGCCCCCCGTGCATGGTATGGAACTCTATCAAAATATTTGATTGATCATGACTTCACCATTGGCACGGTGGACAATTATTTAAATTTACAAAGGGAGACCATACTCTGCTAGTTCAGATATATGTTGATGACATTATTTTTTGCAGTACTAACCCAAAATTATGTGAAAGATTTTCAAAGATAATGCAGGACCAATTTGAGATGAGCATGATCGGAGAACTATCATTTTTCTTCGGATTGCAAGTCAAGCAATCTAGTGAAGGAATCTTGATAAATCAGTCTAAATACACTAAAGAGCTGCTGAAGAAATATGGAATGAGTACCAGCTCAGCTGCTGCTACACCAATGAGCTCATCTGCCAAACTCGACTTGGATAATTCAGGAATACCAGTCGAAGTTACAATGTATCGCGACATTATTGGATCTCTATTATATTTGACAGCTAGCCGACCAGATATTATGTTTGCAGTGTGTATGTGCGCCCGGTTTCAAGCAAATCCCAAGCAGTCGCACTTCACTGCTGTCAAAAGGATCCTCAAATATTTGAAAGGCACTGAGAATGTTGGTCTATGGTATCCAAGAGTCTCAACTTTTAATCTTATTGGATACTCAGACGCTGACTATGCTAGATGCAAAATTGACAGAAAAAGCACCAGTGGGTATTGTCAATTCCTTGGTGATCGATTGATATCATGGGGATGCAAGAAACAGACATTCATAGCAACTTCAACTGCCGAGGCAGAGTACCTTGCTGCTGGAAGCTGCTGTGCTCAATTGCTCTAGATTCAGCAACAACTCAGAGATTATGGAATTGAGTCCACAGAGGCTCCCATCTTTTGTGATAATACGTCTGCCATTGCTATAACATACAATCCAGTTCTTCATACTCGTACTAAACATATTGACATCCGTCATCATTTTATCAGAGATCATGTTATGAAGAAAGAAATTCGGCTGGAGTATATTTCTACCGAACAACAGGCAGCAGACATTTTCACAAAACCCCTACCAGAAGCTAAGTTTTCTTACTTTCGAAATATTCTTGGTTTAATTGAAATTACTTCTTGATTATTTTGTTTTGGTAAATATGATTTCCTACCAGTCGAACCCTACAAACCAGCAGATGTTACCAAATATGCTTTGACAAAAATAACCCTCGATACTTATTAACCTAATGAACGTCGGAATTCAAAATTACTTTTGTGTAAAATAAAATATTTCACTCCCGCCTAAATCCTGTCCTTTTATTTATTGGTTAAAATTTTTTTAATCGCTAGATGATCGCTACGTATACATGTGTCCGCTCATCTACAGTACGACGTTACATATACTTTCATTTTAACCGCCATTAGTTTCACTACTCTTCTTCTCCAACAATTCACTGCAACTATCTTTTCTTTCAGAAAATTTTACTCTAACAAGATTGCTGCTGTTTCTTCCTCATATTCATCCAAAATGTCAAAGAATATACAACCAAGCTTCATCACCAATGCTGTTCACATAGATTTTCATTCAATATACACATCATCTGATGAGGAGACAAAGGAGCTGATCCAAAAGCTGGATACCTCAGGCCTCTTGGTAATCCTGAGCCAGACCCCCTCATTCTACAAGGACGAGCTACACGAGTTCTTTGCTACGGCCAAAGTTGTTGATGACACCGTGGTGGCATCCGTCTCTGGACAGTTGGTTAAAATCACCCAACTTGAATTTGCCACACACCTGTGCCTTCCCTCTACCGGACTTACTGATTTTTCCACTATTCCAGTGGAACTACGAGAAGAGATGCGCCTCACAGCTTCTGATTCTGCTCATCGCCTTCAACGACCCCCATTCAGGAAAGTATTAATGAAGAGCCATTATCGATAACTGGCAGACATCATCTCCAAGGGGCTTCTATGTAAGGCTGGATCATTTGATATGATCACCCCTGAAAAATTTGATGTTATGAGTGCAATATGCAAAGGATTGGAGATAAACTGGTCAGTTGTGTTATTTCAAACTCTGACTAGTCTAGTAGTCTCTGGCAAGGGTCAATCAGGCTTTGCTCTCCCGCTAAGCAGCCTTTTTGACAGCAAACACATTAAGACAGGGGCTCTCTCCAACCTTCATCCAGTGAGACTTATCACTGCCAAGTATCTTCAGCTTCATCGACAACGAAGTGGCAGAGAAGTTGGGGTGACAAAGCGCCGATTGACTCAAGTAATTAGTGACTCTGAACAAACTGTCTCGGAATCCGCTGAGTCTTCTCCTCCTCCTCCACCTCCTAAGAAGCCCGGAACAAGAAAAGCTGCTCCTTCAGCTATCCGACAGCAGGTCATTGCCGCTTCTGATACCATCTCCTCCGCCTGACCTACAGACGTTATTCCTGATAGAGAACACAGCCCTGAAATTCCTCCAACAGAGGAACCAACTGCTTCATTAGCCTTGGTGCCTGCTCCATCAATGGTTCCAGTTGACACTCCGTCAGCACTGGTGAGCTCTCAGCAAGCACCAGGCACTATCAGCTTTAGGACACCCAAGTCCTTATGTCCGTACTGTCATCCAAAGACCACCCCTGCTGGCAAAGGAAAAACTCTTACGGCTCCAGTGTCCACTCCTGTTGCCTTCGAGATCCAAATGGTCATGGATACAGTTGAAGCCAAACTGCAACCACAGCTAGATATTTTTGATCGTTGGGTAAAGGCTCGAGTAAAAGTTCGATTTGATGATTTTGATCCTATTCTGGATCAGGCCAGGGAAGATGAGAACCAAATCTTGGCCTATCTTCAAATCTCAGACCCCGAGAAAAGCCTGAAGCTACGGGATGTTTTTCGCCTGATGAACTATGTGGGCGAACTTCAAGCCCTAATGGAAACCGCCTTCAACATTTCAATTGTGATTCAGGCACAGCGAATCATGATAGAGCCGTTCTCAATGCTCTTGGCCCCAAGCTGGAAATGGCTGAGCTCGCTCTTCATGATATTCGCATATCCACTGGAATTCACTCATGCTCCACTGCTGAAAATGTTGCAAGCCCCGACCAGCCGGATTTACAAATGACTATTGCAAATTTGGAGATTGTCCCCTCTACTATGGAGATCACTTCTACTGTCCTAGAGACTACTCCCACTAGAGCAGAGATAGCATCAACTGCCTTGGAGGCAGCCTCTTCTGCTAAAGAACTCTCTTCTGCTCCCAGCTCTCATAATGATCAACCGTCCCAATCGATGGTTGTTGATCACACCAATGTGGACACAGTGATTCAGACGGTAGTTCAGCAAGTTACCATTTCCTCTGGCAACCATGAACCCAGTGAGTCTTCACATTCCAATGATCATACCCAGTCGTCTGTTGCTGCGATTGACCAAGACACTGCTGATATGACTGCCCCACACATTGAAGCAACTGCTACTATCTCAGACTCCCCAGCTGTCCCAATTATTGAAGAAACTGGTTTTCTATCAACTGCAGTTGTAGATGCTCATCCCGATACTTTTGTTCCTGCTACTGATACTCAAATGATTGCCGTGGATCCGTCCTTGGCTCAAGAACTATCAGAGGATTTATTTGTCTTTACAAACCCTCTGGACGAGCCACCGAACATTGCTGCTCAGCTAGCTAATCTCTCCACTGCAATATCAGCACTAGCCAGCGATGTCAATAAACTTAACAGGAAGAGCGAACTGCAACTCTTATTCTAGGAACCCATCAGTAGCACACGGACTCTCAATTCCAGCAAGTCTACAGGGAGTTAAGTAGTTTAACGACTACTGTCACCAGACTTCAAACTTTTGCTGAGAACACAATGGCGGACACTCTTTCTCGAATTGGCCAGGCTCGTCTTCAGATAAATCAAAATAATGAATCTCTTCATGCTGCCACCTCCCTGGCTCTTGGAGAGAAGATTGAAGACGCCAAGAAAGTCTTAACCGATCAGTTGGCCACCATGCAGGCAGCATTTGCTTCTCAGATTCAAGATATATGCAACAGCCTGCCTGCCGCTCCTCAAATAATCCACAGACTGCCTGAACCCAGCAGAACTGCTCCTTCAGCACAGCGAGCTTCAAGTTCAGTGATAGGCTTAGATTTTGAGTGTTTTTAACTGTGATTTCTTCCCATTTTCTGTACTTTTTCCTGGATGATATTATGCTTTTTGGTGTTTATTCATTTGTTTCAGGAAATTAGATCAGAAGTGGAAGAAATGAGCTAATGAGAAGATAGCGGGCAAAATCGAGGCATAAAAGATGATGAAAATATAGAAGATGGTTTCTTCAGATCTCGATCGATCGAGAGTTATTCTCGATCGATCGAGCCAGCCAGTAGCAAGACTCAGAATTTTCGAAGGCTCGATCGATCGGTAGAAATATCGATCGATCGAGCGAGGCAGTAACTTCAGCAACAATTTTTGAGAAATCTCGATCGATCGGTGGAAATTCCCGATCGATCGAGCGAGGCAGTAAGTTTCAAAAGCTGGCGTGAACAGTGCACCGATCGATCGGTGAAATTCTCGATCGATCGAGACGCGAGATCTGAAGATTTTATTTTCCTATTTTATCGAGATTTTGGAGGGCTTTTTAAGGGGACTCTCTTCCACAGAATTAAGGACGAATTTGGAGACAATATATCAGACTTTTTAGGTCAAGAGCAGCCGCCCTAGCCGCCGCCCAACGCCGGAAGAAGGAGATCCAATCTCCGTTCTTCGTCCAAAGTCGAGCCTATCCGTTCCGGAGTGCAAGGAAGGAACAAGAGAAGAAATCACGGTGCAACGCACGGATTCATCCATCGTTTATCGTATTTCTGAACTTAATTTATTTGATTTTCAATTTTCATTTGTTGTTTTTAAGGTCGAGAGACAAGAAAACTCATCTGTTATTGATTTGAATTAAAATTGGTTTATATTATTGAAGTTTTAGTTCGTTGTGTTTGATATTATTGATTCATTGATATTTGCGCGCATTGATATTTATTGTTCCTAAATTAATTGCATGTGTAGATCAGAGTCTAGCTAGCTTTGATTGAATTTGAGGGTTACAGCCGAGATCGAGAGATAACGCTGTAACACGCTCCATTAATTTATGATGTATGTTACGATTGAGATCGAGAGATGATATCGCATACGTGAGAACTTGAAATCGAAAGATTTAGAGTTAATAGGTTTTGATAATTTAAGCAACTTTGAATTAGTAAATAGGTGCACGAGAGTGACTTGTTCTAATTTATTGTTAGTTTCGTTACAGCTCGAGAGAGTGTATCGAATAATCATGAAAACCTTTCACCTTTAAAATCAATTGGTTAATAAAGTGAGAATTCCATTGAATCATTAGAGATAACATAATTGAACGACGAACTTGGTAATTTTCTCGAGTAACTTACCTTTGCATTTCCGGAACCATTCTTGTCATTATTTTTAATTTAATCTTTATTCTTTAGTTTAATTTAGCTTTAGTTAATCAAACTCCTTTAATCGTAGGCTAAATATAATTTGATTGATCTTATTTGGTACTTATACGTTAGTCCCTGTGGATTCGACAACCTTTACTTAATTTTCACTATACTAAAACTTGACACCGTGCACTTGCGGTAGAATCGCTTCAACCCATACACTGAAAAATAATTGTTTAAAAATAAAAGCGGTCAAGTTTTTGGCGCCGTTGCCGGGGACTAATCTGTATAATATCATACGAGATTAGTTAATTGTAATTTAGCCAATTCTTTTATTATTGCGTTTTTGTTGTTTTTTTTTGTTTTCTTTTGTTGATCTTTGTTAATATTTTCTTTGTGTATTTTTGTTGTCTCCTTTTGTCTATTTTGTACAAGAATCAGTTCTTTAGTGCATGCATAGAAGAGAGGAACCCTTTCTCGAGCCGTTTGATCCAGAGATAGAGAGAACGTTACTAAGAAGATTACGAGAAGCTCGAGAAATGGCTGACAATAACGAAGCACAGCACCCTAGATCGATGTTGGACTTTGCACAACCTGCATTTCATGGATCGTTGTCGAGTATCACAAGGCCGACGATCCAAGCAAACAATTTTGAGATCAAGCCGGCAATCATACAAATGATTCAGCACTCGGTGATGTTCGGGGGAGCAGCTACAGATGATCCGAACAATCACATCTCCAACTTTTTGGAGATTTGTGATACATTCAAACACAATGGCGTCTCTGACGATGCCATCAGGTTAAGGCTCTTTCCTTTTTCATTACGAGATAAGGCTAAAGCATGGTTAAATTCACTTCCTGCAGGTTCAATAACAACATGGGAGGGGATGACAAAGGCGTTTTTGTCAAAGTACTTTCCCCCTTCCAAGACGGCGAAGATGCGGAACGATATCACGACTTTTGGTCAGTTTGACCCCGAAACTTTATACGAAGCGTGGGATCGGTTTAAGGAGTTGTTGAGGAGATGCCCACACCATGGTCTACCCATATGGCTACAGGTACAAACGTTCTATAACGGTTTATTTTCTGCTAACCGTTCAATGATTGATGCAGCATCTGGGGGATCCATAATGAGAAAGACGCCGGAAGAAGCATATAGCTTGTTGGAGGAAATGGCATGCAACAGCTACCAGTGGCAATCTGAGAGGAGCACGCCACAGAAACCAATGGGAGTCCATCAAGTGGATGAGATCACTGCTCTTTCGGCTCAATTAGAAGCCATGAACCGGAAGATAGACAGCATGGGAGCAGCAGCAATGCAGGCCCAAACTATTTTCTGTGAGCTGTGTGGAGGCGGTCATCCTAGCATCGATTGCCAGGCAGGTAATCAATTTAACCAATCCGTTGAAGCTGTTAATTTTGTAGGTAACAGGCCACACAATAATTCCTACTCGAATTACAACCAACCATGGAGGAACCACCCGAATTTGAGGTGGTCGAATCAAGAAAATGTGTTGAACCCCCGCAGGCAGGGTTCACACAAAAGCCGAGTATGGAGGAATTGATGGCGAAGCTGATTTCATCAACAGAGGTGAGGATGCAGAATCAAGATGCATCAATCAAAAATTTGGAGGTGCAGATAGGGCAATTGGCCACGTTGATATCTGGGAGGACGCAAGGTACGCTCCCGAGTGATTCTGTAAAGAATCCGAAGGAGCCATCAAATTGAGAAGGCGAGGAGGTGACAGTCCAGCTTGGGACTATAAATTAAGAACTTCCGTTTTTTTCTCTTTCATTGAGTCTTGTTTTTGATTTCTTGTTTTGGTGTGTTTTTGTTAGTGTGTTTGTTTTGAGTTTATCTGGGATTGAATTCGTGTGTTTTTAATGCAGGTGTGAAAGTAAGAGCAACAATGAGCTAGGCGAGGCAACCCGAGAGAAAGTGTTGAGAGAGAAATGAAAATCCTAAGTTCTGGAGTTGGCGATCGATCGAGACAAAATCTCGATCGATCGCCCGTTTTTTTAAATGCATTGTGAAGTACTGCCTCGCTCGATCGATCGAGAATTTTTCCGATCGATCGAGCAAGCGGATTTTTGAAAAAAAAAGAGGCAGACGCAGCAGCCATAATTCATTCTTCTCCTCTCCAAAACAAAACCCTAGCCATTTTTTTTTAAAATCCTTTCATCAAATCTCAAATTTTGTTCATCAAATTTCGATTTACTTCAATTCTAAGAAGTAACATTCATTCTAATGAGATTTACATTGCAGATTTGAAGATTTGAAAGGAAAATTGGGTAGAAGCGCATAAAGAAGGGAATTCCAAGCTGAGGGCCACATTTGTCCAAGATCAAGTTTTTACGAGGTAATTGGTTTCCAATCATCCTAGATTTGAGCTTTTGGTGCTTTTTCGTGAATTTTATTAGAAGGGGATTGGAAAAGAATTTCAATTAGGAGGAAGTTGTGTGGTATTGAAAGGTGTCGGATTACAGTGTTGTGGGGTGTTAATTGAATTGAATTGAAGTAGTTGAGAATCTGTTGGCAAAGAAATGTCGTCCAGAAAGAGGTCAAAGCAGGCAGAAGCTTCCCAGAAGCAAAAGCAGGCAGAGGCCACTGTTTCTGAGCCAGTTTATGATGAACAGAAGTTTCTAAATGCCAAGATTGCTGAGTTATACCCCATCTACCATAAGAAACCCCTGAGCCGTGAAAGTGGAGTGAGCTTGGATAAATTGGAGTGTCCTGTCATTAGGACAGTACGCCGAAAAGGATGGTTTCAATTCATTCAGACACCGATTGATGCTGTGGTGCCGCTGGTAAGGGAGTTTTACACGAATCTTCGAGCTGTTAGACCAGGGCACCAAGTAAGTGTTTATGTTCGAGGGAAGGATGTGTTGGTGGATCGAGCCGCAATCAACAATATTCACCGGATGCCGTTACTTCAAAACTGTGCATACCAATCTTTTAAGAGTAGCAGGATTGAATACGATGAGGTATTGACAGTTATTGGCAAGCCGGGAGTGGATTGGCAGAGGAATGATAAAGCAGAGCCACAGTTGGTTCTAAAGAAAAATTTGAAGCCAGAGGCCCAAGCATGGTTTTCATTTGTCGCCTCGCGGGTCATGCCATCGACCCACACTTCTGAGGTGACAAAGGATAGAGCGGTCCTGGTATATGCCATCCTCTCAGGGAAGGAAGTGGATTTCGGCGAGATTATTGCTGATCACATTGCTGAAATTGGAAGTAGCCCACCGACCTCCGCACTACCGTTTCCATCCACAATCACTGCTTTATGTCAGAGGAACGGAGTGACTTGGGGGGAAGACGAGGAGCTACTCCCGCCGAAGACACCAATCATTGTGGCCGATCCTACGAGACGAAGACCCTCGGACACTACACAAGCTGGAGCATCATCCTCTGCTGCAGAGCATACACGAGTTACTTTGGATTCTCTTCATAGGGATCTCCAAAACATTCGCCTGGAGCAGCAGAGCATTCACAGCATGCAGCGGGACATTCATAGCATGCAGAGAGCATTGCAGATGGACCATGAGCAGGTAGCTCAGCGTCAGATGGAGTTCATGCACTATCAGAGTGCATGGAACACTGCCATGGCCCAGGGCTTCCCAGGTTTCCAGTTCCCGCCGGAGCCACACTTTGCACCTTACCAGCCACATGCACCTCCACCTTCCGAGTACCCACCATTTCCGCCATATCAGGGCGAGGAGCACCACTACCCAGTCCCCCCTCCGGAGCATGATGAGGATGACGATCAGTGACGATCGTCATCATGGTATGTGTCTTTGCCTTGGCATTTATTTTTCTTGTTCATTGAGGGCAATTCACATGCTAAGTTTGGGGGGGTTTTTGAGTATTTGTATATAATCTTGTTTTTGCACGTACTGCTACTTGTTTTATTCCCATACCTTGCATGACTGCATGATGTTGAGACTAATTCGTCCTTGAGCATTACCAACAAAAATTTTTTTATGGATTGAGTTATTCTTGAGAATTGATGAATTGGACTTGCAATAGTAATACATGATGAAATTAATCCTCATCTAGATAGGAGCCATGAAAATGTTTAACTTGTTTGTATATATCCTTTGTTAACTATATGTCAAAACTGAGGAATAATTTGAGCACTTATTGAGTCATGATTGAGTGAAGTATGTATTGATTAAATTGAAAACTTGTGTTAACTATGATGAGTCTTGAGTATCTTAGAGAACTCTACAATTTAGTTGAAAGCACTTTGAGGCGAAATTTATAATTAGGAACTAGACTTGGAGATGATTTAGGCGATCTTTGGACCGTTTGAGCCTTTCAAGCCTACCTGTTATATATTATTCATTAGTGTCCCCTCTTGAGCTTTATTGAAAAAGAATGGTATATGCATTGCATATGATTAGACCCCCATTCGACATTCTTGGTAACTCATTATACCCACCTTGGTTTGAGCCTAAAAGAAAAATTTTACCTACCCCTAGGAGAGTATAATGAATCTCATTCATTGTGCAGAATTGTTATATACAAATGAGTTCAAAAGGAACAAAAGAATGAGCAAAGAAAAAGAAAAGATGTAGAGAAAAGCCTTGAAAAGAAAAACTCAAAATAAGACCCAAAGTGGCCAAGGCTAGAAAAAAGTTGAAGAGAAGCTCAAGAAAGAGTTGAACTGATTTTTATTATACTCTCTTCTTTGAATTCCTCCTACCTTTTCTTTGAAGCCGACACCAAAAGGCCTAACGTTATAAGCTTTTAAGACCTTTTGATCCAAGTCTAGGGAACAATTACAT
Source organism: Haberlea rhodopensis (assembly GCA_907163345.1). Lineage (NCBI taxonomy): Eukaryota > Viridiplantae > Streptophyta > Magnoliopsida > Lamiales > Gesneriaceae > Haberlea > Haberlea rhodopensis. The sequence goes on from CAJQUN010000037.1 coordinate 5,685,351, forward strand.
TAGTGGAGAAGTGCTGGATAGTAAACTTGTAGAGTAATTTAAAGTAATCTTGACTAGGAGTTAATATGGCACATGTTGATTTTAAAGATATATATGTAACTCATGTTTGACAATAGCACACACGCACGTTCCGATGTTGCGATGCATTGTTTAACTTAGGAGAAAATGCTTCTGGTTAAATGTTGATTGAATCCTATTGATGTGTAAGTAGGATTTCTGAGCTGTTACATATGTTGCAAAGAAAATTCATGCTTAGTATCGAGTTTAACTTTCTTTTTGAGTTTATTGCTTGCTCGAGGACGATCAAGTCTAAGTTTGGGGGAGTTGATAGGCTTAGATTTTGAGTGTTTTTAACTGTGATTTCTTCCCATTTTCTGTACTTTTCCTGGATGATATTATGCTTTTTGGTGTTTATTCATTTGTTTCAGGAAATTAGATCAGAAGTGGAAGAAATGAGCTAATGAGAAGATAGCGGGCGAAATCGAGGCATAAAAGATGATGAAAATATAGAAGATGGTTTCTTCAGATCTCGATCGATCGAGAGTTATTCTCGATCGATCGAGCCAGCCAGTAGCAAGACTCAGAATTTTCGAAGGCTCGATCGATCGGTAGAAATATCGATCGATCGAGCGAGGCAGTAACTTCAGCAACAATTTTTGAGAAATCTCGATCGATCGGTGGAAATTCCCGATCGATCGAGCGAGGCAGTAAGTTCCAAAAGCTGGCGTGAACAGTGCACCGATCGATCGGTGAAATTCTCGATCGATCGAGACGCGAGATCTGAAGATTTTATTTTCCTATTTTATCGAGATTTTGGAGGGCTTTTTAAGGGGACTCTCTTCCACAGAATTAAGGACGAATTTGGAGACAATATATCAGACTTTTTAGGTCAAGAGCAGCCGCCCTAGCCGCCGCCCAACGCCGGAAGAAGGAGATCCAATCTCCGTTCTTCGTCCAAAGTCGAGCCTATCCGTTCCGGAGTGCAAGGAAGGAACAAGAGAAGAAATCACGGTGCAACGCACGGATTCATCCATCGTTTATCGTATTTCTGAACTTAATTTATTTGATTTTCAATTTTCATTTGTTGTTTTTAAGGTCGAGAGACAAGAAAACTCATCTGTTATTGATTTGAATTAAAATTGGTTTATATTATTGAAGTTTTAGTTCGTTGTGTTTGATATTATTGATTCATTGATATTTGCGCGCATTGATATTTATTGTTCCTAAATTAATTGCATGTGTAGATCAGAGTCTAGCTAGCTTTGATTGAATTTGAGGGTTACAGCCGAGATCGAGAGATAACGCTGTAACACGCTCCATTAATTTATGATGTATGTTACGATTGAGATCGAGAGATGATATCGCATACGTTAGAACTTGAAATCGAAAGATTTAGAGTTAATAGGTTTTGATAATTTAAGCAACTTTGAATTAGTAAATAGGTGCACGAGAGTGACTTGTTCTAATTTATTGTTAGTTTCGTTACAGCTCGAGAGAGTGTATCGAATAATCATGAAAACCTTTCACCTTTAAAATCAATTGGTTAATAAAGTGAGAATTCCATTGAATCATTAGAGATAACATAATTGAACGACGAACTTGGTAATTTTCTCGAGTAACTTACCTTTGCATTTCCGGAACCATTCTTGTCATTATTTTTAATTTAATCTTTATTCTTTAGTTTAATTTAGCTTTAGTTAATCAAACTCCTTTAATCGTAGGCTAAATATAATTTGATTGATCTTATTTGGTACTTATACGTTAGTCCATGTGGATTCGACAACCTTTACTTAATTTTCACTATACTAAAACTTGACACCGTGCACTTGCGGTAGAATCGCTTCAACCCATACACTGAAAAATAATTGTTTAAAAATAAAAGCGGTCATTCAGCTGGTCGTTCATCCCCTGCAACTGGAGCACTCACTCAGTCCAGATCAACTGCTCAACAAAGATCTCGAAGTCCGCGCCAACCGCCTACCGAAAAACGCGACTATTCCCAACATTGGTTAGGGAGAAAATAGTATCATTTTCTGATCCCTCTTAAATTCTTCTTATCTATTTACTGTTTTTAGTTGACTTTTTCTTTGTATTTACTGATCAACATAAATGCATTCACACTAATTAAATTTTTTTTCTATAAATAGCGACCCTTGCTTGCTCACATAACACACATTCACGAACCATGATTCTTTTCAAACCTTTAAAAATTCCTTGGTTTTCTGTTAGATATTTTTCCGCTTCATGGGTTTATTACTTATCTAAATAACCCCTCATGGGTTGATTACTTATCTAACCCAGCTCCATTAAGCTTCAGCTTTTTGGATCCTGCTCTGATGCTCATCATCAGTCAGGAACTGCTATCAGGAGTTATCTGGGTGCTGATGACAAAAAGGGGGAAGACAGAGATAGAGTATTCTGATAGGTGAATCCATGAACCATGGAAGCTGCCTGATGAATATACATATGACTCTTCCCGACTTTCTCTCTGAAACAAGGTAGACCGGCAGAGATAGAGTATTTTCATTAGGTCATCTCTGAAACAAGGGGGATCGAGCTCTGCCTCTCTGAAATAAGGTGGATCGAGCTCTTCCTCTCTGACATTAGGTGGATCGAAGCTCTCCGGGTCTACAGTGCTTTTGTTTAAAAATTTGTCATGTATCAGCTATATTGTGTAAAACTAGATGTATCTTAGATTCTATTCAAGTTATTAGAATTCATCTTAAATAAAGATGAATCTCTCTCAATTGTCCAGTTTGATTACAACTTGTAATCTGCTTATATTTATAACAAATGAAAATTTCTTTATGTCTTCAAGTATTTTCAGGATTCTCATCTTATTTACTCGAGTAGGAAATCGATTATTGCTTAGTTTTGTCATCAACAAAAAGGGGGAAATTGTTGGGAAAACGATTTCTAAGTTTCGGTGATTACAAACACCTACTGGATAAAGACTCCTACCGGATGTCAAAGACCAACTGGATAAAGACTCCTACCGGATATTGAAGTTCTACCGGGTGATGAACACCTACCGCATATTGAAGTCTTATCGGGTGATAAAGATCAACTGTATGAACACCTACCGGGTGTAGACACCAACCGGCTGAAAGACATAAACTGGATGGCTACCAACTGGACAAGACAAACTGGATGTCTACCAACTGTATAGACGTCAACTGGACAAGACAAAATGGATGGCTACCAACTGGATAGACGTCAACTGGACAAGACATCAACTGGATGGCTACCAACTTGATAGACATCAACTAGATGGCCACCTACTGGACAAGACATCAACTGGATGGTCACCAACTGGACAGACATATACTGGACAACTATCAACCGGATAGTCCCACTGAACAAAGACATCAACTGGTCATAAGAGGATGAACGACTAGTTGAGCAAACAAAACCAGCAGAAGTCTAAACTTCCAGTAAGAGCACTAAACAACGAGACAAAATAAGTACAACATTCTCTGACAAAGGTACAACAGAGCGGCGCGCCCTGCTATATCTCCGCCACCATTACCGTCAGAGTGAAAAGAGCCGTTGCTTAACAAAATAGGAAAGAAGACAATATGAATTTGGAAAGCTAATCTCTTCCATATACAGAAAAGTTACCGTTGGACAACCAAACCTATAAATACGTCCAAGCAGAGGATGAAGAGGTGCTGAGCGATTTTCAACAAAGAGATATACTTCAAATCAAACAAGAAAATCATATTACTGATATTCCAAACGTTCAGCAAAGAGCAGACAAACAACGAAACTGAATCTGTGATAGATTATTTCCAATTGAAGTCTGCTGCTCAAAAACACTCGAAGTTAGAAAGTTTATTCTGTAAAGAGTGTTATAGAATCTCTTGTAATCAAAAGTTAAGAAGATTGTGATTGCTAGGAGTTTAGGCCAAGTGTGTTAGTGCCTAAGAAGGTTGTATACTGTAAAAGTGTAAACCAAGTCTTCTAGTGAATCCTTCCTGCAAAGGAAGAAGGGGAGACGTAGAAGCGTTGTGCTTCGAACTTCCAGAAACAACTCTTGTGTTATTTGTTCTTTGCTTTATTACATCAGTTTTATTCCTCACAAGTTCAGTAGACGTATTCCGCACTATAACAAGTGTCTGCTGACTTGCCCAATATTGAGAAGCAACTGTAATACTTAACAGTTTACAGTTAACCAGAAAAAGAAATCGAAATTGAATCTAGTGTTTATTCAACCCCCCATTCTAAACACTACCCCGATCCTAACACATGTCAATGCATGACATCCACAATATCATCGTCAAGCTGTGATGGTACATGTCAATACATGACATCCACAATATCCTAACAAAATAGCAATATACCATAACTCATCGCTAACAAGATAGCGGCATACTTGTATTCATTGCCCAATAGCGGTACGCAATCAACACCCATCGCTCGAAGGCGGCACGATCCTGTGCTACGTACATAGCGGCATAACCCATCGCTAATAACCAACGGCATAAACCATCGCTATAGAACTAGCGGAATGAACCATCGCTATACATATACCCGGCGGCATGAACCATCTATCCATCGCTATGTATACAGCGGTATAACCATTGCTACCTATACAACGGTATCACATCATCGCTAAGTATACATCGGCATATATTCTATGTCACAATACCCCTTGCTTCGTGTAACAGCGCCAAGTATTCCATTTCACAATATGCTAAATCAACAAAGACAATTTAAATCGACATATATTCATCACTTTCCCTCTATAGCGGAGGCACATATAATACATTGCACGCTTTCATTAGCGTCGATCCTCACAATAATCGGTCGTTGGTAGCGCTTATCGTGTACGCCCAAATTAACTATTCTTCAGTTAATAGCAAAAATATGTAGTATCGAAAGTAGGGATCGATCCCACAGGGAAGGTGAATTTATTTCGTGCCAATTATCAAACAAAAATAGTGACAAAGGGAGTTTGGATTGGATTACTACTACTTAGCGAATATCAAACTAATAAACGAGTTTAACTAAAACGATTAAAACTTATGGGATTAAAGCGATTCTTGGTTTTCAGGTAACCGTACTTTTGGAAAATTATCTTTTAGTCATCAAATCAAAACATTCGAATTCTTTCGATTATCTATCGACTGGAAATTCAATTCCTACTCATCTTATTCGTAGTCAAAGAGAAAACAGCATTCAATTCGACCCTTACCAAATCTCTAATCACCACTATAGCCGTTAATGATTAAATCAATGATAGTTTTCAAAACTAATGAGTTCGATAAATCTAATCAATGAAAACTACAGCCGTTAAAATTGATTACTCAACCGTTTCTCCTAAGAATTCAATAATACCTACAGCCGGTTAACTATTGATCTTAGTTGTTTCTTAACAAACTATCGATTATGTACTTGAATATTAGGTGAGAGGTCTAATACACAAACACAACAATCATGGAATTCGAAATTTGAGAAACAAATTGAAATCGAAATCTAATTCAACAATCAAACCGAAGTCTCATAAAAGATTCAAATCCAAAAGTAGGCATCCTTTCAACCAAGAATCAAAGGGTTTTAGCCTAGCATAAATGAATCTAAAATTAACAACATGTTCTTTGAAAACATTAAAATAATTAAGGAGAAGAAATTACTAATAATAGTCACAATTCCGGCTTGTCGATTCCGGTCCCGTTCTTCGTAGTTCTTGACAAAACTTCAAAGAAAAATTAATCTAAAATCTCCAATTATTTTAAAAGTAAGAAAAACTATCAAAAACTGCTGCTAATGAGGCTTAGTCTCGAGTTTTAGGGTATGGGGGTGATAAAAATGGGATACAATCTTTTAAACATGGTAAAAGACTCAATTTCCTAATTTCCGGACTCTTCGGCGATCGATCGCCTGATATGTGGCGATCGATCGCTGGCTTTTATTTTTCAGGCAGAATGTATTGGCGATCGGTCGCCACTTCTTCGCGATCGATCGCGTGGCTCCAGTGGGCTTTGGCGATCGATCGCCACTTCTTCGCGATCGATCGCTGGCTCGTGACTTTTGTTGATTAAGTTTCTGTCCATAGGCGATCGATCACCTCTTCGTGGCAATCGATCTCCTTCTTCAAAATTACATTTTTGCCCTTTTCTTGATCAACTTTTAGTCCTTGTCATGTCCATGTTTCTTCTTGGTCTTTACACATCATTTTTAGCTCGTTTTCTTCGCTTGTACCTACAATTACCAAACATACGATTAGGTAGCATATGTATCAATTTATCCATCAAAACCTACCAAATTGTAGACAATTAAGCACTAAAGATGTGTCTATTTCTAGTCACATCAGTCGCGCTCTCTCTAGAGTCGACCCTGATAGCAAATACATCGCCCGCTATCTTTAGCGTTGACTCAGGCAATAACTACGCCACATGCTCTCCCTAGCATCGACCCAATAACAATATACACGTCGCATGCTCTCTCTAGCATCGACCCAATAACAATATACACGTCACATGCTCTCTTTAGCATCGACCCAATAACAATATACACGTCGCATGCTCTCTCTAGCATCGACTCAATAACAATATACATGTCGCATTGTCTCTCTAGCATCGACCCAATAACAATATACACGTCGCATGTTCGTCTGTGGCGACCCTATCACATCGCACACTCGTCAGTGGCGACCCAATCACATTGCACACTCTTCAATGGCGACCCAATCACATCGTACACTCTTCAATGGCGACCCAAATATCATATTAACACATCGCACACTTCAGCGACGACCCACATATCATATTACCACATCGCACGCTCCAGCGACGACCCATATATCATATTAACACATCGCACGCTCCAGCGGCGACCAATATTAATTTTCACATCGCTCTTTTAAGAGGCGACCTCATTAAGATTTTCCCACGTCGCGCATATTCCTTGCGACCCCATAATAATTAAAACTCGTTGCTCAACTCAAAGGCGACTCACACATACTAATAACACATCGCTCAACAAATGCAACCCAAACTTAATAAGAACACGTCGCTCAACAATGGCAACCGAAACTTAATAATAACATGTCGCTCAAGAAGGCGACCCAAACTTAATAAGAACACGTCGCTCAACAATGGCGACCAAAACTTAATAATAACATGTCGCTCAAGAAAGGTGACCCAAACTTAATAAGAACACGTCGCTCAACAACGGTGACCATATCACATCACTTGCTCATAGGCGGTGACCCTATCACATCACTCGCTCATCGGTTCATCGGTGGTGACCATATCACACCACTCGCTCATCAGCGGTGACCATATCACATCAATCGCTCATCAGCGGTGACCATATCACTTCACTCGCTCATCGCGGTGACCCTATCACATGGATCATCAATACATTATACAATAAACATGGACGATTGAATCAGCGCTAATACATTGCCACATATATGTGTCATCATGTACATGACGTACACATACCCGATTGTCACATTGTGCATTATCACGTATTGGCAGCACAGTATTGTCCTCCATTTTTGTCATTGTACTTCTTAATAAGTACCACCATCAGTGCATAAATATTCATCAACGATTATTCCTCAATACCGTACATTTTGTATTCTATTCACGAACCTGTAACCACCACGGTTAACAATAATAATGAAAATTTTCATTATCTCATGTCATGCACATAAGCGTATAAATGTCATATCACTCTGACACAAATCACAATCATACGTAAATCATGTGCTAGTCAATTTCTCGACACATCTAAGCAATTAGATAGCCAAAAGAGCTAATCACTGCTCTGATACCACTAATATAAGGACCCCGTGCCCTTAATCCTCTATTAATATATTAACCCATGTACTTAGTGCATACAATCATGTAAATCAGGGGGAGAACCACATGCTTCCATAGCATAAAATACCAATAATAAAATTTCTTACATTATTCCATATAATGTCCATATCCCCCATACCAATGCATCTTATAATACACTAACATGTTCTCAATTCATTTAGCAATTCCTTATTTAATTGCATGCAACCAATAAATGAAAAGTGAAAGGCCCATGCCCTTTATACATCCCATATACACATGTAATGGTGCTCAAACGCGAGCACCCAACGAATGAATGTATATTTAATGTATAAGGTACCTGACTCAATATCGGCATTGGTACTTCAGTCCTGGAAGCACCTCCAGTCCATAGCTCAATATCAACTCCGGAGCTACCGCTGTACATGTTCCACCTGTCCCAACAGAGACAGCCTCCACAAGGGTTAAGCATACCAATACCACCGATCCAATAATCACAATACACAATTTACAGAATATAAAACTGTAATGTAAAATATACTCCATGAATAGTATCGTTACCATATGGGATCCCTGTGCTGTTCATGTTATCAAAATAACCGAAACCATCAAATTCCCAAAAGCCAGTTAATAACTAAATTTGTTCCCTAATTGCCAATACCATAATCAATGTACCAAATGATTAAATAATGATTACAGATATTCCATATATCTAACCACTAATTCCACAGTTTCATTACCTCGCACGTCCAATAGTGGCGACATCATAACCGATGTTCGCTCCATAACGACAACATCCCTACTGTTGCTCGCTCCATAGCGACACCATATATTCCACCATACATATCCATTGTTGCAAATATAGTCTACCATGTGTTTCACAGTTACAATCATATAAAATGCTATGCTCGTACGTTATGCGTACCTTATAATTCCGTAGTCCGAATCAGTCCTTGCCGTAGGCCCGAAACCCAGTGAATTACGTGCTAAACACAATTAATAACTCATAATTAATTACAAGTATGCAACCACGTGCCCAGCACGTTCACGACCTCCAAATATATCGTCAATCCATGACGATTAACCATTTAAAAGACTCGGCCAAAGTGTACGTTGAAATCACAACACAAAATAATTTTTCAAAGTCTCGGACCTACCGATCGATCGGTCAACATACCGATCGATCGGTAAAACCCAAAAATTTACATTTTGGCTACAGCATTGCACTGATCGATCGGTAACCTCTACCGATCGATCGCTCGCCTCTACCGATCGATCGCTAAGATGCCACCGATCGATCGCTAAAACGTCGGAATTAAACCCATCGCTACGCATTTGCACCGATCGATCGGTAAGATGCTACCGGTCGATCGGTCACTGCACAAACCCAAAAATCACAATTTTTAAAAGCTTAAAAACCTCAACAAACCACACCCAACTCCTTCCAACTCAAACTAACAACAATTAAAACAACCTAGGATATCCAATAAGGGTTAAAACGCATTTTAAATAAAGAATTACCAAAATCCAAGATTCTTCAAAATCTCCGAAAATCCAAACCCAACTATTAACATGCCCAAACTTAGCAATGCTACAATCAAAACGAAGATAAATGCGAGGGAAGAGTATTACCAATTTTTCTTCGAGAAATTTCGCTCCCAAGTCGAGCCTCCATCGATTTCTTTCCATGGGAGAAAAAGAAGGGAAATGGGTGGTGGGGGTTTGGGGCGAGAGAGAGACGGGAGAGGAGAGAACTGTCTGAACACCGAGTCCACTTGGTATATATAGTACCAAAACTTCAAAATCCTGAGTCTTCCACAAATACATCACCTCATTAAAAATCATCTGTGTTCAATAATTACCTCTCAATTCTCAATTTCCATTACCGGCCCCAACACAAAGCACCCCAAATCAGATCCCACCAAACACCCCATACCAAGGTTTAACACCACGAGGGGAATACAATCTCAACCCTCGGATCCAACGACCCCAAATATCGGATTTAAAAATCCTCGGAAGTCCCAACACAGCAATTAATTCATATTTGCCAGAATTAAAATCCATTAAGGCTCATTACCACACCAGGATTATCATAATTAATTTATGGAGATCTCACCTCATCTTGCTCACCAGATTCAGTCCCTTCAAAACGAGGCGGCTGGTAACTTAAAAATTGAGTCAATGTCAATTCCCCAGGCTATAACACTTGTTTCACTGGCCCTTGGCCTACTGGTAGTGGTGGCAAAGGAACTTGACCAACAATAGCATTTATACTCACAGCATCCCCCACTTCTTCTTGGGGATTCCCAGGTATTCTGGCTGCCATACTGCAATTCAAGGGTTAACAACAGTATACAAACAAATAAAGCATGGTTAGTATAAACACCATATACTGCATCAATGCATAAACATGCTTTATAAGTGAAAACTCATCTCACTAGTCACTTCATCTACCCTTTGTTCACCCTAATCATCTAACCACTGCTCTGATACCACTAATATGGGGCCTCATCATCTTAATCCTCATTTAAACATATGGTTAAGTAATTCCCATTCTATACTTAACAAGATTAAGATAAAAATACTACTGATCAAGATTTGTCACTACATCTGTCTCTTACAATATTCTCACACATGACATAATTTACATTATGTACTAATCAAAATGTGCTTGTTCTTTAACCTCGATTAGTTTATCATCTAGCAACATAAGGTAGACTCACATCCCGGCCTCCCCCATCTATTAGTCCCTACATAAACAACCACACATCATGAGTATATGGATGATATTCACAATCCAATATCAATAGAATGCACAAATACTGTAAAAATCATCCTGTATTTCATGCATTGAAATACTCATCTTTGGTTATTCCTGTACATACACCAAATCACAATATAATACAATATGTCATGACACATCCAATGAATCTCACACATCACCTGTTATAACGAAGCACTTCTGATATTGATTTTCAGCTCAACATGTCAGTGGAACCTCGTCACATCTTCATATTAGCAGCAAATATCATATACCCGGCTCACTCGTTATAATAGTCAAATCTCATGCCTCAACATCATCATTCCTCACAGCACCAATCCCATGACTCAACAGCACCGTGCCTCACATCACCAATCACAATGATATATAGATAACCATAATCACATACATTCATCATAAATATATCATCGATACTCGTACGCCAACACGTACCTGTTGTCCGTTTTCAAAAGTAGCAAACTCAGGGGTTATTGCTTAAGCTCCTCCGTGACATGTCCCTGCGATGGTGCTACACGAATATCAATAATGCAATGTTATAATCAACATCATTATAAAATAGCAAGAAAATATAACAGTTTCATAAACTCAACCAAGCGATCGATCGCTTCAATTTATTAACCCTATCGATCGATCGATCACAATCAGCGATCGATCGCTTAAAATTTCAAATTTCAACTTAAAACTTTATGCCTCATATGCGACCGATCTCCACTTCACGTGATCGATTGCCGACTAGCGATCGATCTGTAACAAGCTAACGATCGATCACTAAACACACCGACTCACTTGTTCTTAGCCTCACGCGATCTATCACTAAACGCACCGCCTCACTTGTTCTTAACCTCAATCGATCGATCGCTACACGGCTATCGATCGATCGCTATGCTCTGTAATTTTTAGAACATGGCGATTTTCATGCTCATCTTCATGGTTCCAACTCTATACCTCAAATCAAACTTTCATCAAAGTCATACTAAAGCATGATATGCACATTCTTTTCATGAAAACACAAGATTATGCTCTTTAATTCCATCTAGTTCAATTCAAACTTGATTCAACATGATTTAAGAACCATCCTACACATATACATGCTTATACCAGCTCACATATCACTAAATACTTACCAATTCACTTTGATGTTGCTTCCCACCAAGCTTGTAGTTAAATTTCTAAGCCCAACTTCAAGCACAAGCCAAGAGATTAACAAGATAATGGAATAGAGTGTAGAGATTTCTAGGTGAATTGATGTATATTATGTGTTTCAAAATCTGATTTCCTATATTTATACTTAGTCACAAACGTGTCATGTCAAGTTTATTCCATGTATTCTACCATGCATCCAATCAATGCCTTCCATGTAGATTTACTACTAAACCATGTTCATGTACTTTCATACAACTCATATAACACAACAATATCAATTAGTTGTCCCCAACTGCATTTAGATCATTTCTTTGCCATATATAACATGAACATTATTCCTTCATCATCTCTCACATAATCTTTTTCGTCTTTCATACTCGGTTCAACCAGAACCCGAGTCCACATCATACCATAATTATCTCATAATTACACAATAATCTAATTAATATGCATGATTCATATCTAGGCATTACATCACGCATTAATATGTGCTCATTAGGAATGAGTTTACTGAATGACCCTACTGGAATTCTTAAGTGGTTACCATTTGTCGAGTATAGAATTCCTAGTCATAGTTGTGCACCATTACTCCTCATGATTCGAGACGTCATTGAGGTATTGACATATAGTTGCACACTTTGATTTAGTGACTGATCACAGGCAGGTCATAAAGTTGTTACTTTGGCTATTCAGTGATGATGTCTGAGGCCTATGATAGTCGTTGGGGATTCACCACTGATCTTGATGAACTAGGATGTCCTATGTATATGAGTCGAGGAATCTATGGCCAGAGTGGGTAGTGCTTGAGAAAAATGAGTTTTTCATATACGGACACAATACATAGTTATTGAAATCATAAAGGGTCTAGACCTACCAATGCCCTAGATTCAATCGAGGCATATGAGTGAAAGGAATGTGCTACACACTAGATATGGCTGACAAGTTCTCGTATGTGGCTAGTCATTTGTATCTAGGTCTTCGTGAAGCAGCGCTACCCAAGATCGGCAAGTTGTTACCGGAATCATATTTCGGCAATTGTCTATTACATGAGTTTAATTGATAATGTGGCATTCAGGATAAGCCCGAATACGCAAAATTGTTTGACTTTTAAAATCACAATGGTTGTTATCCTATTGCTACGATACACTTGAGCCTCACAGGGTTACAAGCAACCAGGCACCGATCTATCGATGAGATTTGAGACTTAAATGTTAAGTGCTCAAGATGATGTGATTAGTTTAATGAGATGTATTTAATTTTTGAAAGATTATTACTTTAGTAGAGTTTCTATATTGTTCCATATATAGAAAATTCTAAAATTAAAATGTATGATATATTGATGTCTCATAATTATGCACGTTAGTTGTACATCAAGTTGTCAATTGGATTGACCTACTTGGATTATGAGTTTAGTGTTTTGTTTTGGCTTTTGGGCAAGTGTGAAATTGTTAGTATATATGTCCTACAAGCCAAATATTGGCATTTTGGGCTTTATGGACCCAAGATCATTAGTGACATTATTATATCTATAAATATAGGGAAAAATTTCGGGCCGGTATCAGAACATAAGAGTTTTTTCGGCCCAGTCCACCAAATTATTTGCCTTTCATTTAAGTCCGATTGATCGCAAATTACTAAATTACCCTCGTCTTCTTCCCTTACATTCAACGTCGAAAACACTCTGCATACTTACAATCATCGCGCCTCTTCTTCTTCTTCAACGCTAAAAAATTTTCCAGTCATTCCTCCAACATTTTCCTCGATATCGTTCAAAGAATCCTACAAGTTTTCAAAAATTTAATCGAAATCGTACAAGTAAATTACTGTAATTTTGCCAAACCTTCTGAGGCGAAAACCTAAAATGGCTCCAAAATCAAAGAAGATTCCTCAAACCAAACCACCAACAAACATCAAGGGAAAGAAAAAAGGTGCTCCAAAATCTGGTAATCATTAATCTAGGGTTTACACATATTAAACTATTTCTTAATCATTAATCTAGGGTTTCCACATATTAAACTATTTGTTTGTTACTGTAAGTTCTTGTGTCTACAATGCATGAGTACTATTGAAGACCTTATTAACACCGCATTTAGAAATGTTTGTAATTTTTGTATTCTTAATTAACATAAGTCTATCGGTGCATGTAATTAACATGCACCGATGGACTCTTATCTTGCATTTATATTACATACACCACTTTTTAAAATCTTATTTTTTTTGTATTAACAATGATGAACAAATTGACACCAATGGAACATCTTTTTAGTTTTTTGTTTCTATTGGTGCACGTGTATAATACACGCACCGAATAACCAGTTGCATTTATCCAACATGAACTACTTGAATGTATCGGTGCACCAATTCACATTTTTTTCTTTCGGTGCATGTGATTTCACATGCACCGGTATACCATTAGTGCATTTATCGACATATTACGCTTGAATAAATCTTTTATATTGATTTTACTTTGTAATTTGATATGTACTATCGATGTATGTAAATACACAATCATAAATTCACAGATGTTTTATATCGGTGCATGTGTATTATACATGCACCGATATAAAACATTGCATTCATATATAACATGTAAATATTTTAAAAATTTGTTTCTATCGGTGCATGTCATATACATGCACCGATAGTTCTTTACATGCACCAATTGTACATACATGCACCGACATGCACTGTTATAAAACATTGCATTTATCCAACATATAAATATTTGACATTTGTTTCTATCGGTGCATGTGATATACATGCACCGGAAGTTCTTTACATCCACAGTTGTTTTCTATCGGTGCATGTCATATACATGCACCGACAGTTCTTTACATGCACCAATTGTACATACATGCACCGACATGCACTATTATAAAACATTGCATTTATTCAACATGTAAATATTTGACATTTGTTTCTATCGGTGCATGTGATATACATGCACCGAAAATTCTTTACATGCCCCAATTTTACCTACATGCACCTACGGGCTATCTACATGCACCGAAGAATTCAATTTATTAAATTCATTGTTTTAGTTTTTTAACTAACATATAATTTTCTCTCAGTTACACCTACATCATCACCAAGCTCAGAAGAAATTACAAAAAGATGGAATAAACAAACCACATATCGGGCCAACCTACAGGCAGTTATAACAGAGATAAAGGCACTTGAACTCAGTCAAGTTCACATCAGAGTGCTAATGAAGACACCGTTCTGGCCTTTACTGAACTCCATTTTTTCCAACACAATTGTCCTCGATCATTGCAAAAAGCGTGACATATTAATAAAAGACATCATTAGCTGCTTCAACAGAAATACTCAAGATTTCACATTCGGATCATATACAATGAAAATCAGGACAAATGATGTGCGTATACTCTTTGGAATAAGAGATGGTAAAGAAGACATTGATATGCAGCTTCAGGATTACGAACGTACGGAATTCTTATATAGATGCTTTCCAGAAAAGAAAGGAGATAAAAAAGACATAAGGATGAGCAAGAGTTTAATCTACAAAAAATTGAAAATAAAGGCACGAAGCAACATTGATACTGATGTCAATGACGTTACTCGTTTGGTGACCCTATACATTCTTGCAGCCTTTTTCATATCAACAAAATCATCGAACATTCCATGGGCGTACACATCGGTTGTTGAGGATCTGGACATGATTTGCAGCTACGACTGGTCCAAACACATATTGAATACATTGCTAAATAGCCTGATGCAGCCTGACTCTGAAAAACACTCCGGCTGTGTTCTACTACTACCTGTAAGAAGTCTTTATAATCAATCTTTAAAAAACAATTATTTCTTCATGTTTATATAATAACATCGATTCTATATAATTTGCAGTATTGGTTATGTGAGAGGACAGAGCTCATAAATCCTGTCCAGCCCAACCTTATCCCAAGGTTCCTTAAGTGGAATCTTGAGGATTTTTACAAAAGGATTCAAAACATTGACATCAAAGAGCTCGCCCGTGATTATGTAAGTTTCTTGTACATTCAATTTAACTATTTTGGTGCATGCAATTTAACTTGTTCTGGTGCATGCAATTTTTCGATACTGGTGCATGCAATTATATAACATGCGATGCTTGAATAAATCTTTATAATGATAATGATTTTACTTGAAACCAAACTAACGATGCATGTAAATACACAAGCATAAAACAAAGTTGCATTTATCAAACATGAAAAACTTGATTCAATCGGTGCATGTAAATACACATGCACCAATTCACATTTTTTTCTATCGGTGCATGTGATTTCACATGCACCGGTAGACCATTAGTTGCCTTTATACAACATGTGAGGCTTGAATATATATTTTATAATGATTTTACTTGATATGTACTAACGATGCATGTAAATACATAAGCATTAATTATCATTTTGTTTCTATCGATGCATGTGAAATACATGCACCGATAGTTCATTAGGTTCATGCAATTTAAATATACTGGTGCATGCAATGAAACTATGCTGGTGCATGCAATTTAACTAGACTTCCAACAATTCAATTGCAGATAGTAAAAAAACCTCTGCAAATTTCTGTTGAAGAAGATGAAATGCTGAATAAAGCCATTGTTTGTGCTACAAAAGCTCCAATGACATATCAACTTCCCGATTTGAATTCAAACATTAAAACAGCTGAATGTTTGACAACAGCGGACTCCACCATTGCCGGAGTCCTCATGGAACTGAAGCAACTAAGTACAGAGGAAAATATATACAATGATGAATACATTGAAATGGAGGGCAACATGGTGGATGTAGCTATTGATGAGGAACCAGCCCAGAACGAAGAAAATGTCGCCAATCTGTCTGAAGAAATGAATGAACTTGATGACACACAAGCACAAGATATTCTTCAAGCTGCAGTACTTGTAACAGAGATTGAAGAATTGAAGGCGAAGCTCATGACAAAGGATAATGAAATAACAGAACTGAAGAACATTGTTGATTCCTTTGATCATGAGCAAGAAACAATTCCAACACCGCAATTTTTTGAATTTGCGGAACTAACAGCCCAGCTGGAAGAAACAAAAACAAATCTTTTAATGAGAGACGAGCAAATCAAAGAAATTAAAGACAATTACGAAGATATGAAAAAAAAGAAAGATGAGCTCGAAACTATCATAACACAGCTCTATTCGGACCTTGAAAGGGTAAATGATGAGAATAATTGAAAAATGAGCTTCTCAATGTCAAAGCTGCCTCCTTCATCATTAATGAGGAACAAGAACAGATCCTTAAAGAAAAGCAAGAACAAACATCCCTTGTCAAGAGGATCAAGAAAAGGGTGGACAGGCAGTAAAAAATGGAGTTGGACCACACATACCCTGATAAGAGGAAGGCAAAGAGGACCAAGAAAAACGACGAAGAGGGAAATAAAAATTTTGCAGAAATGGAATCTTTACAAAGTCTGAAAGACAAAGGTACAACTAATGATCCCGTAGATCTAGAGCTGAGAGATGATGATTTCGTCAGCGACAATAAACAAAAAGGGAAGACGAAAAAAGATAATGGACCTCTCAAGTTCAAAACCACAATGCCTGCCATGAAGCTCTTAACAGCAGATGAAAAGGCTTACATAATGAATATAAACAAGAACCATGGAAAATGGTACGTCTAATTTAATTAAACAACAATTCCTTGACACTGACTCTTCAACTGTGTGCAGGGGACTTATCTGGAAAGACAAATTCACCAACAGAAAGCTATTTGTATCGGATATTGCTGAAATCCTTCACGATGTACCTCTTGCCAACGATGTAAGTCAATTGCATTATACTTTTTTAATGGTTTTACTTGATAAAAAAACATTAATTCACATTTGGTTAATCGGTGCATGTAAATAACATGCACCAATTCACTTTTTTTCTATCGGTGCATGTGAAATCACATGCACCGATAGACCTTTAGTTACATTTATATAACATGCAATGCTTGAATAAAACTTTTATGATGATTTTACTTGATAATTACTAACGATGCATTTAAATACACAAGCATTAATTAAAATTTAGTTTCTATGCGTGCATGTTAAATCACATGCAACGGTAGACCATTAGTTGCATTTATCAAACATGTAAACATGCACCGACATAACATTAGGTGTATGTCTCGCACATGAACTACTATATATATCTGTGAAACTGATTGATCATTACTTACAGATGATTGAATCAACCGGTGCATGTAAATAACTTGTAGCAAATCAAATTTGTGGTATCGGTGCATGTGTTTTCACATGCACCGGTAGACCATTATTTACATTTATCAAACATGTAAACATGCACCGACATAATAGTAGGTGTATGTCTCATACATGAACTACTATATATATCTGTGAAACTGATTGATCATTACATACAGATGATTGACCGTTGGGCGATTATTGTAAATAACCAGATTGCCAATTCCGGAAAAAAGAAGATAGCCTATGTGTTCAACAGCATGTGTTGGGTAATAAAATTCAACTATTAAATATTTTTTTTCTCATTAAACAAAGTGCACTCATACCATTCAACTTTGGATATTCGTTTATCATGCAATTATTTCATACAAATTCGCAGCAATACGCAGCACTGATCTCACTAGGAAGCTACTACAAAGACTCAGCAGAAAACAACATTGATAAATTCCTACCAGAGGCAATGTCATTTAGGTTTTTGGTTTTTCCGATAAACACCCCAGGCAAAGAAGACCACTTAAAAACACCAGGATACCACTGGACACTACTTGTCTTTGATATTTAAGAGTCAGTTTGGACTCATTACAATTCAATAAGGCCACGAATTGAGGGGGAGACAGATTATTACTTTGAAAAGGCCAAATTACTGGTAAGGTTTACTTTAAATACACTTATTTTTTTAAATTCAATACTTTTTATAAAATTACCAGTTGATAACAATACTTCTTCCAAAATATAGAAAGTCTACGTTGAAGAGAAGATGAAGAAAATCATTCAGGAGTCTCCCATTTCAGCAGGCATCACCTACAGTCCAAGTGAAGATACATACGAAATCATAACATTCAAAGAAGCAATGCAACAAAAGGGTGGCTCGGCAGACTGTGCCGTGTTTGTTTGCATGAATATGGAAAGAATTATGAGAGGACAAGAAGTGCCCAAGCATTCAAATGTAGATATAAATAGTATTTATAGAGCAAAAATGGTGAAAGTCATCCTCAAAAATGTATAAGACAACGATTAATACTTTGTTGTATATATATTTTGTATTGTAAATGTATAATTTTGTAAAGAAACAAACTTTGTTATTGAATAACTGTACAGACTCATATTGGTGTTTTAGTTGGTTAATGATAAACTGGACAAAAATTGAATCCTACAAGTGCTCTTTGTTTAATTTTTATTGTGTGTGTCCCTTCGCATTCACCAAATGAGACTAACGATTCATGTAAATACACTAAAATAAAACAAAGTTGCATTTATCAAACATGAACTACTTGAATCAACCGGTGCATGTAAATAACATGACCTCTTCAATTTGTTTTGTATCGGTGCATGTAAATCACATGCATCGGCAGACATCTGTTGCATTTATCATACATGCGAGCTTGAATATATATTTTACAATGATACTACGATGCATGTAAATACACAAACATTAAGTAAAATTTTGTTTCTATCGGTGCATGTGATATACATGCACCGATAATTCATTAATTGCATTTATCCAACATTTTCAATAGGTGCATTTGAAATCACATGGACCAATAGCCATTTACTTGCAGTTATATAACATGGAATGCTTGATAATCTGTCTACAGGTGCATGTAAACTAACATGCATTAACATTTTGTTTCTACCGGTGCATGTATATCACATGCACCGATAGAATACACATTTTCATTTATCCATGTTCAACTTGAATCTTTTGGTGCATGTATATGACATGCACCTATATGTGAAACTTAAATCTATAGGTGCACGTAAATTACATGCAACTAATAAATTGTATGTATTTGTATCATTATGTTAAATAACCAATAACAAATCAAACAAATAATTTCTACAATTAAATTTTGTTCAACATAAACTTACAAAAAACATCAAATAGGTTCCTTACAAGTCTTCCTATTATGTCCGTATTTTTTACACCGACTACAACGCAACTGTCGAATGTTTTCACCTTTGGATCTAATTCTCCTCTTCTTTGGACGACCTGGTTGCCTTTTTGTTTGTGGTGGTAAAATATTCATATCCGTGACAATTTGAGCAAATTCATCACTTGAACGTCCTGGAATCGGAATTATAACTCCTTCATAGCAACTCTTATAAGTATGAACATGGAAATATACATCAACAACTTCATCTATGGCCATCTTGTTCCTCCTAAATACAGCAATCGCATGAGGACATGGGAATCCATCAAGCTGCCACTGATAGCAAGTACACATACGAACATCAAGGCGCACAGTAACTGAAGGATATGAAAACACCTCGAAACAATAGTCAGTAGACATCTTCACATTCCATGCACGACCTTGATTTTCGTAAAAATACCATTTCTTTTCCATCTTCGCGCACAGAACCCCACTCCATCGTGCAGCCATTGATCTCCTATCATAAAACCAGCTCATTAGCTTAACCCGGATACAATCGACCATATGAGTAATAGGCAGACCTCTTGCCTCTAATATCCACGAATTGAAAGACTCTGCTGCATTTGAATACATCTCTCCATATCGCATGCCGCATGAGTAAGCATTTGTCCATTTCTCCAAAGATAGACCCTGTAAAAACCCTTCTATAATTGAACCACCTTCTCGTTCAAAATAGCAAGCTTCTCTGTGAAAATAGCCACCGTCGGCGAATATGCACACTCATCCAACAAGTAACACATCCTTTCCCGAAACTGGTTCGAAAAATGTTTGCCAGCATATCTGTCCCGGAGGTTGCATTTCAAATGATAAAGACAAAAAAGTGTTTTGGAGAAGGTCCAAACACAACGGGTAAAGCCTCCATCAAACCAACATTCCGATCAGATATATAAACAATATCTCCATCATTATCTACAATCTTGCTCAAACAAGATAGAAACCAACACCAATTATCAAAGTTCTCTGAGTCCACAACAGCAAAAGCCAGGAGGAACAACCCTACAATAAAATAATCAAACATATAAAGCAAAAAATACAATTTATGTTATATGATGCACTTATATAACCTTTAGTGGTACATTTAGAGACGACAAGTTCTATCGGTACATGTAATATACATGCACCGATAAATTTTCGGTGCATGTAAACTACATGCACCGATTCTCTATTACATGCATATGTAGTACTAAATGATAGAGAATCCTAGTACTATCGGTGCATGTAATATACATGCACCGGTAGACTAGCGGTGCATGTATAATACATGCACCGCATTCGATCCGATTAATTTTATATCATGTAGCATTTTTTAACGCAGAAGTCTATCGGTGCATGTAATATACATGCACCGACAGACTTCGATGCATGTAAAATCTCATTTATATTATAATCTTGTTGCATCTTACCTTGATTCCCATCCTTTGCAGTAGCTGACATAAGTATTCCCTTAAAATGAGATTTCAAAAAAGCTCCATCAAGAAATAACATAGGGCGACAAAATTTAAAACCATCCATACAAGCACGAAACGACACAAACAAACGGATGAATCGGTTACAGTCGTCAACTTCAAGCTCTACAAAACTCCCAACATTAGTCGTCTTCACCGCATCGATGTACCACTTCAACTCCTTGAAAGACTCATCATAATTTCCAAAAGCAGTAGACCTAGCCTTCTCCACACTTCTCCATGCCTTAATGTATGTTATATCCAACCCATAATCTTTTTTCATTAACTCCATTACAGACCTAGCAGAAAAGTTTGGATTGGAACTGACTCGTTCGCAAATAATTTCTGATATTAAATGTGAAACAATCCTTTTTGATTTGTCTTTCATGACTCGTAGACCACACATGTGAATGTTGTTCAATTTTTTATGTAGAAAGAACCATTTACACGTGAAATGTTGGCACTCACAAACCAGCCACACCCATCAACATGCTTCCTAGAACATTCAGCAACTACTCTATCTTTATTATTTTTCACATAGTTGTAATCAAACCAACCTCAATGGAATATTTACTCAACTCACTTCGAAACTCTTCAACACCACCTCCAAATACTTGACCCACCCTACTAATAATTGATGACCATCCAGAACATAACAACAACTTCTCCTTGCCTTTAATATTGCATCTTCGATATTCTGAATCAAGTCCTAGACCTGATGGTGAACTGCAAATTTGTTTTGTCGATATATGTGCACCACCTGATTCTATTGATGGGTGTAAATCACGGGCAGAAATAGACTTTATAGGTTCATGTATATTGCGTATACCGCTTGACTCTGTCAAAAAGTTTATACCACAAGCAATTCTGTCTACCGGTGCATGTATGTCACATGCAACCTCTCGACACAATCGGTAAACTACCAACACATTCATCAATAGACCTCAACAATGAAGCATTACCATCAACAACATGCACTGTCAACAAGCAAAGATTGATCATCTTACACAACAAAAACATATTTCTCATATCAATCGCATTACTCAAACAACAATTAGGATTGCCATCGATTGAGTATTTTGAACAAAATTCATCGGCATTCATATCAGACCACTTAGCAGATGCACAGCCTATTAAATCACTGAATTCGAAACCGGGATTAACATTCAAAACCAGTGTTTCCTCTCTAAATTTCAAAGAATCATGATTTCATTATCCATCAGAATTAACGATAAAAATCTCAGGAAAATTTGATCAATTAACAGTTATTGAATAATTGGACAGATCGAACAATCTAAAATCAGAAAACTAATTAAAACACGATCGAAATCAGCTGCTCAATGAATTAGATGAAAAAGTAAGTTTCGGAAAACGATTAATCGTTATGTTAGAAATATCAAATTTTTTATGATGGATTTTATTGCTTGCAATAGGGGTAATTTAGTAATAAAAATAGACCAGTTAGATTAGGGTTTAATAAATTGGACTTATGTGACATATGTTTTCAAAAGATATATTTAGTTGAAAGAAAATATTTTGCCTGATTTAATTGAAACAAGTTTTGAAAAGTGGTACCATTGTGTAATTTCCTCATAAATATATTGTTTTGGTCTCTGACAAAAACACAATTCCTAAAAACATAATCACATATTTTCTTGTTGAAGAAAACGCTAACATCAAAGTTAGCACAGTATTGGGCTTGTAGATCTGGTGAGGTTATTTGGACTCGAGGATCACAACATACAGATTGATTTCCATGTATATCGGTAATCTCATTTCGTGCATTTATATTTGATAATTTGCATGATATATATGGATCAAGGGGCAAATAATCGTCACCGGATCTAGATCTGTTTGTTTTATATTTCCGCTGCGTTTGA